>OX235279.1:9829057-10123231 GCA_944472155.2 Trichobilharzia szidati
GCAGTTGGACTTGAGATAACACGAAATTAATGTGAGTACTTTATCAAAACTGTGTACGTCTGTTTGCCTGTGAGATCAGCATAAAGTAGATGAGCAACCACACAGTCAGGTCTAATGAAACAGATAATATATAGAAGAGACGAAAAGAAGCAAGTTTGCTGGTCTATTATTCACCTGCTTCAACTGACAAGTGAATTCTATTTAAGCCAAAGTTGTCCTAATCCATCGGTGGTTGATTGTTGAGTCACTCAACAGCCACTCACGAGGTGCGGTTTCAGTCCCCGGCAGACACACTCCAGGTAATTGAGGAGATTAGGTGTACAGTTAGCACTCCTATCATCAGAAAATAGAGCCATTTTCGGAACTTCAAAGCAGAAGTATCTGGCTCTGCTTCTTACTGGCTTCTCTCACGTGTGGACAGTGTTCGGTGAAGGAATCACTTACAACCTTCAAGATTGCATGCAGTTAGCCTTGTTTATTGTAAGAACATTTCCTGAGACATCAGAAATGGAGTCTAGTCTCTTTTCAGGTGTCCATTACTTCTCAAATTTTGCTTGATATTTCAAGATAGTCAGAAACATGCACTGACTGTAAGGTTTAATTCACACGTTGTACAAAGCCTTATAATCCTAGGGAAATCCAATCTAACCGACAGATGAGTTCTCCTGAATAGCCAGCCAAACTACACCAGTCACACACAATCACAACTTCTTTCAACAATATCAAAAATAGAATTTGAGTGATAGAATCTGTGGTAGTATTCAACATTAACAAACTATATCGAAAATATTTGTAATTTTAATGTAATCTTTGTGAATACAAAGTTCACCAACAATAGCGTCCGGAGACTAATGAGCTCTGAAGCAATCCAAGCACTGAAGGTGTATTATTCAAGTAAAGAAATTGACCCATCTCAATTACAAATCACCTGAGAATCAATAAATATGACCTCAGTAAAGTTAGATTGAACCGCTCTCTGCAAGAATGAAACAGGACGAACACGTCTTTCACAGATAGTCAGTGTCAAATGGTAGTAGTGAAGCAAACAAATTATCAACTCCATCACGTGTAGCTTCATGGGAAAAACGATAAAGCCACTAGAAATAGACGGTCACTTCGATACATACTTCTCATCATCTGGCTGTAAAATCGCACTAGTTCACTTGAAACGGCATCAGTTGAGGTAGAGGGAGGGAGAGACATCAAATAGAGCCACACAACAACCTACTATCACACTAACCAATACTCAATAGGAAATGAAGGTTGACTGGATATACACAGTGACGATCACCGAGTGACACCACACACTCTTCCACACCACTCCTCGAAATTGCCACTAGTCACTTATTGACAGATAAAGTATGTGAGAAGCAATTGATTTCAAGGGAAATCTTTATTTCATTGAAGAGACATTCACTCAGTGATACAAACAAAAGAAATCATGAGTGAGACCAGACACACTGAAGTCTGATCAATTTGGCTACACTTCACCTTGAGGGAGGTTACTGATATATTTATGTATAGATTGGTTACTACATGTCTCATCATCTCTCCACGAGATCAGAAAGCAGAGGCTCAAGTTTATTTATTGTCACAGTAGTGTGGCTAGTTGACGCCTTGTTTACAGCAAGTCGTCTATACATGATGGTTGTTTGGTGCACAATGAGACTGTGTATCTCATGGTAAGCAAGTGGAAAGTCACCGATAATCTTTTTTGTTATTTTTGAGCCACCATGAACATAATTGCAGTCATTACCCATAATAAAACCAACTACCACACCACAAATAACCATTTTGCACAAGTGATGGAAAATTACGAGGAAATACGATGTCAATGTGCAAGTTCTCATTCCTAGGAGAAAATTGTCACAATTCTTAGAAGAATGCAGTCACAAAATCTTGTATTCCACCTTCTTGGCTACGATATATACCGATGTGACTGTTTCGCATGTGCACACGCGTTATACTACTTATATAAGAGAATTAAGCGACATTGCATATTATACAAAGGTCATCATTCAAAAATCGCATTATGATGTGCCCTTTCGTTACACTGTCCGCACTCACCAATTACAACAGTTCATGCATTTTATCCTCAATTTTTAGTGTAATCATGCACCAGAATGGAAGAAAGGCAATTTCAATAATTCTGACGAGCGACTGACTTTTTTATTTATTTTTTTATCTTGATTATCGCTTGAAACCACACAGTATTTTTGCTACTAGCATGGAATTTTCAGCATATGATATCGGTAGCCCAAATTTTGCAGGCCGACCAAATATATTCTATATATTCTATATTGTAAATGACATGACATGTATTGAGTTTGTTCTAGTGGAGAATCATTCCGATTGATTGATTTCCGGTAACTTAATAAACACTGGACTCAAAGTTGTTGATGACCAAAATCAGTTGTGATATGATTGAAATGCACTACATGACACGAATAAACCTTTTCTTGAATGTTTCATCTGCATGTTGTGCTGCCTCACTTCAAGCGAAGTCTTGTTATCTAGACACTTTGATTTCGTTAAATATAATTTTGATAAGGTATTCGACTGAGTTGACAATGGGTAATACAAATGACACCTACTGCTACTAGTCACATCTTGATTTAAGATGTCCTGTGTGGTAGATCTCTACATGAACGGGTATCAGCCGTTAACCCATCGAAAAATAATTATTCCCTGAATATTCACCACTTTGTGAATTCGAAATGTTTGTGAGTGCTCATATCTGATCTCATGAGTGACGTATGAGTGCTTGTCAAAATATCGAAGTAACAAATTTTCGAATTTAGGGATATAGATGGAATGGAATGGCCCATGAGAATGTGGTTCTTTACTCATCACACTTTCTCCCTGAAATAAATTCTCGTGATTCAGTGAGTATCTGTAGGAATGGGATTTAGCATTCTAGCCGAATTCGTTTGACATTGAATGAAGATTTTCAAATCTCTGCATCATTTTCATGGTAAGGAGAAATTCAAATATCTTCTCAACTGCCTAAATCATTTACAATGATGAAGATAAATACACTGCTACTCACACCACCAATACTCATGCTCATAATAATACGTTGTTTGTAGAGGCAGTTGTAATTGTGATTAGCAATGTCAAAATTGTGACAAGATTTCATTTCGTTGAGTGGAGACTAGTAGTGGCATCTACGATGCGCATCTCGCTCTACTTGATACTCGTCATGTGGATATACTTACAATACTTAGTGAGTGATTGTGTTCCCAATAACACGCGAACGCAACAAGTATCGTTTCACACTCGAAAGTGTTATCCACACCAGATTACCTGGGCCATGAGAGACACTCCTCATCCAATGGGCGTCAGTTATGAATGGTCTTTGAAGAGAGGTGGTGATGTTCTCATGATGTTCTCCATCTCATTTCAGTCTAATAAATATTTTCACAATTCAACTACATTCTGGATAATATGAGTCATATTAGTGAGGTATCTATAGCTTAATAAGTGAGCGCGCAGTTAATGAACCACAGGAAATCGACGAGCACGATTCTTGCACACTACGCACTCACGACCCCACAAACATTCAACCCAACAATACCTAATCACGTTTTGTGACGATTGAGATGCATCAGGTCTCGTTTGAGGAGAAATACTCGCCGATTACACTGGCTGGAGGTCACACTAATATCTTGAGTAGATAGACGTTATGATTCAGGAATCACTGGATTCTATTGAAAATCCCTGAATGGTCAACGAACTTGCCCTCGTTACCTGCAGGTCTCGAATTCGATCGGTGATGGATTCGAGAGTGTGCACTGCAGGATAGTCTTAAACTGGGAGGAATTAGTTGTCCACTTCTGACTGTTCAACTGAATTCAGTCGCTGATCAAACTGGAAACAATTCACACCTCTACAGAATAATTCATGTAGAGTAAACAATTAGCTCATCACAATGGAAAATGCATGAATTCATTGCTCAGGAAATAATACACATATGCAGACACATTGATGGTATTGGTTTAATTTCATTATGGCACTTGAACCGCTGACTATTGACAACAGAATAAGTGTAATTTGGTAGCGAAGAACTTACCGTTGCAAAAGAGAATTGATTTAGAATGACAGGTGGAACGAGTGAACTAATACCGGGTACAATTCATAGTGAGAACATTAACATTAACAATTGACGTAAGAAAGGAAGAGTATACAAATTAAATAAGCAAATCAAAAAGTAGATACAGTTGAAATGTGATTAAAGTTTACTATTCTCAAGATTATCATGCAGAAACTGAGGGACAAAAATACTGGGGATGCCTTCACTACAGATTAAATCAGAGCAAATTCGGATATACTACGTGTTATCACGGAGGAACCGTGTGAAAGAACATTGCAACTAAGTCTCTTAACATGATATTCAAAAAAAGTGTACAAGTGCACTAGGAAGAGAGAAGACACAAAGCGAAGAGGAAGTATGACTGGTTAGTGATGAATTTTCCACAGAATGCATAGTCGTTTATATCATGCAAATAAGTAGTATAATGACTTACGTTTGGAAACCTCGAGACAAGCAAATGTTTACCCTGGTGAGTCAGAACTCAGCATTCTGAGTCACAATATCAGTGATAAGACTGAATTTTGCATTGAAAATGAATTTTCTGATAATTATGTAAAACGGATATTTGTGGTATGGTGGTTAGTTTTAATACAGCTAATGACGAAATCTACGAGGTAAGTTATTCAGGAGACCGGATATCTCAATATTTGTAAGCCTTCATGACTTACTATTTATTCATGGCGGCTTAATACTACCAAAACAAGTGCAGTCAATGTTTCACACATACATACACCTCCTGTCACTCACTCACTGTGCTTCATGTCTGATGGTATCCATCACATTGTGTGCAGCACAAATCCATGGCAAATTCACTTACATTCACGCATCACAATGTCAACAATGCTGTGAATTTCACGTTCTCGCACAAATATTGTTTACATCAAGATAATAAATCGTCCTACTTCGTGATCACTCAGACATCGACATCATCGCGACAATAGTCAGATATGTCAGACCAGCTAACTATCCCATGTGTTTCATGTGTGTGCATTTCACTTCAATGAGTCATGCACTCAGCATTATTCAACAGTATTGCGACTGTCCATGTCGAGGAAGACTTCACGAGATGACCTCGTAGAAGTATAAAAACAATTTTTCATTGAAATCACTTGCTTCTCACCTATTATTAGTGTGTCAGCTGGCTACTAGTAACAAGTGGAAACTACTAAGATGTTAGAATAGGGAATGATTGTCATCAGAGAAAGGCAAATGATGAGCAGTATTGGTAAAAGTGATTTAAATGGCTTCTTCACACTTTCCTACTTCGTTTAATTATACCTATCACTTTTACCTACAAGTGGTTATCTCGCTTTGAACAAACCAATCGCGCTGTGTACAGGGAGTGCGTGAAGTTATGTGTCAACAGCAAAGTGTCAGCTAGCCAGACTCGTTCGCTCTCAGATACACCTCATCCTCAAGCATCCACCATCACAGAAAGTCGATGAGACACATCAGATATTGTGCAGTAACCAACATGTATTTCCTAGTCACTCTCCAGTTTCCTGCTGCATATTCCACAGTGGAACAACTGACTGTTGGTTGGTTCGACGCGTCCTCGAGATTCCTTGTTACTGAACCTTCTATTCTGAACAACTTTACTTCCGGATTGCGCCAGTCCACATGTTGGCAGTCTGAATGTTTCCAACTGCCTTCTGAATTGCAGTTTGATATAAAAGTATCATATCTCTCAACCACACTGAATGTTAACACTCAGGTGGAATATAATTATGAATCGGTTTATATGATTGTGTTCACCTTCTCATTTCACAGATTCAGTTTCTAATATCACTGAAACAGTTCCTCACTGCACATTACTGCATTCAATCTCCAGCGTTTAACTGTCCCATGCAAAAGTCTATTGCTCAGATTTCATGTACTTCACCACTTGTTAATGCTTTATCACTCACTCACTCACCGCCATCACTTATTTCGTCTGCTGTTTGTTTACATGGGCATTATCGTCCATAGTTCCAATAAACAGCTGACAAACTGTTCCAAATTTACTCAGTTTAATGAGGTGAAATTGCACCACAGTTTCTCCTGGAATTATCCACACGACAATATGTTATCTACTTGATACCACGGTGGATAATCAAGTGAGCATAAACGCGTGAGAGAATACATACTACTGACTGATTGCGATGAGTAATTGTATATCAACCAGCCACTCAACAAGGGAGCAGTGGTTGCTGGCCAGCCTGATCGAAGTGAGATGTGAATCTGGGGCAGTCAGTCAATGGGTGGTATGTGGCTGTGTTTTGGCTGTTCACCTTTTAATATTCTTCATATCATGATGTCATCTATTCGGTTGGTGTCAGTGAGTGTGTATTTGTGAGTGAGTGAGTGAGTGAGTGTGTACAGCCATTTCACTCACTAGGACCGTGATATGGTGTGGTCATCTGATGGCTGCCTTTGTTTTTGACAGTCTGATCTATTTTGCTACGTGAATGTATTTGATCGATATTCCATTAAAACTGACATTATGCTTTGTCTGTCCATCAACTAAATAAATAAACAATCGATGACCTTTTTGTCACGTGACATTACAACCAATCAGAATCAAATGAGGGTAAGGAAAACTACTACTGTCTATCTGATTGGTTCATGTGTGTGTATTAGTTATTTTCATATTCATCAGGTTGTCAGGAGAAAAAGTGATGAAGTGTGAATGAACAATTGGGTGATATAGTGCTGTTTTATAGTTGTCAACAGAATACAAGTGTCATCGGGGTGAGATAATTGCGATAACCACAAAGCTGGCACTGAATGTGAGGACTGACCGATAATATCTAATGACAAAATAAAGAGGCTAAATTGGAAATTGTAATAAGATGTTACAGAATTGGTAGGCTTAGTATAAAATCACTAAGGTTAACAAAAAATAAGGGTTAGATTGAGAAGAACATGAAGTTCAGCAAAGATGGTGATCTTTTCGACGATTTCATTCTCAAGAGCTGTACAATCGCATATATATATATATATAGATAAGTTTACATGGATACAATTGTTCATATGAACTGTGATCAAGATTTGACCGGATAGTTGCAAAATAATTGAGCGCTGAGTGAGAAGTAGACATTTATAAAATTATATTTGTAAAATCTCAGCGAAATTGAAATGATTAATTCCAACGTTTCGTTCGGCAATCTGGTCCGAACTTCTTCAGGGAAATTAATCGAATTAAAATAAACAGGTTTATATATAAAAGGAACAACTCTTGTTTTTAAACTTTGTCCAATCATGAGTCATGCAACAGGTATCAACATGTATAATAAATAAATAAAATAGTATGTTTATGTATAAAAGCACATCTCTTGTTTTTAAATTGTTTGTCCTGTCATATGAATCAATAAACAGCTATCAATAGGTATAGTAAACAAAACAAAACAAAACAAAATTTTAATATGAACTGTGATCAAAATTTTGACCTCAGACTTTCAAAATTAGTCTACTTTTGTTAAAATATATGTGTATATGTGTTATGCAGTATCAATGGTGTGTGTGTGTGTGGGGTGAACAGTCATAAAACATTTGTTATTCTCATATGAGCTGTGATCATGATTTGACCGGATAGTTACAATATAATTGAGATGTTTTTTTACAAATATAATATAATTTTATAGATTTGTTATTCTCTCCATAAAAAGACGTAGACAATCGGGAATTTGATCAAGTGTGACTAGTTGTTGAAACATATCCAATTTATTTATTAGTCAGGGTTTGCCATGCATCAGCTAAGATCACACCTTCACGTCTGTTCAAACTGTTGGGATTCACCCATATATGTAGGGCTTCTGCAGTCAGTCTTTCTTTATATGAACCAAAACCTTTCTGTAAAACCTTAGTCTTATCAAAGTCGATTTTGTGTCCCGTTTCTATCGAGTGCAGTGCAATCACTGAGTTGTTTTCTAGCTTCTTCAAGTCTGCAGAGGTCTTTGGAACCACCTTTAGACATTGTTTATGCTCTTTCACCCTATCATTTACCTGTCTGGAAGTTTCTCCTACATATACGGCGTTACATTCCCCACAATTGATCTGGTATACACAATTTTGCTGGTTTTCTTGTTCTATTTTATCCTTAACCTTAACCAGTAATGAGCGTAAGGTGTTTGATGCACGAAAATACACTCGTATATTATGGTCGTTCAGGATTCGCTTTATTTCGTCGGAAGTTTCTTTGCGGTAAGGAATCACCGCTGTACTAACCCAAGTCTTAGCAAAAGGTTTTAATTCATCCTTATCTTCACATTCTAAATATCTATTTATGAAGGTTATAGGATAATTATTTGATTCAAGAGTGGATTGAACCAATTTTAATTCCTTGTTAATATCTTCCTCCTCAGTAACTAAACGTTTGGCTCTGTTGATCAGATTCTTGGCCACAGTTACTTTGGTCGTAAATGGATGAGCTGAATGGTAATCTAGGTATCTATCCGAATTTGTCGGCTTTCTAAAAATGTTTATTTTAAATTTTCCATCTAATTTTCTTTGTACTAAACAGTCCAGGAACGCCAACTCATTCTCATCGGATTCAACCTCTTTGGAGAACTTAATAGTTTCTGATATATTGTTTATTAAGTGAAACAGTTCATTTAACAAACTACGTTTGATTATGATGAAGGTATCATCTACGTATCTTAACCACATCGTTGGGGGACTAGGGCATCTCATAATTGCATTTGTTTCTAATGAGTGCATAAATAGATTGGCGACTAGCGGAGATACTGGTGATCCCATAGGAATGCCTCCTGTTTGACGGTAAAGAACCCCTTTAAACGTAAATAACGTGGATCGAAGACACAATTCTAATACCTTCATAATTTCGTCGGGGTTTAAAGGACAACGACCACTGAGTTCATCGTCAACAATAAGTAAATTATGAATAATACTTAAAGAATCATTAACGGGAACATTCGTGAATAATGAATAAACATCGAAACTTGCCATTATTTCATCTTCTTCAATATTAGTCAAGTTTATTCTCCTCTTAAATTCATACGAATTCTTCACTCCATGCTCCACTTTCATTTCATATGGACTAAGAATTCGATAAATGTATTTAGAAAGTTTGTATGTTGGAGAATTAGTAAAATCCCCTACAGGACGTAATGGAACATCTGATTTGTGTATTTTTGGTAAACCATAAAATCTACAGGGGCTGCAACGTTTTGGAGCCAGAGTAAACCAAAGTGATACACCGAGCTTCTCTTTTATTGACTGTAACATTTTGCTTGTTTCAGCCTTCAGTTTATTTAAAGTTGCTTTTGATTTATTCGCGTTGAATTTTTCATAAGGTCCGTCATTAAGATGATCAATGGCCTTCTTTTCGTAATCTGCAGTATTCATGACAACCGTGATATTGACTTTATCTGCTCTTGTAATTATAATCGATCTATCTTGCTGTAGTTGTTTTAATGCCAGTTGCTCGCTTTTACTTATATTCGGAGCATTTGGCTTCTGGTTCAGTAGAACTGCTGCAATTTTGTGTCTTATGACGTTTGCCTCTTCGGCTGTCACTGAATTTAACGACGGTTCAATTGCTGGAACTACTTCAAAGGCTGATAAACGCCTTTTGTTTAAGTTGAAATTAAGTCCCTTTTTAAGGAGGGATAGTTCATAATCTGATAAGTTTCTGTCAGAGAGATTGACCACCACTTTGTTTGTATCCAGAGAGTTATGACTAGACGGATTGTCAAATTGATGGTGTTTAGGATTAATATTCAGTTGAAGTAACCTGTCAAACATTTTGATTTGTCTTCTTTTCGAAGATTGAAGATAAAATTCTTCTTTAAACTTAAATATGTTGTCAATGAGAGTCATCATATCTGATGTAACCAATACAGATAAAATTTCATCTAAATTGGACATTCGCATACGAAATAATTCCATGTTTTTGGTTGCTCTGTGAACGCGTTCTCGTACAAAAGTTCTTGTTGCAGAATGAGCTGCTTTAATCGATCTGTTAGAGTTATCAGGTGACTTGACAGTAACGGAAATGTAAGTTAGGAGGTGTGTGTGAATATAGATTACAAGAGGCATAGAAACAAAAAATTACACAGGATTAGAATATAATTGTAAAATGGTTATTCTAAACGGACAGAATACAAGTGTGATCAGGAGGAGCATGGGAACAAACTTGAAATAACTGATTTTATAACTGAAAAAATAGGATGAATTGAATGAAGGTAAAGAGAGAAAATTACACACACACACATAGATAACAAAACAAAAAACTGAAGGATACGGGAACAAACCGAACCAGGTCCATGGTAGTTGTAAAGGCTGGACTAGTTTCTTTTGAACACATAGCTCCGGCTTTTCGATGCATATGGCGAGAGCTTCCGCAGTACAAAGAAGTCGGAAGCACACTGTCTTTGGCAGATTTTTGTTTACTTTGTATAGATCTTTTCAGAGTTCCGTCATCTCTTCTTGTCAATTTGACGTCCAAGAATGAAATCTTTGATTCATTTTCAACTTCCATTGTGAATTTAATTGAAGGATGACAGTTATTAAACTCCTGTAAGATGCAATTGAAATCGGAATCATCTTGACAAACTATAAAAGTGTCATCGACGTATCTTTTGTACAGCAGCAATTTGTCCATTGTTGGTTTAAGGATGCCGTTCTCCATGCTGGCCATGAAGCAGTCTGCCAAGAGTGGGCGAAGAGGAGAGCCCATAGCAATCCCGTCTGTCTGTCTATAGATGACGTCGTTGAACGTAAATTGTACGTTGAGTGTGCATCGTAATAACAACTCTTTTAGGTATGAGGTTGGTATTCCGATACTCAGAATTTTGTCATCAATATACTTGCAAAGGAAACACATTGTGTCTGTGAGCGGCACATTCGTAAATAGAGATTCCACGTCTAGTGATAACATTCGTTTGCCATTTAAATTCAAGTCTTTTATGCACTCAATAAATTCAAAAGTATCTCGTAGAGAGTACTCACAGAGTTGTTGTCTCACAGGCTCCAGCATCTCGGATAACCATTTGGCAATCAGATGGTACGGTGATCCCTCCATGTCCAAAATTGGTCGAAGTGGTAGACCTGCTTTGTGCAACTTTGGTAGACCATATAGTCGAGGGATAATAGATCCTGTTGGTCTCAAACGTTCAAATAGGTCCTCAGTTCTGAGGGAGTCGTTCTTCATTCTCCTAAGAACATCTGTCAGTTGCTGTTCCATCCGCTCTGTCTTATTCTTCTCATGGTCTGGTTTTGAAAATTTATTATCATTGGAGATTAGAACTGTCAACTTGTTGATATACACATCTCTGTCTATAAGGATCACTCCCAAACCATTGTATGGACGTGTAATGATTAGGTCTTTGTTGTTTCTCAATACATGTCATGTCATTTAGAATACGGAAAATGCCTTTCTCAAGTCGGTCACTCCTCACAATTATTGAAAGTGCCTATCTTCCTACCTTCTGGTGCATGATCACACCATGCAATGAGCATAAAAATGCATGAATTGTTGTAATTGGTCAGTGAGGTGTTTATAACAAAAGTCTAGTGTACAACGAACGAGATTTATGAATGATGATATTTGAATAACATGCATGGTCGCTTAATTCACTAATATGAGTAGTATAGTGTGTGTGCACATGCGAAACAGTCACATCGGTATATATCGTAGCCAAGAGGGTGAAATACAAGACTTTTTGACTGCATTCTCCTGAAAATTGTGACAGTTTTCTTCTAGGAATGAGAAATTTCACATTGAAATCGTATTTCCTCGTAATTATCCATCACTTGTGCAAAATGGTTATTTGTGGTGTGGTAGTTGGTTTTATTACAGGTTATGACTGCTTCATTCATTTTGCGCACCTTCAATCCCTCCCCTAATTTTTGCAAGCCACGTGCAACTATGTTCATGGCGGCTCAAAAATAACAATAAAGATTATTCGGTGGTTTTCCACTTGCCTGCAATGAGATAGACAATCTCACTTTGCACGAAACCAATCACCATCTACAGAGGACATACTGGAAACAAGGTGTCAACTAGCCACACTACTGTGACAATAAATAAACTTCCTTCTTTATGAAACACTGGGTATAAAGTTTAATCAAAAACTTGCTGTGTGAATCATACAGTTCGAGGTGGAATCTCATCCCAGTTTTCTATCAGAAGACGTGCAAACAAGTGAAACGGCAGTCCTTTGTTTAGATCACTTCTAACTAGCTAGCAGGCACAGCTGGTTGATGTTGGTGCTGCCCAAATATACATTTTCTATTAATCAGTTGGATACAAACATCTTCATATCTAATCCTGAGTGAACAAAGTTACAGCCTGAAGTTAATGGAACAACCTCTTATTGTCGATATGTTGATGGCACATTTTTTATTATGCAGTAATGACAGTTATGCGTCTCACCTGTTTGGACAATTCAATAACACACATGAAAGTATTTGCTTCACGCAACATGAATTTGATATCGACATGCGACAACTGAAATATCGTAGTCTCCACAGATCAGTTCATCGGAAGTGTACATACACCGGACAATCCGTGAATTTCACTAGTTTCATATCAACGTCCTTGATATGACTATGATCAGTAATAAATTGTGCTCGAAACGTCATCAGTAAATATAACTGTTTAACAAACCCTGTGAGGCTTTACAAAATAAATTTTACCCATAATGGAGTTATACTCTAACAAAGTGCACAAGTTTTATTCGTATATCCATGATATCTGTTAGCATCTGGGTTAGGTTTGAGAAAGATTAGGCCAAGACTTTAGCTAGATACCAGTTAGGGGCAGGTCAACCTAATCACGGCGATATCATGTTTGGTTCACGTTAGAGTAAGGGCGAAATTAGGCATAGATTAAAGTTTGAATATCAAATTTAACCTTAAGAGCTTTGGGTTTTTTCAGTCATGGGTGCGTTTGCATCCATCTTGGAGACTGAGGCATATTTTTGCCCAAAAGCGAGTGCAAGCAAGTCAGCATATTGAAGCAATAGTTTTTCCTTCAAACGTCATCAGTAAATATTACTGTATAACACTCTGAGAGTTTATAAAAATAAGTCTGTGAGTTGTCACTGCTGAAAGTAGGAGGTATGAAAATATTACGAGATTCTTGCTGCATATGCATTCCTTCAATTGACCACTTTAGATTGAAAAACAAGTTCAGTAGGTAGTGAAGATACATCAGCCGATTTTACTATGAGTCGTCAGTAATCGAACTATCTGGTACATAAGCTTAATCACAGCTTCTCACAGACATGCACTCTGAGCAAAATGGGATTAAGTTAAAAAGTTGAGAGTGGTCGCATAAAAGCATAACATCAGTCCACGAAACCTTTTGCTCGGCGGTATGGGTCAGACACAATACCTGATTGGAATCCTCGGGTTGCTTATAATCACTAGCTTTTGACGTCAGAAGAAACTTTCACATTCGTAGAAATGAAATCCCTCTCTAACCACCGAAATTCTGAGCATCTTCAATAATCAACACTAATTTATATTTGTTTGACACATACTTGTCCTATATGGCAGTATTACATACTCACGTTTATCTTTAATATGCTTTTTTCGAAGCATTTCACGGTGAGAAGTCTGGATCAATGCACAGTGTAGTGTTAATTTCAAATTTAGTCATATTACAAGTCTTCATTATTAACTATGCGTAAACCGCTTGTACTGGTGATTGGATAACTAATTCACGTATGCACACACACACACATTCTACAAGAGAAGTGGATGATTGCCAGTAATGTACTTAAACTGCATCAGTAAGGAGTGCTTTCAATTTAGAGTTAATCGGTGATCAATATGGATTTCTTTGTATCAAACTGAAATTAGACAGGACCTGAATAGCGATTTCAAGTGATTGATTCTCTTCGAAGATATTTTTGTCAACTCTGTGAAGTATGCAATAGGAAAGACATAAGTTAGCAAAGAGAGATCTCTTTCCGCAAATTTACTTCAAATCTGTATGGTTGAGTAAAGGGATTTATAACTACGATGTTCGGAAATGTCAGTATGTGAATATAAGATGATGGAAACATTGATGGATAAGTGAAATGTTGTTAAAGTAGTAGACTAGATAAAATGTTAGAATATGATAGATAACACAAAGTAAAATGGAATGAAACAAGAATGGAACACTGAACACACTTCATCCAGTCTACTACTTTAACAACATTTCACTTATCCATCCATGTTTCCATCATATTATCTATTTATATACATATATTATATTATGTATTATATTCACATATTCACATTACCGAATGTCCTTTATTTTCCGATCATCTATTCCACACTTGTCTATTGAACTTTAGGTTGACCTTTATCTATGTAGTTTAGTTACTCATTCATATATCAAATACAGCGTTGTTAATTGTCAACAGAGGCCAGAGGTTATTGTCAGTTAGTAACAAAATTAATCAAAATGTATATGAGCAATTAACAGTGTATGAGAAACTGAGTATTCTCATGTAATCGACAGGTTGACAACTAATTAGTTAAATGATGAACAGTCATTTCGAAATAACAGATTGGAGACAAGAGAACAAAGGACACAAAATGAGTCACAAAAATAAACAGCACTACACTGAGAGTTTGTCACGAAGCTATTCAGGATGAAACGTTTCTGAACATAAAGTCACATCGAGGGTTATAGCTTGTTGGGTGTGATGACAAATATTCTTCAGCGATGGCATTGACTAGTGTTGTCAACATATCGTGAATCGGCACAAATTGCTATTTATACGCCAGTCAATGGGTCAGGTTTCAGTGGCGTAATGGTCTACTTGCTCACCTTGTAATCGAAATGTCCTAGGTTAATATCCCCGGTGGATGGATGCTGATGAACAGTTCCCAACTACAACAAAACAGCTGTCCATTACTCCCAGGTGTTCCAATGGTTCTCTTCCCGATGTCTGTTCACGATGAAATCCTGTCACCAATCAAATCCCTTCAAACCAAAACACTTTGAATGCCATAAAGTTAAAGTCTTTCTTTATGAAATCTGAAAGCTTCAGTTACATGAAGAATATTTAAGCAAGATCCTTTTGAACCACTTGAGCGTAATTTATATATGACACTCGAATTGAACTGCAGACTATTGTTCATTCTCTTTTTGATAACCACGCTGGTTTATATTCATGGTTGCGTCTAAACAATATCCTCCTGTCACGGTATACATTCTTAGCTGAACAGTAGAAAGTGAATTAGTAAATACACACTGCATTCTTCTGAAAATTGTGACAGTTTTCTTCTAGGAATGAGAAATTTCACATTGAAATCGTATTTTCTCGTGATCTTTTATCACTTATGCAAAATGGATATTTGTGGTGTGGTAGTTGGTTTCATTACAGCTGATGACTGCTTCCTTTGCTCATGCGTATTCTGCTGCTGAGATCAATTTTTGCAAGTCGCCATACAATTATGTTCATGGTGGCTCAAAAATAACAAAAAAGATTATTCGGTGATTTTCCACTTGCCTACGATGAGAAAGACAATCTCACTTTGCACAAAACCAATCAGCATGTATAGACGAAATGCTGGAAACAAGGCGTCAAATAGCCACACTATTTTGGCATTAAGTGAACTTGAGACTCTGCTTTCTGATCTCGTGAAGAGATGATGAGACATGTAGTAACCACTCCATACATAAATATATCAGGAACTTCCCTCAAGGTGAAGTGTAGCCAAATTGATCAGACTTCAGTGTGTCTCATCTCACTCATGATTTCATTTGTTTGTATCACTGAGTGAATGTCTCTCCAATGAAATAAAGATTTCTCCTGAAATCAGTTGCTTCTCACATACTTCATCTGTCAATAAGTGACTAGGAGCAAGTTCGAGGAGTGGAGTGGAGTGGAGTGGAACAGTGTGTGGTGTCACTCGGTGATCTTCACTGTGTATATCCAGTCAACCATCATTTACTACTGGATATTGGTTAGTGGGACCATAGGTTGTTGTCTGGCTCTATTTCACATCTCTCCTTCCCTCTATCTCAACTGATGCCGTTTTAGTCGTCTGGAGTAACATTTTATCAGACCGTCAGGTGCTAAAAATTGTACTAAACATTGCACTTGAATTTTAAATAACCGGCAACTGAGAATAGAGAAGGAGTAACATCAGAGATTATTACGTGACACCAAGTACGTGTTGGTCGAAGTGAATTACAAAGTCGATTCATACTGTTCCACTTCGTCTAATTACTTTCAACTGTACATCATATTTGCTTACAAGAATTTCGCGTCACGGTTGAAACACTGGTGAGTGATTTTAGGCAAAGTGATCACCATTGCTACTGGCTAGGTTCCACCAAGCCTAGTGACCAGTTGAGTGAACTGTGCACCATCATGAGAGTAGATCTACGAGCAGCATTGTTGAATGCACAGAGACGACGCAGTCTTTTCACAAAATATTTCTCACAAGCGTCACTGATGACCTGATTACCTTGATGGAGAAGTGGAACGCCATGCTTATTCAACCACATGAGAAGTTAAACATACTGCATTATTGATCCTGCACCGAAACCCACATGCCTGTTAAAATCTTTCACTGACTATGCACTCAAGGCAATAACAGAATTAACATGCCCCTTAATAAAAGTGTTAACATCAGTTGGTGTTTTACAGGGAACTGAATTCATCAGAAGGATATTTCATCGTTAATGAGCGCCTCCTGAGAAGTGTGCAAACTCCAACGTAATGCAGAATTCATTTCAAGTCCATGTGCTCTTCCAGTGAGTGCAGTTCCCATGACAGGCTGAAAATTACTAGTTCTTCTCATGTGATTTCTAGATAGAATTTATCAGTGAGAGAATTCTTCAAAACCAGTGACCATCGAAGAGTTAATTCATCCTACTTCTGGGATCTCTACACAATGCGCAACCGTATTACGAAAGGCATTTTAGGCGAGATTTCCAGTCACAAAGTAGAATGAAACAGCTCTCCAGTGCTCACTTGTATTCGATTATCCACTCACCAGGGATGTTTCGTGATGAAATCGAAGTTGAATGTAAATCACGTGTGTCGAAGTCAACATTTGCAAGAAATAAGCAATGTGATTGCTATTCATCTTTTTTGTTCCGATTGGTGTATACGCATTCCAGACGAGATGGAATATGATAGGATAGATCCCATTATAGTGACCTGTGTCCACTATAACTGACAAGCACGTTTTCTCTTCACATGACCTCCCTCATTGCTCCATCAGACACATCTGACACGTGAATTCACATTGATTCTTCGCGCCGTTGTTTACTTCTTATTTGATTATATCACGTACCGTTTCTATCTACCTGTCTCTTTATCTATCCTAAATCTAACTTCATTTCCTTCCACAGTTTGGTTGGATGGTGGGTTTTACGCCTGTTTTGTCCTGGCAGATCTCATTGTTCCTTATCTTTGATGAACTCATATCTAATGTTTAGTGTGGAACCGTAGCACGTTGTTCTGAAGGTTTTATATTTAGTGAATTCGACATGTCTCTGCATCGTATAGAACGCCATCTTTGAGCATCTCCCCATATCCTTTCAATGAGTTGACTGCTGAATGCTTTCACATCGATTTCAAAGTAATGATCTGTGTCCAGATTTCAGGATCCTCTCTGTGTTATCATCATCCTAGCCTACTGTGTTTGAAACCATGATTTCCTGTTTAGGTAGGTGAATATAAGAGGGTTGTGAGAAGTTATTTCCCATAAATATGAACTTGTTTGTCTCATTGTCTCGACTGCTGCCATGAATATCATCATCATATCAACTCCTACCCTTACTTCAAATACACCAGTGAGCAGTAGGTTACGATGTTCTCGGTATTTGTCCTCATCACACCACTGAAGAATGAGACTTGTGTATATTTTTGGTGGTGCACTCCACATTCTTTAAATATCTATCCAATTCTCTCTTCATCGACTTTGCAGGATGTCGTTAAGAAATCGAAGACGCTGAGATGAATTGTTGGAGAGTTCGATGATGCTACACGTTGACCTGAACAAACCTTCTATGTTCTGTTGGAAACCGATATGCACCTTGATTGTAACTTAGTTTGTGCATGTGTGTGAATCACATCGCCTGTTTCAGTCTATAATCTCTAAAGATGCAGACATTCTAAATACCAAGAAATCTGAAATTTCATTCTCTCATTCATCTCCCTCATGATAATCGTCAACTTAGTATTATGATGTGTCATCTCATGTCACATTAAGATATTTCGAAAATCTATATGAAATGTATTCACTCACTCACTATGTCAATCATGTATGATGCTGATGCCATCTGAAGTGAATATTTTTTCATTCATTTATTTAATAAAAATGAGGCGATAATGAGAACTTTGATGGAGGTGTGAATTTACTACTTATCATTTGCTCAAGATTGTTTACAGGCAAACGACATATCTCATCATCTCTTCAAGACGGCATTTCCCAGAGGATCAAGTAAATTAACCACCCTAGTAGTGTGAGTAGGTGATACCTTGTTTATAGAACGTTGCCTACGCATATTGATGGGGTTTTTGCAAGGTGGCGTTATACCAGAGGACGCATGTTGAAAATCACCGAATACACTTATTTTATTAGTATTTAGCCACCATGAATTTAATTGCATGGCGGCTTACAAAAATAGCTGGTGTAGCTTACAATGGTCGAAATAGCCAGTTAGTGTGTTAACAGCTGTATTCAAACCAACTACCTTACCACAAATATCCATTTTCCAAAACTTATAGAAAATTACGAGAATAAACGATTTCAGTATGAAATTCGTCATTCTAAACAGAATGTTGTCACCGAATGCCTTCCTCACCTTCTTAACTACAATATATGATGATCTGACTGTTTCACATACGCACACGCATTATACTACTTATATGAGCAAAACCGGCGACCATGCACTTTATTAGAAGTTATCATTCAAAAATCGCATTATAACGTACACTCCCGTTACACTGTCCTCACTCACCAACTATATGAGTTCACGCATTTCATGCTCATTGATTATTGTGATCACGCAGCAGAACGAGAGAAAGCCACCTACAGTAATTCTTAGGAGTGACTGACTTGAGAAATGCATTTTCTATATTGTAAGTGACATGAGATGTATTGAGTTTGTTCTAATGGAGATTTATTTCGATTGATTGATTTCAGTTAACTTACTAGAGACTAGACTCCATGCTGACAATAATCACTGACTGCAGAAATGATCTTTATGCACCGCATGTCATTAATAAATCTTCTCAAACATGATTCAGTTGGATGATGTGCTGTTTCACTCCATGCAATATCTTAGTATGTAAATACTAATAGTTCGATGGACTACTCAAATGATATGAGTTGAATTCCATCTCATGAATGAAACAGCTCGCCAGTGTATCACACCGGTACAATATTTCAGAAATCTCAGAGAAATTGTACGTTGAATAATAAAGAGTAACACACATATGACGATGAAATATGGAATAAGTAGTATTGAAGAGTGTTGACAACTAGAATGAGTTGGAAAAATTCAATGTGTAGTGAACGGATATAGGGTTGGTGTGTAGCGTGTGGTAACAGTTGGAAGGAAATGATAAGGATTCACATCTGCAAAAGTGCATTTCTCAAATGATCACACCTTGAAATGTTTCAAATGCACATAACAAGATAACTGCTAATTGTATGACTGATGAGACGTCAGATGTGTCGCGTAACCACAGTTATATGTTCAAATGTCGAATACCAAACAATTTTTAGTTCTTTAATATTTGGTTTATCTTCATTGCTCAACTCGAATCATAATCACCAAATTTATAAAATCGAACTCGCAAAACGCTGATTCATAGTATCGATTTGTGTCTTTACTTTATAAGATACATGTGAATGCATTTCATGTGCATTCGGTTGAAAAGCGAGTGAAGAGGGTAGGCTACACGTGAAAAAAGAAACACTGCTGTTGAAACCTGAAGGTGACAAAGTGGATCAATATATTTCCTTTGGAAGTCACAAGCGAAATCAAAGTACTTCAACAAAGTACTATGTATCATGAATTGACGATTGAAAGTCAAAGTGTACATAACCAACTCACTGGATACACATATTTAGATGATGGTCAACACGCGGCACTGAGGGAGATTATGTGTGATGTTAGCACTGCCATCATGAAAGCACGCACGCTTTTCTAAAACTTCAAATACCAAACTTCAGCTTCTGCTTTTACCTTAGAAAGCATAGAAATGAAACAAAATCAAGCGCATGCAGCTATTCATTTTAGTTTGAAAATTCTTGCGAAAGTGCTCAGTTGTCAATTTCCATTCATTCTATATCAGTGCTGTGGGCACTTGTGAACGTGTGAGTAATATAGAAGGAGATCAGATAACATCAATCTTTGGATTAGTCACCAGTAGTTGCTGGTTACACACTTTTGAAGTGTTCCAAAACAGCAGGAGAAAACCATCCAGTTCACCTCGCTTCCAAACGGTGCTCTGAATGATGTCAAGATGCAAATGAACATCCTGGACGCCGCTGCTAGTCATCACGAGAGCAAATAACTTTAAGTCAATATGTAGACACCGTCCACAGTGGGAGTCTATATAACAACAGAAATCGAGAATTCTGGTCGAACATAATCAGTAAAGAGGAGTTGTGAAGTTAACCTGCAGATAGATTATCTAATATGGAATTACATCTTCTCTACCACAGTGGACTAAATCTACTTTTATATTAGCCTGATAACATGCCGTATATGATCAGCTAGTGTTCAATGTTAACTTGCTTATTCTTGTTCAAATAATTAATCAGGGATTATTGGTGAGAGACTTGATATTCTTACTGTTCAATTTGTCCTCCAAGCTGACCTTTGACGACTTATTTCACTTGAGAAAAACATTCACTCTCTGGGAATCATTTCGATTGATTGACCGATTTCGGTCAACTTAGGTAACACAGAGTTCAAAGTTGATGATGATCAACGACGGTTGACGTGACTGAAGTTCAAATCATCTAGCGTATTCTCATTGGTCCAATGTGTGCCTGTCTCCTAGGTCTCACTCACTATTTCCCACATAATCCAGTCCACTACAATCACGAATATCATTCTTGATACTAGGCAAACTTTTCAGTACATGATCAAATACAACGAGCCTCGTCTTTCTATTATAATTCTTGAACGAAGTCGCAACCTTAAAACCGACAACAATTTCTCATGGATTCAGAGGGTGTACTGCTGAAAAGCCTTGAAGCAGGATAAAATAATGTCTAATAATCCTTGGTTCTCAATGGTTCTGTGACTAATGTTGGTTCGTGGCGAAATCCAACTTGAAGTTTTCTCAATCAAATCTCTCCTTCTTGAATTGATAATTCAGAAATGAGAACAATGTCGGAGATTTCATCATTCTTCGACTTTCTGTTACCTATCAGTTATGGTGTTGAAGCTATTGTTATTTCTTTCATTCCACATTGCTTAGTAACGCTTTTTAAGGTAACTTACTCCATACACTTCTTCTACGCCCAGTGACAACTATCACCAAATGTCACATACTATTCTACATTCTTTGCGTTCTCAGTGAAACAGAGGGCTCAGTTACAACATCGACATAAACTTCTGTTTCCTGATGACTTTAGGGCTAACTCCACGGCTGTATGCAAGCTTCCATTCCTTGTTCACATTATCTCTCTCGAGCTACCATGAGGTCCATTCACAGAACTTCGATTCACATAAGCTTTGCAATTGTGGACGTTAATGTTGAGTGGTGTTACCAAAAATATCTGATCCCTACACATCCAATTCATCTCCACTTCCTTCTGAATATTCTTCAGTTGAGCAATATGGTGTTGACTGGTTGGCTGCACTGTTACAGCTTCTTGGCGCATTGCTCATCCTCTCTGGTCAGCCACCTGTTCCTTAATATCTTGGGAAGGCAGATGTTGATGATAGTCTGCAGTTGGTTATTGGAAATCTGTTTTCTATATTCGCTACACTAATTCAACTTGAATCCTGTCTTCGTTCAATCTCTTATCAACTTGTTTTGTTTGTGCATGTTGATAGTTAAGGCACAGATCATCAGCAAAATTCAAATCCTCTATTGTCTTCTTTCTAGTCTAGTGTAGAGCTGTTTCAATCACAATGAACCGCCAAAATCTTGTTGAGTGTGATGCATGCACGTTTGTTCATCACTTATTTTGTTTTCAGCCAATCATGTCCTTTGATAAAACATAAACTCACGCACATTTTCATTTCAATTTCAAACTATTGTTCTGCAATTCCTGAATAAAATGATGGAAAGGTATAGATGGTGGGTGATTAGATCATACTTAATTTCGAACTATATTGCATCACATCGTATGCCATAGATCATCATTTCATTTGGATGTTGTATGGACAATATTCGGTTTTCTTCAATAAAGAAAGCGATGGATTTCAAACTGTATGTTAACATACTCCAAAGGAAATGTGGACGTCGTTATGTGAGATTTTAGAATTCTATAGGTTGTAAACAACTGGCAGATAGTTTCGAAATGAAACGAAATCGTGTTATTCTTCTTCAGGGATTAATTTCACTACACGCCGACTAACGTAGAAGGAGAAAGTCAGTCATACCGTAGATATTCCTTAAGTCTTCAATTTCTCTTCATAATAACGTTCGTGGATAACATCACTGTTTCGGCTCCTCAAAGCGAAGAGTATAAAGCTCTACCTATGGAGTGTTAGTTTGCAGGCGTTTGATTGGTTACAGATTTCATTACGAGTTGACATGAGATGAAAAACTACTGAAAACCAAGGAGTATTGGACAGCTGTTTCTTTCTTGTTGATTCCTGTTCAGAGATATTCGCAAATCAGGTTTCAAACCAAGGATCTTCTGATTACAGAGAGAGCTCTCAGGCCATCCAATGGCCCAATGCACTCATTCAAATGGCCGACTTAGTATTTGTATCGCGAGACCACCATCTTATGTTTTTTGTGTGTAGCTGAGCGCTGAATTTGAGTCCTTCACTGGGGGGAACTAGCTGCCCAGTACTCCCTAGTATTTCAATGATTCCGTGACTGATTTCACGGACTTGAAATCGAACGTGAAATCCCTGCCTATTTGAATTGCATGTAAAGCAATACTGTTTAAAATTTTAATCGACTACTTTTAGAGAAGAAAAACCGACAAGAAAAGTAGATAATATTCTCGTATGGAATACAAATCGTGACTGACTGACTGCGTGACTTTTGGAAACTGGTGAGAGAGAAATATAACACGAGTCGACATATAAGTGAAACACAAACGAGAAACAACCAACCATGATAGCAACAAGAACAAGGGGAATAAGAAGAAATGCTTCTTTCTATAAAACCGTATTACAAATCTATGATCAAGTTATTCTGATGATATTTATGCTCAGCCAAGAAGAAATTTTCTTCATCTCAACTGTATTGTTTTACAGGTTTATCATCCTTCCCGATGTCATGAGAGTTCGTATCAGCAAATTTTGAACTGAGATCAAACTAACGAGATTGTCAACAAATATTAAAGCGACACTTTATTTGTCAGACTTTTGTCATCACTCCACAATATTGAGGGAGAGATTATTGAAGAAACCAGTGAAAACTGGATAGCTGTTTCCTCAACAGTAAATGTATACTCATGAGTCAGCCTGGAATCAAGACTGGGACATTCACTTTACCAGATTGAGTTCACAACGAGTGATTGGTGATTTACAGGTACATTCTGTTTTAGAGCTCAAAATAGATTGAAATAGACATTCTGATTTCCACTAGAAGTCATTAATGATCAAATAACGTCATTTTATTCCACAAGCGTCGTTGAGATGTCCGTTTTGATAGCCTACTTGTCGAAATGAGCTGACTAATTCGGTCTTGTCAATCTGTGTGTTTCAGTTATAAAGAGATAAAGTACTTACAAGGAGGATATTTATCATGTCAAATGATATCAGATTGAATTTTCTCCGATAGAATTTCCTTATCTGTGAAAATCAGGATTAATTTCAAAATTCCACTTAATGCGTAAATAAAATGTTGACAGAATTTTAGGAGAGATTTCAACAAAGAAATGTTATGTTTAATGGTATAAGTTGGAAGGGTAGATATAATCGGAAATCGATATTTGATGCAGGTGTCTTAGTTGTATTCAATGTGAATCCCATGGTTATTTCCTCCATTACTATATGCTTCATCAGTCTTTCAATATTCTGCTGGTATGTTTCATTGTGAACCAAAATCTCTAACGGATGACCACTGGGAAACTCTCGTAGGAAAGAGACATACAGCCTTACATATTCTTGTAGGCATTCGTTATCTTCTCAATGACCTTTCAATTCACTTACATTTGGTTTGTGACTTCCTACTTTTATTCCCATTGGATTCCGAGGGGAATATAGAGCTTCGTCGGCACATCTCCACTTCACTCTGTTCTCTGGAACTGTTTGAGAAGGTTGATTTTCGCTTAACGTCCTTGTTGGTCATTCTTTCTGCTTGTCTTATTTTCAGTCTGGATCAAGTGGAGGCAGCTGTTGATGAAAGTCTGAAGCCTGTAAGAAATTGTTGTCATTACACGTGCTACGAATGAATTTCTGTAGTCACAGCAATTGTATCATAACAACGCGTTTCCATCCCCTGCACGGATACACTAAGTTATCAGTAGGATATATCTGAAGTCATATAGCTGGTGAGTGAAGGTGGTGCGAGTGAAGTGTACGCGATTTCGTGATTGATGAATGGTGATTTTTCTATGAAACAGATAGTCGCTCATATCGGTTACACAAGTAGTATAATGCATGAACAAGCGAAAAGCAACAAGTTGGCAGAATTAGCATCCAAGGAAGATAGGACTTCAGGTGAACATAGAGAAAACAGATGTGGTGATTTAGATTCCTGGGCAAAACCACCACCACCAACAGCAACAACAACAACAACTGACAACAATCAGCATAAATGGGAGGAACCTGAAAGAAACAACCTCCTTTACCTACCTACCTACCTACCTACCTGGGAAGCATCGTTTCAACTATAGGCCCACGGAACTGACGAGGATATCAAAGCAAGAAACGGAAAAGGAAGACAGGCTTTCACTACTCTCAAGACTGTGTGGAGGTCAACAGTACTCAGCATCAAAAGTAAGATTCGGATTTTCAACTCCAATGTGAAGTCAGTCAGTGCTACTATGCGGATCAGAGATTTGCACTGCGCGTCATAAAGAGCATCTCAAACAAACTACAGACCTTCATTAACAGTTGTCTTCGCTCAATACTCAAGATCAGATGGCCGGTCAGAAAAGATCAGCAACAGGGTGGGATCTCTGGGAGCGAACCGACCAGAAACCGATTGTGAAACAAATAGACAGGAAGCAATGGAGATGGATTGGCCATACTCTGAGGAAACAATGCATCAGGTGACATCACTAGATAAGCCCTTGAGTGGAAACCGGAAAGGAAGCGACGAGTTGGTCGTCAATGTAAGGGTGACTTGGAGGAGGTCATGTGAAGAGGAGATGAAAACGTGTGGGCAGACATGCAGCCAGGTGAAGACTCTAGCGGTGAACCGAACTCAATGGAGGCGAACGGCTGAAGCCCTATGTTCCTCTAGGAATTCAATGATACAATAATAACAATAATAATGCGTGAACGTGTGTTTGTAAATTGGCGATTGAGAAATATGGAATTTGGAGAGGTGAAATCCAGTATTTTGAGTCGAGTAAATGTTGAGATTCCCGAATTTTATGTTGAAATCAAATCCTCTAATAAATTTGCAAAATGGATGTTTGTGGGAACGTAGTCAGTTTTATAATACAGGTAGTGACAAATTTCTCCTAGAATTTGCAATATATCAAACTCGGAATATCTTTCTAAGCCACCACGATTTTAAGTTCATGGTGGCTCAACATTAAGAAAAGAAAGGCAGTCCACGAATTTTTCGCCTACCGCGGTCACACTCTACTTCTTGTCTTATTCCTTCAGCGTTTAATATAACAATTTCGCCATGCGGTCGTATTCATTTTACTCAATATCATCAAATTTGTAAATTATACGTCATCACAGACGACTTGTCATGAGTTGTCACAAACGATTGTTAAACAAGAGTTACGCAATAACATGAATAGTTTGATGAAAGACTTGTACTCAGGGTGTACATGGAAACAAATATACGGAATTACACTAGGGTTTTAAGTAGAAAGTAAGCATACAAACAAATGTTAAGTCAAATAAAACGAACTAGCGAAAGTTAAGTCAAATCAACAGAGTTGTTACCATGAGAGTAGAAGTGGTTGAATAATTTTCTTTTGTATGCACAATTCTGATTCCTCCAACTGAATGGCTAGGGTTTCTGCGATGCGAAGAAAACGGAATTGTACTGTCTTTGGAAGGTTGTTCTTCACTTTGTAGATTACTTTGAAGGAGGCCAGTGATGACGAGGTGTTCGATTATTGCACTACTTATGCAGCCATTACTTCCTTTCTCCAACCACGCTAGATAGTGATCTTTGACCCTTTTTGACAGGATGCGCGTTGAACGACCTATGTAGCCGGCTCCACAGCAATAGGTGAACTGACATATACACATAGAAGTGGTCAGGTGCGGGATCTTGTCCTTTAGGCTTCTGCAGATCAGCGAGCGACTAGAGACCACTACTCTCAATGTTGCCACAAGGAAAGTTCTTCCTAAAGAGGTGGAGATTCTCCTTCTAAGGACGTCACTGAGTAGGTCTCCTTTGAAGTCGAGGTTCATATAAAGTATCTTTTTTGGCACGGATGCTGTCTCTTTCTTTTGTTACTATCCTCTTATATCAACATTCAGTTCACCTGAACTTAATAATTGTAATTTCGTTTGACAAATTTAATGCAAACATACATACAAAACAACCATATATATTTCCGATTGTACAGCTATGAAAATGAATTCGCCGAAAAAAGACTCTTCGCTGAACTACTAGTCTTCTATCTATCAATGTTCGAATGGAAATTTTTCATGATTAAACATCTTAGTCGGTGAATAATCTGCTCATACATTTTACTGACATTATTTCTACTGACGGTCTTCCCATTAAAAACACAATATTCCCATTTAGAGTCTGGCCAACAAACTCACACTTTTGTATCAAGCTAATTCTCGATCTATGTACCATCGAATTTTTATACCCAGATGCCGAAGAAGTGCAATTATTATTCGCATGTACATGAGCTTGAAATCACCTATATCTACTGATAGAGGCAATGCAGATCTCACACATGTCTCAACATGCTTCAGAGAAAAACTACGCTGTATCATACGAAATTTATTTACAATAAGGAAAGACATTAATGAAGCAAAAGGAAAACTGAAAGGATCAATTGAGAAGGAAAAGTTTGAGAGCATATTAGAAGATGAAATAAAACGAAAAGAAACTACTTTTGAAGAAACAAGGAAGAAACAAATCAATATTTTAATAAACTGATGATCGTAAAAAGCACGAATGATATACAAGTAACTAAATCCAATTGGATTGTAAACATGTCAGACAGAAAGGTAGGAGAAGCAGAGGAAGGCGTACTGATGAGAGGGAAGAACTTGACTATGAGTAACAAAAGATTACAACCTGAGGATATTATACCGGTGGTTGAAACAGCACTAGAGGGACATGACAAACAAAATGCAGAATTGATACGGGCACTATTTGCACTTACTTTAAAAACACAAATGACGAAATACTGAATATGACGAATGAGGAACTAAATTCCTGATTCACACCAGGTTTCAATCCAATTGCTGTCAGATTAACTTAAATGGCTGCATCAATGAAGGCAGTCTTATGGGCAAACCCTGTTTCTTTCTTCCTCCTTCTCAAATATTTCATCTAACTTTAGTATGCATATATGCTATAATGAACATTCTAAACTACCAATATCAAAAATGTGCATTTCTGTCGATCGAAATGACCGAAAATGAGAAGTTGTCACCTCCCTCATTAGTTGAGATAGTATGCACCGCTAAGTTGGCTGAGGAGGCTGACGTGGATTTGAGAGACATCTTCTAATCGGATACATATCCCAACTATACGAGAACTGTCTTTCAAAGAATATCCACACAATGTATTCACATATGTGTAATAACAGACACTGTGATGGTGGCTGAAAATGGATGGTTGTTGAGAAGTAGAGAAACAGACGATCCTTGATATCTTTACCCTGACTAAAACCGGCACAATGCAGTGAGACTACTGAAAGTAGACCGCTGGAACGGAAGGGTGTGGAGAGAGCGTGTGCTAGCGGTGTAAAACATGTTGCTGGCCTATCCAATTGGATAGGAATAAATGTGTTAAAATATTAGCCCACTCATAATTTTATGTCATTTGAATGACTGAATGACGTGCCTTCAACCGTCAGCTCGGAACGAAAATAGAGCCCCAGTGTCTCAATCCAAACCTACATTATGCTTTGTCTGTCCATCAACTAAATAAACAAAGTATGCGACCTTTTTGTCACATAACATTACAAGCGATCAGAATCCAGTTGGTGGTAAGAGAAAAACTACTACTGTCTATCTGATTGGTTCATTTAGTCATTTTCATATAGACTCTTGTCTTGTTATCAGAAAAAATGTGATCAAGTGTGAATGAACAATTGGGTGATATAGTGCTGTTTTATAGTCGTCAACAGGATACAAGTGTCATCGGGCTGAGAGAATGGCGATAACCACAAAATACGTACAAAGACACATTAACAAAGCTGGCACTGAATGTGAGGACTGACCGATAATGTCTAATGACAAAATAAAGAGGCTAAATTGCAAATTGTAATAATATGTTACAGAATTGGTAGGCTCAGTATAAAGTCACAAAGGTTGACAAAAAATAAGGGTTAGATTGAGAAGAACATGAAGTTCAGCAAAGATGGCGATCTTTTCGGCGATTTCATTCTCAAGAGCTGTACAATCGCATATATATAGATAAGTATAAGTTTACATGGATACAATTCTTATGTGTTTAATTCCACATAGTAACGAAGGTGATAATAATTTTCTACTTGATACGAAAGTTTGAAGGTACGAATATAAATTACAAAGGGGTTAGAGACAAGATTGATTGCCTAGGATTAGATAACAGTTACAACGTATGCAAAATTATTATTTGATAACTGGAGAAATAGTTTTCAAGGCGAATAAAAGGTGAGGTGATAATTGTTTTCAACTTGATATGAATTACAAGAGGCTTAGGAGGAATTACAGGTGTCAACAAAATGAGCATGGAAACAAATTGAGATGAAAATTTTCAACTTGAAATGTAAGTTAGGAGGTGTGTGTGAATATAGATTACAAGAGGCATAGAAACAAAAAATTACACAGGATTAGAATATAATTGTAAAATGGTTATTCTAAACGGACAGAATACAAGTGTGATCAGGAGGAGCATGGGAACAAACTTGAAATAACTGATTTTATAATTGAAAAAATAGGATGAATTGAATGAAGGTAAAGAGAGAAAATTACACATACACACATAGATAACAAAACAAGAAACTGAAGGATAAGGGAACATACCGAACCAGGTCCATGGTAGTTGTAAAGGCTGGACTAGTTTCTTTTGAACACATAGCTCCGTCTTTTCGATGCATATGGCGAGAGCTTCCACAGTACAAAGAAGTCGGAAGCACACTGTCTTTCGCAGATTTTTGTTTACTTCGTAGAGATCTTTTCAGAGTTCCGTCATCTCTTCTTGTCAATTCGACGTCCAAGAATGGAATCTTTGATTCATTTTCAACTTCCATTGTGAATTTAATTGAAGGATGAAGGAAGTTATTAAACTCCTGTAAGATACAATTGAAATCGGAATCATCTTGACAAACTATAAAAGTGTCATCGACGTATCTTTTGTACAGCAGCAATTTGTTCATTGTTGGTTTAAGGATACCGTTTTCCATGCTGGCCATGAAGCAGTCTGCCAAGAGTGGGCCAAGAGGAGAGCCCATAACAATCCCGTCTGTCTGTCTATAGATGACGTCGTTGAACGTAAATTGTACGTTGAGTGTGCATCTTAATAACAACTCTTTTAGGTATGAGGTTGGTATTCCGATACTCAGATTTTTGTCATCAATATAGTTGGAAAGGAAACACATTGTGTCTGTGAGCGGCACATTCGTAAATAGAGACTCCACGTCCAGTGATAACATTCGTTTGCCATTTAAATTCAAGTCTTTTATGCACTCAATAAATTCCAGAGTATCTCGTAGAGAGTACTCACAGAGTTGTCGTCTCACAGGCTCCAGCATCTCGGATAACCATTTGGCAATCAGATGGTATGGTGATCCCTCCATGTCCAAAATTGGTCGAAGTGGTAGACCTGCTTTGTGCAACTTTGGTAGACCATAGAGTGGAGGGATAATAGATCCTGTTGGTCTCAAACGTTCAAATAGGTCCTCAGTTCTGAGGCAGTCGTTCTTCATTCCCCTGGGAACATTTGTCACTAGCTGTTCCATCCGCTCTGTCTTATTCTTCTCATTGTCTGGTTTTGAAAACTTATTATCATTAGAGATTAGAGCTGTCAACTTGTTGATATACACATCTCTGTCCATAAGGATCACTCCCAAACCATTGTATGGACGTGTAATGATTAGGTCTTTGTTGTTTCTCAATACATGTCATGTCATTTAGAATACGGAAAATGCCTTTCTCAAGTCAGTCACTCCTCACAATTATTGAAAGTGCCTATCTTCCATTCTCGTGCATGATCACACCATGCAATCAGTATAAAAATGCATGAATTGTTGTAATTGGTCAGTGAGGTGATTGTAACAAAAGTCTAGTGTACAACGAACGAGATTTATGAATGATGATATTTGAATAACATGCATGGTCGCTTAATTCACTAATATGAGTAGTATAGTGTGTGTGCACATGCGAAACAGTCACATCGGTATATATCGTAGCCAAGAGGGTGAAATACAAGACTTTTTGACTGCATTCTCCTGAAAATTGTGACAGTTTTCTTCTAGGAATGAGAAATTTCACATTGAAATCGTATTTCCTCGTAATTATCCATCACTTGTGCAAAATGGTTATTTGTGGTGTGGTAGTTGGTTTTATTACAGGTTATGACTGCTTCATTCATTTTGCGCACCTTCAATCCCTCCCCTAATTTTTGCAAGCCACGTGCAACTATGTTCATGGCGGCTCAAAAATAACAATAAAGATTATTCGGTGGGTTTCCACTTGCCTGCAATGAGATAGACAATCTCACTTTGCACGAAACCAATCTCCATGCATAGACGACATGCTGGAAACAAGGTGTCAACTAGCCACACTACTGTGACAATAAATAAACTTCCTTCTTTTTGAAATACTGGGTATAAAGTTTAATCAAAAACTTGCTGTGCGAATCATACAGTTTGAGGTGGAATCTCATCATAGTTTTCTATCAGAAGACGTGCAAACAATTGAAACGGCAGTCCATTGTTTAGATCACTTCTAACTGGCTAGCAGGCACTGCTGGTTGATGTTAGTGCTGCCCAAATATACATATTTATTAATCAGTTGGATGCAAACATCTTCATATCTAGTCCTGAGTGAACAAAGTTACAGCCTGAAGTTAATGGAACAACCTCTTATTGTCGATATGTTGATGGCACATTTTTTATTATGCAGTAATGAGAGTTATGCGTCTCACCTGTTTGGACAATTCAATAACACACATGAAAGTATTTGCTTCATGCAACATGAATTTGATATCGACGACTGAAATATAGTAGACTCCACAGATCAGTTCATCGAAAGTGTGCATACACCGGACAATCCGTGATTTTCCCTAGTTTCATATCTAGGTGCTTAATTTTATTATGAGCATTAGTTTGTCCTCCAAACGTCATCAGTAAATATTACTGTATAACACTGAGAGACTTTATCAAAATACATTTTATGCATAATGGAGTTATACTCTACCATAGTGCACAAGTTTTATTCTTATATCCATGATATCTGTTAGCATCTGGGTTAGGTTTGAGAAAGATTAGGCCAAGACTTTAGCTAGATACCAGTTAGGGGCAGGTCAACCTAATCACGGCGATATCATGTTTGGTTCACGTTAGAGTAAGGGCGAAATTAGGCATAGATTAAAGTTTGAATATCAAATTTAACCTTAAGAGCTTTGGGTTTTTTCAGTCATGGGTGCGTTTGCATCCATCTTGGAGACTGAGGCATATTTTTGCCCAAAAGCGAGTACAAGCAAGTCAGCATATTGAAGCAATAGTTTTTCCTTCAAACGTCATCAGTAAATATTACTGTATAACACTCTGAGAGTTTATAAAAATAAGTCTGTGAGTTGTCACTGCTGAAAGTAGGAGGTATGAAAATATTACGAGATTCTTGCTGCATATGCATTCCTTCAATTGACCACTTTAGATTGAAAAACAAGTTCAGTAGGTAGTGAAGATACATCAGCCGATTTTACTATGAGTCGTCAGTAATCGAACTATCTGGTACATAAGCTTAATCACAGCTTCTCACAGACATGCACTCTGAGCAAAATGGGATTAAGTTAAAAAGTTGAGAGTGGTCGCATAAAAGCATAACATCAGTCCACGAAACTTCTTGGTCGGCGGTATGGGTCAGACACAATACCTGATTGGAATCCTCGGGTTGCTTATAATCACTAGCTTTTGACGTCAGAAGAAACTTTCACATTCGTAGAAATGAAATCCCTCTCTAACCACCGAAATTCTGAGCATCTTCAATAATCAACACTAATTTATATTTGTTTGACACATACTTGTCCTATATGGCGGTATTACATAGTCACGTTTATCTTCAATATGCTTTTTTCGAAGTATTTCACGGTGAGAAGTCTGGATCCATGCACAGTGTAGTGTTAATTTCAAATTTAGTCATATTACCAGTCTTCATTATTAACTATGCGTAAACCGCTTGTACTGGTGGTTAGATAACTAATTCACGTATGCACACAAGCACACACATTCTACAAGAGAAGTGGATGATTGCCAGTAATGTGCTTAAAATGCATCAGTAAGGAGTGCTTTCAGTTTAGAGTTAATCGGTGATCAATATGGATTTCTTTGCACTAAAGTGAAATCAGAGAGGACCTAAAAATAGCGATTCCAAGTGATTGATTTTCTTCGAAGATATTTTTGTCAACTCTGTGAAGTATGCAATAGGAAAGACATAAGTTAGCAAAGAGAGATCTCTTTCCACAACTTTACTTCAAATCTGTAAGCTTGAGTAAAGGGATTTATAGCTACGATGTTCGGAAATGTCAGTATGTGAATATAAGATGATGGAAACATTGATGGATGAGTGAAATGTTGTTAAAGTAGTAGACGAGATAAAATGTTAGAATATGATAGATAGCATAAAGTAAAATGAAATGAAACAAGAATGGAACACTGAACACACTTCATCTAGTCTACTACTTTAACAACATTTCACTCATCCATCCATGTTTCCATCATATTATCTATTTATATACATATATTATATTATGTATTATATTCACATATTCACATTACCGAATGTCCTTTATTTTCCGATCATCTATTTCACACTTGTCTATTGAACTTTAGGTTGACCTTTATCTATGTAGTTTAGTTACTCATTCATATATCAAATACAGCGTTGTTAATTGGCAACAGAGGCCAGAGGTTATTGTCAGTTAGTAACAAAATTAATCAAAATGTATATGAGCAATTAACAGTGTATGAGAAACTGAGAATTCTCATGTAATCGACAGGGTTGACAACTAATTAGTTAAATGATGAACAGTCATTTCGAAATGACTGATTGGAGACAAGAGAACAAAGGACACAAAATGAGTCACAAAAATAAACAGCACTACACTGAGAGTTTGTCACGAAGCTATTCACGAAGACAAATAATCAACACTACGGTCACGGTAGTAAACGAGTCTGGATGAAACGATTCTGAACATAAAGTCACATGAAGGGTTATAGCTTGTTGGGTGTGATGACAAATATTCTTCAGCGATGGCATTGGCTAGTGTTATCAACATATCGTGAATCGGCACAAATTGCTATTTATACGCTAGTCAATGGGTCAGGTTTCAGTGGCGTAATGGTCTACTTGCTCACCTTGTAACCGAAATATCCTAGGTTAAAAATCCCGTTGGGTGAATGCTGATGAACAGTCCCCAACTAGAACGAAACAACTGTCCATTACTCCCAGGTGTTCCAATGGTTCTCTTCCCGATGTCTGTTCACGATGAAATCCTGTCACCAATCAAATCCCTTCAAACCAACACTTGAATGCCATAAAGTTAAAGTCTTTCTTTATGAAATCTGAAAGCTTCAGTTACATGAAGAATATTTGAGCAAGATTCTTTTGAACCACTTCAGCGTAATTGATATATCACACTCGAATTGAACTGCAGACTATTGTGCATTCTCTTTTTGATAACCACGCTGGTATATATTCATGGTTGCGTCTAAACAATATCCTCCTGTCACGGTATATATTCTTAGCTGAACAGTAGAAAGTGAATTAGTAAATACACACTGAAGTTGACAAGAGCGTTTTTGATGTTGCCTTCAACGTTTTGGCGAAGAAGAGCATGTGTGGAGAAGGTGAGTTTATAACTCATACACTGATTTATTTTGTTTTTGTATGTCAATTAACTGTGATCTCTGCTGTCAGCTAACAACATTGTACATATCTAGAATGATAGAAGTACAGTCTGCTGACAACCATCATCTGTTTTATTCTCCTCAGTTTTTCTCGTTTTCTTCATCCGTGTTTCCCTTGAGATTTTCTTCTAAAAATTCTTACTGACACACAATGATATAGAAGTAGTTGGGATAATGAAAGTCGCCAGCTTACTGATGGTCACTGCATGGGTTTTCTGAAGTTGCAGTGGGAAGTCTTGACCAGTTGGATTCATCATGTCAAGGTGAAGTGGATGCTCCTCAAAGAGTATTGGTGTGGACAGCATGTTATATCATGAGTTGACAAGATTAAAATTCAGTAGTCAATGAATTTCAGCACAGGTGACTGAATCTTCACAGAAATTATCCTGGTAGACTGAGAGTGTCGGTCTTGATTCCTGGCATGCTCATGAGTAAACATACATTGCTGCGGAAACAGCTGTCCAGTGCTGCCTGGTGTTTTCAGTGATCTTTCTGTCTATCTAAATGATGTGGACTCCTGACGAAAGTGTAACAAGTGAAATGTCGCTTTGCTGTTTGTAGACAGTCTAGTTAGTTTGATCTCAGTTCGAAATTTGATGATACGAACTCTCATCACATCGGGGAGGATGATGGCAATACCGAGATAAAAGTGACAAACTTGTTAAGCAAGAAAGTTGAAATGAGGCAAATTTCTGCTTGACTAAGCATAAATATCATCAGAATAACTTGATCACAGTTTAATGTTACGGTTTTATACAAAGAAGCATTTATTCTCATCCCCCTTGTTCATTTGCCGTCATGGTTGGGTGTTTCACATTTGTGTTTTACTTATATGTCGACCAGAGTTATTCTTCTCTCTCACCGGTTTCCAACGGCCAGTCAATCAATCAGACAGTCACGATTTGTATTCCATGCGAGAATATGATCTACTCTTCATGTCGAAATTCTCTGAATGAACCTCAAGGTTACACGAGATTGCTAATGTCAACAAGGAAAGCAAGATTGCATAGAGATATGGAGTTAGCCTTAAAGTCATCAGGAAACAGAAGTTTATGTCAATGTTGTCACTGAGCCCTCTGTTTCATGGAGAACGCAAACAATGTAGAATAGTATGTGACCTTTGTTGATAGTTGTCACTGGACGTAGAAGAAGTGTATGGAGTATGTTACCTTAAAGTGCCGTAATTAAGCAATATGGAATCAAAATATAACAATAGACTCTACACCGAAACTGATGGGTAACAGAAAGTCGAAGACTGATGTAATCTCCGAAATTGTTCTCATTTCTGAATTATCAATTCAAGAAGGAGAGATTTGATTGAGAGAACTTCAAGTTAGATTTCACCCCGAACCACCATTAATCACAGAAACATTGAGAACCAAGGATTATTAGACATTATTTTATCCTGCTTCAAGTCTTTTCAGTAGTACACCCTTTGAATCCATGAGAAATTGTTGTCGGTTTTAAGGCTGCGACTTCGTTCAAGAATTATGATAGATAAACCAGGCTCGTTGTACTTGATCATGTACTGAAAAGGCTGCCTTCTATCAAGAATGATATTCCTGATTTTAGTGAACTGGATTATGTGGGAAATTGTGAATGAGACCAAGAAGACAGGCATACATTGGACCAATGAGAATACGCTAGATGATTTAAACTTCACTCACGTCAACCGTCGTTGATCATCATCAACTTTGAAACCTGTGTTCATTGAGTTGGCCGAAATCAGTCAATCAATGGAAATGATTCCCAGAGAGTGAATGTTTTTCTCAAGTAAGCCACTCCTCAGAATTAATGAAAGTGCCTTCCTTCCCTAAGTCATATTATTATATGTGTAAAACTTGGGCACTGTGGTAGTGAGTAATTCCATGTTAGCTCGTTTATTAGACGTATCACACAGTGATACGTCTAATAAAGGCACTAATATAGAATTGCCAACTCAATACGTGTCATGTCATTTAGAATACGGAAAATTCCTTTCTCAAGTCGGTCACTCCTCAAAATTATTGAAAGTGGCTATCTTCCTTTCTGTTGCATGATCGCACCATGCAATGAGTATAAAAATGCATGAACTGTTGTAATTGGCGAGTGAGGACATTGTAACAAAAGTATAATGCATAACGTGATTTATGAATGATGATATTTGAATAACATGCATGGTCGCTTAATTCACTCATATAAGTAGTATAGTGCGTGTGCACATGCGAAACAGTCACATCGGTATATATCGTAGCGGAGAAGGTGAAATACAAGATTTTGTGACTGCATTCTTCTAAAAATTGTGACAGTTTTCTTCTAGGAATGAGAAATTTCACATTGAAATCGTATTTTCTCGTAACTTTCCATCACTTGTGCAAAATGGTTATTTGTGGTGTGGTAGTTGGTTTTATTACAGGTGATGACTGCTTTCTTCACATTTGTGAGTTCTTTCCCACAAACTAATTTTTGCAAGTCGCCATGCAATTATGTTCATGGTGGCTCAAAAATAACAAAAAAGATTATTCGGTGGTTTTCCACTTGCCTACGATGAGAAAGACAATCTCACTTTGCACAAAACCAATCACCATATCCATGTATAGACGACATGCTGGAAACAAGGTGTCAACTAGCCACACTGTTGTGACATTAAATAAACTTGGGCCTCTGCTTTCTGGTCTCGTGAAGAGATGATGAGACATGTAGTAACCACTCCATACATAAATATATCAGGAACTTCCCTCAAGGTGAAGTGTAGCCAAATTGATCAGACTTCAGTGTGTCTCATCTCACTCATGATTTCATTTGCTTGTATCACTGAGTGAATGTCTCTCCAATGAAATAAACATTTCTCCTGAAATCAGTTGCTTCTCACATACTTTATCTGTCAATAAGTGACTAGTAGCAAGTTCGAGGAGTGGAGTGGAGTGGAGTGGAACAGTGTGTGGTGTCACTCGGTGATCTTCACTGTGTATATCCAGTCAACCATCATTTACTACTGGATATTGTTGAGTGGGACCATAGGTTGTTGTCTGACTCTATTTCACGTCTCTCCCTCCCTCTATCTCAACTGATGCCGTTTTAGTCGTCTGGAGTAACATTTTATCAGACCGTCAGGTGCTAAAAATTGTACTAAACATTCCGCCTGAAGTTTAAATAACCGGAAACTGAGAATAGAGAAGGAGTAACATCAGAGATTATTATGTGACACCAAATACGTGTTGGTCGAAGTGAATTACAAAGTCGATTCATACTGTTCCACTTCGTCTAATTACTTTCAGCTGTACATCATATTTGCTTACAAGAATTTCGCGTCACGGTTGAAACACTGGTGAGTGATTTTAGGCAAAGTGATCACCATTGAAACTGTCTGCTGGTAGCACACCAAGCCCAATGACCAATTGAGTAGATAATCCACCATCATGAGAGTAGATCTACGAGCAACATTGGTTAATGCACAGAGACGACGCAGTCATTTCACAAAGTATTTTTTATAAACGTCATTCGTGAAGTGATTAGCTTGGTGGAGAAGTGGAACGCTTTCCTTATTTTACCACCTGAGAAGTTGCACCAAAACCTACATTCCTGTTTAAACCTTTCACTGACTATGCATGCAAGGATATAACTGAATTAAAATACCATTTCCATATTAGTTTGTTTATTAGTTATATCACACATTAAAACAGTATTATTTACTGGATGACGTTTCGAACAAAATTTATTTTTCATAATTATATCATAATAGATATTGAGGAGGCAAGCAATGTTTAAATTGCATTATTGGTGATGATCATAAACATTTCAAGTCTAATTGTTATGGATTACAAATCCAGTGGATTGTGGAGACAGACGGAGAGTGAGTGCCGACGAGTTAGTCGGAAAACAGTCTTACTCTGCTCATGTTTGTTCTCCTTATCAGTCATCAGAAAAAGGATGTGGGAAAATGGTGATACATTCACTCAGTGATACAAACGAATGAAATCATGAGTGAGATCAGACACACTGAAGTCTGATCAATTTGGCTACACTTCACCTTGAGGGAAGTTACTGATATATTTATGTATGGAGTGGTTACTACATGTCTCATCATCTCTTCACGAGATCAGAAATCAGAGGCCCAAGTTTATTTAATGTCACAACAGTGTGGCTAGTTGACACCTTGTTTCCAGCATGTCGTCTATACATGGATATGGTGATTGGTTTTGTGCAAAGTGAGATTGTCTTTCTCATCGTAGGCAAGTGGAAAACCACCGAATAATCTTTTTTGTTATTTTTGAGCCACCATGAACATAATTGCATGGCGACTTGCAAAAATTAGTTTGTGGGAAAGAACTCACAAATGTGAAGAAAGCAGTCATCACCTGTAATAAAACCAACTACCATACCACAAATAACCATTTTGCACAAGTGATGGAAAGTTACGAGAAAATACGATTTCAATGTGAAATTTCTCATTCCTAGAAGAAAACTGTCACAATTTTTAGAAGAATGCAGTCACAAAATCTTGTATTTCACCTTCTCCGCTACGATATATACCGATGTGACTGTTTCGCATGTGCACACGCACTATACTACTTATATGAGTGAATTAAGCGACCATGCATGTTATTCAAATATCATCATTCATAAATCACGTTATGCATTATACTTTTGTTACAATGTCCTCACTCGCCAATTACAACAGTTCATGCATTTTTATGCTCATTGCATGGTGTGATCATGCACCAGAAGGTTGGAAAGGCAATTTCAAATTAGTGCCTTTATTATAGGTATCACTATGTGATACATCTTATAAACAAGGTTATAACGAATTACTCACTACCAAAGTGCCCAATTTTTACACATATTATAATATGTATTAGGGAAGAAAGGCACTTTCAATAATTCTCAGGAGTGACTCATTTGACAAATACATTCACTCCATTGTGAATGACATGACATGTATTGAGTTTGATTTCTCTGAGAATCATTTCGATTGATTGACTGATTTCGGCCAACTCAGGAAACACAGAGTTCAAAGTTGATGGTGATCAACGACGGTTGACGTGAGTGAAGTTCAAATCATCTAGCGTATTCTCATTGGTCCAATATATGCCTGTCTTCTTGGTCTCATTCACAATTTCCCGCATAATCCAGTCCACTACATTCAGGAATATCATTCGTGATAGAAGGCAGCCTTTTCAGTACATGATCAAATACAAGGAGCCGCCTTGTCTTTCTATCATAATTCTTGAACGAAGTCTTAGCCTTAAAACCGCCAACAATTTCTCGTGGAATCGAAAGGTGTACTGCTGAAAATCCTTGAAGCACGATGAAATCAAATCTAATAATCTTTGGTTGTCAGCTGTTCTGCGACTAATGGTGTTTCGGGGTGAAATATTACTTGAAGTTCTCTCAATCAAATCTCTCCTTCTTGAATTGATAATTCAGAAATGAGAACAATTTCGGTGTTTTCACCAGTCTTCGACTTTCTGTTGACTCTCAGGTACGGTGTAGAATCTATTGTTATTATTTTGATTCCAGAATACTAAATTACGGCACTTTAAGGTAACATACTCCATACACTTCGTCTATGTCCAGTGACAACTATCACCAAAGTCACCTACTATTCTACATTGTTTGCGTTCTCCATGAAACAGAGGGCTCAGTTACAACATTGACATAAACTTCTGTTTCCTGATGACTTTAAGGCTAACTCCATATCTGTATGCAAGCTTCCATTCCTTGCTCACAATATCTCTGTCTATCTACCATGAGGTGCAAACACAGAAATTGAATTAACATTAGCCCTGCAGTCGAGTGCGTTCATGATGAATGGTGTTACCAAAATTGTCTCATCAGTATACATCCACTTCATCTCCACTTCCTTCTGAATATTCTTTAGTTGAGCAATATGTTGTTGACTGGTTAGCTACACTGCCTTATATTACAAGAAAGACCGCGTTGGGACGAGATTTCTCATTGAGAAGTAGAGGTTTATGTGGCTTCGGTCAGTTTCAAAGTCGAGGAATCATCATTCAGATACAAATTTTGGACGTCTTATTTTATATGATCTTGTGTATGCTCCAGAGATCAATCCGACGACTTTTCTATCGTGTAGTGAGAATAGTTAAGTACACACAACTCAACATTCACCTCATAGAGTAGAGTAAGAGTGAAAGACAGAAATGAAGATCAACTTTTACTGTAGATTGTTATTTCATGGTGAATAATTCACCACAAACACACTCACACACACAATTTTCTGCATTTCCCTTAGATGTTCTATGAGTAATATTCACTTTTAAATTAAAAAGAATTCAGACACACATTTTTCTGGATTATTTTTCATCATTCAATAATTTCTCTGCCTATAAGGGGAGGATCACCATTTCAGTCAATGAACACTTTTCATTAATTACACTGACAAAAAATTCTCTATTCTATATTCTGCATCTCTGTTGAAATAAGAAAACTGATTTCGAAATTGATGCACATACATCCCTTAGGTTATTTTCAAATTGGTCGTGCAAATTTATCTCTCAAATGTGTCTATGCATTCGTCCTCTTGATATCTCAAGGCAATAGATAGAATTAGTTAGTATTATTATTGTTTTAATCCAATTGGACCGAATGTTTAAATTGCAAAATATTATTTGATTCTTACTGGATCAGTGATAAAACTGTCAACTTTGAGTCGTTGATAAGTTCTGTTTGATCTCTAGAGTAGCCTTTTATAAGCTGTTGTGGAAAAGGTTAAACTGAGAATAAGTTCAACCTCAAGTATATTGGTGATTGGTTTCAGTGACTTTATATTCCCTACAGCCTTGTGGCGTAAATCGCTTCAGAAAAATGTTTATCAGTAGAAAAGTACACGCAAAATTTGAAGTGAGTTAAGTTTCCGGGGTGAAAAAGCGACCACCAGTCAACAGACGAGTAGTTCTAATCTACTTTTCCTATCCAAGATTTCTATGTTTGGCGTATCTGCGTATCTGCCTTGTCGCTTGATATATATGTATGTTTACATATATGTATATATGTATTGTGAACTGAAAAATGTTGGAATTCATCGGCCATTGGATAGGCTTCCAATGACTGAATGTTTTACGGACTCACCTTGTTTCCGGTTTCGAAGCCAATTGAGTGCATCCAGTGAAGTGTCGCAAAGTAGGACGACACAACTTTCCAGTACTCTATGGTTTTGTACTGGTTTTCTAACTGAAGCCGACTCATGAATTAACCCGTGACCAATCAAATCCCTACAAACCAACACTTGGAAAGACTTATTCACTTTCAGTTTTGAAAACAACGACAAACTATAGTGAAATATGTGTTTATTGTCAGTTTCACATGATGGTTCATATTACTTATAAATGCATATACGTAATCTGTGGGATATCACCTTCAGACAAATACTGATAATATGACAATTTTAGTGAAAATGTCTTTGAAATGAAATTCTTGAAGAAAGTTACAATTTTCAGGAGATAATTTATAACCAACAAAAACAAAGTATCCATAAAACAGAATAAATAACAATATTTACAAAGGTTGAAATCAATGTAAGAATTTTTCTTTATTTGTGAATGCTCATCGTAGTTTTCTCTAACAAACACTGGCTAGGTCTGATGTCACGGCCTCTGTTCATGACAGAAGTCTAGGTTTTCTTTATCCTTAGAGGAATCTCAGAAACAGAATGATGTACAACTCTTACCACTACTTTGTAACTGTCACTTATAACTTTCAGACTAAAATATTTCAATTGTTCGCTTATTTCTTCGCCTTGGCGTCTGATTTAATTCTCACTCTTGCATATCAGACAAACAATAAGGAGACTCAAATTTATTGAATGGAAAAGAGGAAGTCGTTTAGAAATCACCGAAACGATAAATGGAGATGATGGTGATTTCAGTAATCATCACTTCAGATTAAAAATATCCTGATAGTAGCAAGTTGTCGTCAGTCATAGATAGACGGTTATCCATCTCAACACTTTCTATCACCCATCCTTTTGAGGTGTTACAGTCAGTAAATGAATAAATATTAATCACTATGTTTCTACTGAGATTTATCATATTTCATGGATGAATGTCTTTCTGAAATCAAGTGTTGTCGTCCTTAGGAGACAATATTGTCTGGTAGGTAGGTACTCTATCAGCTTTTCTAATTCCATAAACATGGCGACATTTGAACACACTTCAGTGATGTAGTTATTAGAAGAAAAGAGTATCATCGTTATTAATCATGGCTAGTTACATCATTCTGAATGATGTTCCGTTAATTTTAGCCAGTACATCTCACGTAACTTCTAATTAGAATAATCCAGTCGAAAATTCATTGTCATTATGATGACATTGATAAAAAAGTATCATTATCAGTCGCTTAAAAATCCAGTGCAGCATAGGACTTCAACATTCAATCTCTATTTCACCCCGCTCTCAGTACTCCTCTTGAACTGGCCTCTTGACTGCTCATAAACTCGCATCTTCTATCACAAACTCCTACATGTCAACCTCGTCTCTTCCCATTTGGATTCCAGTCGACAGCTAGCCTGGTAGTCTATGTCATTCAGCAGTCTCCTCAGTGTGTGACTGATACATGTCAATTTTCTCCTACATATTTCTTGATCGATAGCTCCCTGAATATTTCGCTCCCATGGGTTACTGTCGCCGGTTCTTTGTGGCCATTTGGTCTTTATTATGTAGCGAAAGCAGGTTTTGATAAAAGCTTGAAACCGACTATTGGAAATGTTTTTCTTGACACTCTTGCCAAGTTTTTACCCCATATAGAAGGGCTGACTGACAGAATTTGGTGTTGGAAATCTGAATTTCGTTCTTCATGCTGAGTGCAGAAGATTTCCAATTTGATCTTCATACACAGACACGCTGAAAATAAGATAGACATCTGCAAAATGAGCAAATTTAATCTGCCATCACTGTTTAATACAAGGAATCTTTTCAGATCATATTTTTATCCTTCACAGAAAAGGAGCATAGAACACAATTGAAGCTCAAAATTGAGGAAGTAAACACGCATAAAATCACCAGTGTCATCACAATTTGTGAGCATAATCTTTGTATGATGGATATTGCTCTAATTGTCAACTGGTCCACATAATGAATACTCCTATCCAGTGTGAATGACTTCCAACTATCAGTGTTATTCATCAACATTTGTTGTATTTCATATTAATACTTAATAACACACGCACTTTAGTAGTCCACATTCAAAGTCTTGCTGCACAGAAGTTCTTCACCCTGAGATCAGTTTGGACTTCATCTGCACACAGCACAAAGAATAAAAATTCGGATTTTCAACACTAATGTTGAGTCAATGCTTCTGTATATTGCTCAGACTTGTCACGTCATCAAGAGAGTTTCGAACAAGCTGCAGACATTCACAGCGGCTACCCCCTTCCCTAGCTGCATGCTGAGGAACAGTTAGCCAGGAAGAATTAGCAATAAGAAACTTTGAGAACGGACCAATGAAGAACCAGTAACCCAACAAATATTTTGACGAAAATGGAGATGGATCTGACACACCCTAAGGAGATAAAGTGTTATTGCATGCCAGGCTCTTCAGTGGGAACCGAGTGGGAAACAATATGTTAGACATCCTAGAATGAAGTAGGCGAGATCCTGTGAGATGTGCTGCTGAAGCCTTATGTTTCACTGGGGACCCAAGGGAATAATATTAACAACAGGTAGCCGCATTGTGTGTCAGTGGTTCAGTAGTAGAACACTCGCCAATCACGTTCCACTTGATCCAAAGTTCGATCCCTGTTTGAATCACTCCTAAACCTCACTTAACCGGCAGTAAACTCGGAAAGGAGGGGATGTTGGGCGTAAGATTATTAACATATTCCGCAAAAGATGAACACCACTGCTACTAAAACCTCAGGGTTCCAGGTTCAAGGTGTGTCTTCCACTAGGAAGGCAGAGTAATAAAACATTGAGAGAAATAACGTAATCAAGGTTGGGTATTGTTTGTGGTTGATTGCATATTAGAAGCACCCCCCTGATGATAAGGACAAAATCGGTCATCATTCATTTGTTGAGAAATATCACACGCATACAAACACATACATGACATAGACATTACAATTTCATGCATTTACATTGGATCAGTTATAAAAGTTCATTTTCTGCGCTTACAACAAACAAACTAGGGTGTTGAAAAACTATTTCACCATATGTTCATTATTTGTTTGTTCTTTCAATTTTCTAGTTTATTTCAAAATACCATATGGTTGATAAGTGACAGCTAAAATCATCACGTACAATTTAGTCTCTCCTAGAGAAAGAGAAAAAGAGAAGATCGCTAAAAATTTAGAGCCATTTTGATTTCTTTTATTTTAGACCGCATTAAAAATTTGCGGATAAATGAAATTATCATCATGATAGGTAATTCTTGTGATATTTTAAAAGATTTTGATATTTTGAGTATTCGTGAGAACATTATCACTTGACATGGATACAAGTATATTCAGCTGATCAGTCTCCAACCTGGACAAAACGTGAGTCATTGATTACATCTCAAGTCATCACCAGCAACAATAGGCATGCTTATTTTTCATGTTAAGTGATTGAAGGCAATTCGAAGTGTACTGCATTGGTAAATCTTTCGAATCTGGTGATCGCCTTGTAAAACTGGTGGATCGAATTGAAGTAATACCAAGACAGTAAATTTCAAATATACGTAATACGGGCTCCTCCTCTATGATCAATCACTGCCTGGCTGTCCTTTTTACTAAAACCACAACCTGATTATAGGGGTTGAATAGTATCCCTTCCTCCATACACACACCCCTTAAGGGCTGAGTATCACTAAACCAGATGATAAAGGTATGTATAAAAGACGCCATTCATGAAGTCAAGCTGTCCAGTTTCCAAGTGTTGGATTCACTCTTGTGTATTGTCATCTCACCCAAGTAGCTAGCCAGAATTCGACTGATTTGAAGTGATTCCAGACTCTGAAATAAGTCAAATTTAGTGCATCTCTCTGATGAGTACGACTCGAAGTGAGGGTAGTGAACGTTTGTTGTTCATATTAATTCATTCTGGGTAGCAAGCACTACTGTTTGAAGTGAGTAGTTTCTCACATCAGTGAGTAATATACACCGTCATGTGTTTTATGATCCGCGTGAACATTATTGACCGCATCAAGTATATTACATGAGCATCAGAAGAAAACAAAACAAGGAAATGTTTGTATTTGTAGAACAAAATGCGATACGAATCCTGAAAATAGATCTTTGTTCAAAGAAAGAAGTGTTTCATCCAGCTATATATGTGGAATAATAGAAACTGCTTTCTTTTGTGATTGGTCCACCCCTTTACCTAACCTGACTTTCCTTTCATTCCTTGTTTACCCTCTGACTTTTTTCTTTATTCTCTTTATTATCTTGTATGATTTCTTAATTATCTTGCTTCATTCAGTTAACGAGTGTTTGAAGTGAGTCATATATTGTGTCAATATGCTAACTTGCTTGTACTCGCTTTTGGACAAAGTTATGCTATAGTCTCCGAAGAGGATGAAAACGCACCCATGACTGAAAAAATCCAAAGCTCTTAAGGCTGAATTTGGTATTCAAACTTTAATCTATGCCTAATTTCGCCCTTACTCTAACGTGAACCAAACATGATATCCCCGTGATTAGGTTGAACTGCCCCTAACTGGTATCTAGCTAAAGCCTTGGCCTAATCTTTCTCAAACCTAACCTACATGCTAACAGATATCATGTATATAAGAATAAAACTTGTGCACTATGGTAGAGTATAACTCCATTATGCATAAAATGTATTTTGATAAAGTCTCTCAGTGTTATACAGTAATATTTACTGATGACGTTTGGAGGACAAACTAATGCTCATAATAAAATTAAGCACCTAGATATGAAACTAGGGAAAATCACGGATTGTCCGGTGTATGCACACTTTCGATGAACTGATCTGTGGAGACTACCATATTTCATTCGTCGCAAGTCGATATCGAATTCATGTTGCATGAAGCAAATACTTTCATGTGTGTCATTGAATTGTTCAAACAGGGGAGAAGCATAACTGTCATTACTGTATAATAAAAAATGTGCCATCAACATATCGACAATAAGAGGTTGTTTCATTGATTTCAGGCTGCAACTTTGTTCACTCAGGATTAGATATGAAGATGTTTGCATCCAACTGATTAATAAATATGTATATTTGGGCAGCACCAACATCGACCAACAGTGCCTGCCAGCTATCTAGTTAGAAGTAATCTAAACAATGGACTGCCGTTTCACTTGTTCGCACTTCTTCTGATAGAAAACTGTGATGAGATTCCACCTCAAACTGTATGATTCGCAAAGCAACCTTTAGAATAAACATTATACCCACTATTTCATAACGAAAGAAATCAAATATAGTTTCATTTTCTTCCATAGAAGAATAGCTCAGATAAGGTAGAACATAGAAATGTTGTTGCATTGTACTTTCATGTATTTTATTCTGGTATTTGTTAGCTCCTTCTCTCTCCCACTCCTTCAGTGGAATGAAAACATACTAGTTTAAATAGATTTTACGTGATACAGCTGTTTGTCACAGACCACCTAATGGAAAACACATGGAAAGATGGAATTAGGTGATATAAAAAATACCATTTGCATTTCTTTCCCAGACTATTTTGTTTCTGAACTGTAGAACTTTCCCATGTATGAAGCCATTAGGTCTGTTATTATTACTACTGTTATTATTCTTATGGTCATTATTAATACCACTAAACTTGTCTTGTTTTATTCGAACAATATCTTACGATATGTCGATGCAAATCTAAGCAAGTATGAGCTGCCAGATAGACAGAAACAATAATAATAATAATAATAATAAAGATATTGGGCTAATTTAACCCATATCTTATAATTACACATTCAGTGTTGAAAGTCACTTGACCAACCATTGACGATTAGTTGATACATTCCAGGCGCCAATACACTGAATTTCCGAAGATCATGCGTACACACATAGAGTTATCTTCCAATTTAAAGCGAATCAATTCAAAATTTAGATTTTGATTAGCCTACATAGAATGGTGGAATTAGTGGCTCTGATGTTTTGAAATCATCACTTACGTAATAATAATAGACTTGTGATTTATATCTCCTGCCCCAGAAACTTGAAGATTTGAAAGCTAAGTGCAGGAGATTGGCAGGAGGGGCAGACAGTGAAGGCAGAATTTCTAGTGAAAATGGAGGAGACCATCAACAGTACCACGCAATAATCACCGTTAGTGGAAGAAATCTACGGACTTTGTTCCCTCCACTTATTTCAACTGAGCAGCATAGTCTCATCTACATGCAGCATGGATGAGGATATCAGTGGCAAGCAGGACCGAATCGGGGAAGGAAGAGAGGAGAACAATAATCTGAAATCATCGTATGGAGATCCTTATTACTTAACGCTGCAATTAAGATGTCAACTTTCTACGTTGAAGTGAAGATAGTCGGAATGGACATACGTGTCACAACAGGCATTTCAACTGCTTGCTGTCGACTTCCAGACTGTGAACAGCTGCATTCATTGGATCGACACTAAACATCAGATGAATAACCAGGAGGAATAAGCAACAGGAAACTCTGGCAGTGTACACAATCACCCAACAACTTATTGTTCAATTGAATGATATTCCGCAGTAAAAGTAGATGCATATACTGTATGTTAGGGAGAGTGACATCACATGTCTACATTCCACTTGGTACTAAAGAAACAGACAATTATGATGATGAAATACATTTTGTTATAACTGTAGGGGATTAAATGAGGACGTTGTCGCCTTGTTCTGTCTGCGCCTGACTAATATGCCTATCTGCTTCTGGTACCTTCCGATTCAGCGAACCACGCAAATATCAAAAGACTAAAGCTGGTCTGTGACTGTATATTATGTAGTACAACAACTACGACAAACTACGACGACGAAGAAACTTATTTAGGAAATGGTATTTATACATTTTTACAACCAATACAGACAGCTAACAGTATTTGAAATAATTGGTCATAATAGTCAATAACAAAATGCGTGGGAAATGATGATATACCACTTATGCGAGATTAACAGTCGTTAAGATAATTGAACAATAACAAAGTGCCTGGGAAATGATAATATACACATATGCGAGATTAACAGTCGTTAAAATAATTGAACAATAACAAAGTGTGTGGGATCCTATCACATTTACACGTAAGTTTGTTTAACATTTCTACCAAAGATACAGGAGTGTTAACTACACAACTTTTCCTTCAGAATTTATAGCACATAGTCCTGTTACGACAGTCACTTGCATACATATTTACTTTTAATCTTAATCACTTAATTGTTTGTAAGTATTTTTAATGGGTCAAGGAAAAAATCATGTTGAGCATCATAGTCGAGTGTCGCATCTTCTGGCTCCCACTGCTCCCGGCAATTTCGTGTAATCATGGAATAACGTATGATTCGCTCTCAATCAAATTGAATCTCTTCAAGGATATATCAGCACACTAGATAGAAATATTCCACAGAGACAATATGCCGTTAATGAACTTCCCACACATTTAAAGGAATTATTCTTAAAATTCGTCCATGATGTTTCTAAAACTAGAGAAACTGAAAAAAGAATCCAGCTTACAAAAGGATTAGAGACGGAAATATCAGAATCCCATTTCCCCAAAGACCCTGAAAGGTACGTCTCCTCAACTTTTCCAGTGTGACTTTAGATAAAACTGCTATGGAAGTGTTGTCATTGGGCCGTAAATTTTGCGATAATAGAGTTAATATTGACCAATTACAGACAGAATTTCAGTTTGAAAACCCCTTCATTCAGACACCAGACCTAACACCCTCCTCCCAATACGAGTTAGACAGATTTAAGAGTACCTTGGTTGATTGTTGTTACCAATACAAGAATGCCAAGATCGACAAGAAAAGTATATTAACTAAAAAGCATAGAGAATGTTACCACCAAACCAGACGAGGGATCAGGTATAGTAATTTGAAACAAATGCGACTACATTGATCAGATGAACAGCCTACTGGAAGACCGTTCCAAGTTTCACAATTTAGGTAACAGTAAAGATTCGAATGAAGCAACAGAACGTCAGTTCGTTAAAACTTGGAAGTCTTTCAAAAATGAAAATCTAATTGATAGTTCCATCTTCGACGCCATTTAGCCCACCGGAACTCATACGCCTAGACTTTATGGATTACCCAAGATACATAAGCAGGGAATTCCCCTACGACCAATTGTGGACATGTTGAAATCGCTTTTCCATTTAACTACCAAATGGTTAATAAACCTGTTAGAACCCCTACATCGCCAGTTGGTTAAATATAGTGTAAGAGATGTCTTTAAATTTGTTGAAAACATTAAAGATATGAACCTAGCAGACAAAACTATGTTATCGTTGGACGTAACATCACTATTTAACAACGTCCCCCGTTGTAGAAACTGTCGACTACATATGCGAGCAACTCATAGAAAAGAAAATAGAAATTGAGATCACACCAAGAAAATTGAAAGAATTACTACTAAAATGCACTATGAACGTTCAGTTTGTATTTAACAAGGAGTATTACCGCCAAATAGATGGGGTTTCTATGGGTTCTCCCCTTGGCTCCTTATTAGCTGACATATTTCTATCTAACAATTTGCCTATAGACAGGGTAGGAGCACTTTAGACGCTGCAGCTGTCTTACACAACAACATCGTCTCATCATTAGATAAAGGTGCCAAATACGTCCGCTGCACGTTTCTTGACTTCACTTCTGCCTTCGACTCTGTTCCTAGATGTCTCCTGCTAAATAAGCTCTCTTTGACGAAAACTGAGTCCTGGGTCACTAACTGGTTGCATTCCTACTTCTCTAACAGAATGCAGTACACCGTATACAAAGGTAAATCATCCTCTGCCGTACTCACTGAAGCCGGTGTCCCCCAAGGTGCTGTACTCTCCCCACTTCTCTTTTCTTTCTTTCTACATGACTTACCATCTTCAAATGACATCAATTTTGTCAAATATGCTGACGATCTGACTGTATCTTTGCCTGTCAAATGTCAAAGCGACTGCTCTAAACTTAATGGCTTTCTGTCAGAAATCAGCCAGTGGTCCAAGGAAAATGGTCTTACCCTAAACCCCTCCAAATGCCAAACAGTCAATTTCACCTCTAGGCATAAATCCAACCTAAACAAACTGGTTGGCTCTCACGAGGTATGCAACATAGACGGCACTGAAATAGAAACCAAATCGGAGATTAAATACCTAGGCGTCATTCTATCTGCTGATCTCTCCTGGTCGTCTCATATCCTAGCAATTTCTAAGAAAATATTCCGTCTTACCTTCTACATCAAGAAGTTAAAACATTCTGGTATAACCCAACCCTTACTCCTACAATTCGTTAATTCTCGCATTCTGCCTATTATTCTCTATTGTTCCCCCTTAGTTTTTCCGGGCTACTGAAGAAAGACTATAACATTACGCAGGATGTTAAAGGTTGTCAGCAGGGTAAGCAACGTGCCACTTAGCCAGCTTGTTAATATTCTGCTTGACAGGCACATGGACTCATGTGAAAAATGGGCCAAGTCCATTTTATCCAACTCACACCACCCTCTTCACTCACAACTCTCCCCTTGCATCTCATCAGGTGAAACCAGAAGCCTATATAGAAAACTATTTGCTCGCACGAGCAAGTACAAAACTCAACCATACCCTACTTAGCTCGTGTTCCGTGTGATAAAGAAAGCATTAGGCGTGACACCGATAATTCATTAAATAGTCAGTAGTACAACTGGATCTTGTCTTTCCAGCTCACATCATTTATAGATACTACATTTTCTTCTTTCTTTTCCTTTTCTCTCTCTTTTTTCCGTTATATGCTGCTTTGTTTCTTTCTCTCGCTTACGCCAGTAAATATGACAGCTCCCACTTTTCTAACACCTTCAAACACCTCTCAAACAACTTCAACACCGATATGCCAATGTGTTATTGTAATAATGAACTGTGATTTCCTTAATCTATGTAGAATTCTATTTATTGATAATGTACTGACTGGATGCAATACTGTAGTAAAAAAATGCTGAGAATTCCATTCTGTATCACATGTACTCTTTTGGAATAAAGCAAATTATTATTATTAAGTTGGAAAATGGTCCTTTAAAAGAGATACTAAACCAACTCGATTATTATTGTCGATATGTTGACGATACCTTTATCATTTGTAACAATAATTTGGATAGACAACACCTGCTCCAAGACTTCAATAAGGTACACCCAGCTATTAAATTCACTTGTGAAGAGGAACTCCAAGGTAGTATGCCATTTCTGGATGTTCTTCTTACAAAAAGAACAGACGGTACCCTAAAGAGAAGCATCTACAGGAAAGCGACGTGGAATGGACAGTACACCCACTTCCATAGCTTCATACCTATACAATATAAGCGCAACCTAATCCGTTGTCTTAGCCATAGAATTAGACGCATATGTACCGACGACTGCATTGAAGATGAAATAAGAAATCTTACAAACGCCTTGCTACGAGACGACTATCCTGCCAACTTTGTAAAGAAGTATGTCTATGAAACTACACATAAAACTAGGCGAGACACAGTAAGTAAGAAAAAGCTATTCTTAAATGTACAATTCAAAGGCGATATATCCAGTGACATATTAAACCGTAGATTAACGAGATCAATTGGAAGAACTTTTAATGCTGCAAAACTGCATGTCACTTTCTCAAACAAAGCGAAACTGACTCTGTGCATTACAGATAGATTACCCAAAATGGCCACATCCATGTGTGTATATAAAATCAACTGCTCCTGTGGAGCTAGTTATATAGGTCGTACCCAAAGGAATTTATCTTTACGCACTCATGAACATATTCCTGTTTGGCTTGAGAAAAGAGCAACCAAATCATTAAATAGTGCAATTCTGTCTCATCTAGTGGATAACGAACACGGTATCAAAGTAGATGAGTCATTTACATTTGTGTATCGAGTATCGAACAATCTCCCCAAAGCCACACGATTACGCCTCCTAGCCATAGCTGAGGCTATAGAGATTAATAGAGACAGACCAGACCTATGTGTACAGAAAAAACTTATTCACTCTCTCGGTCTAACCTGGCCCTCTATAAGGTCACCAGGATCATAATTTTTCTTATTACTATTATTATCATTTTGTGATATCATGTCTTTATTATCCACTTCTCCACCCAGTTTATTTCCCCTCATTGTTACCCTTAATTTTGTCAACCTTTGTGATTTTATACTGAGCCTACCAATTCTGCAACATCTTATTACAATTTAAAATTTAGCCTCTTTATTTTGTCATTAGACATTATCGGTCAGTCCTCACTTTCAGTGTTCCTCTTGTTAATGTGTATTTCTATGTATTTTGTGGTTATCCCAATTTTGTCACCCCTATAACACCTGTATTCTGTTGACTATAAAACAGCACTATATCACCCAATTGTTCATTCACACGTCATAAAATTTTTTCCGACAAGAAGAAAGGAGTCTACATGAATATGGCTAAAACACATATAACATTGGTAGACAGCAATTTATGTCAATGCTTCTGCCCCATATCTTGTTCATGAGAAAAAGGCAAGATCAAAGACAAACTCAAAAACCGTGAAATTTTGATGAGTATACAACCGCATTCTCATCGGCCATTTAATTCCATCTATTCGCATTAAAATTAGTGATTTCTTAAATCAAGATGTGACTAATACAAGTAGGTGTCATTTGCATTACCCATTATCAACCCAGTCGAAATGAATGCAACAAATCAGAGTGTCTGCATAATAATAAGTCTGCGTTGAAGTAAGACAGCACAACACGTGAATGACACAATCAAGAAAAGAAGATGTATTTGTGACACGTAGTGCATTCGGATCACATAAACAGTCGTTGGTCATCATCAAAGACTTTGAGTCAGTGTTTAATAAGTTACCCGAAATCAATCAATCAATCGATCAAAATGATACTCAAATAAAACAAAAGCAATACATGTCATGTCATTCAGAATACAGAAAATGAATTTCTTAAGTCAGTCACTCCTCAGAATTAATTGAAGTGCCTTTCTTCCCTTCTGCTGCATGATGACATCAACAGATGAGTACAACAAACGTGAACTCACATAATTGGTGAGTGAAGACATTCTAACAAAAGTATACTGCATAACGTGATTTATGAATAATGATATTTGAATAACATGCATGGTCGCTTAATTCACTCATATAAGTAGTATAGTGCGTGTGCACATGCGAAACAGTCACATCGGTATATATCGTAGCGGAGAAGGTGAAATACAAAATTTTGTGACTGCATTCTTCTAAAAATTGTGACAGTTTTCTTGTAGGTATGAGAACTTGCATAATGAAATCGTATTTCCCCGTAATTTTCCATCACTTGTGCAAAATGGATATTTGTGGCGTGGTAGTTGGTTTTATTACAGGTAATGACTACTCTTTAAAAGTGGGTATCAATTATTATTATTTATTTATTTTTTACAGGTAATGGCTGCTTCCTCCACCGATTCACGTTACGGAGTACTTGTTGTCAGATTTTGAAAGTCGCCATGCAATTATGTTCATGGTGGCTCAAAAATAACAAAAAAGATTATTCGGTGGTTTTTCACTTGCGGACAATGAGAAAGACAATCTCACTTTGCACAAAACCAATCACCATGTCCATGTATAGACGACATGCTGGGAACAAGGTGTCAACTAGCCACACTACTGTGACAATAAATAACCTTGAGCCTCTGCTTTCTGATCTCGTGAAGAGATGATGAGATATGTAGTAACCACTCCATACATAAATATATCAGTAACTTCCCTCAAGGTAAAGTGTAGCCAAATTGATCAGATTTCAGTGTGTCTGATCTCACTCATGATTTCATTCGTTTGTATCACTGAGTGAATGTCTCTCCAATGAAATAAAGATTTCTCCTGAAATCAGTTGCTTCTCACATACTTTATCTGTCAATAAGTGACTAGTAACAAGTTCGAGGAGTGGAGTGGAGTGGAGTGGAAGAGTGTGTGGTGTCACTCGGTGATCTTCACTGTGTATATCCAGTCAACCATCATTTACTACTGGATATTGTTGAGTGTGACCATAGGTTGTTGTCTGGCTCTATTTCACGTCTCTCCCTCCCTCTATCTCAACTGATGCAGTTTTAGTTGTCTGAAGTAACATTTTATCAGACCGTCAGGTGCTTAAAATTGTACTAAACATTCCGCCTGATGTTTAAATGACCGTCAATTGAGAATAGAGAAGGAGTAACATCAGAGATTATTACGTGACACCAAGTAAGCATTGGTCGAAGTGAATTACAAAATCTATTCATACTGTTCCACTTCGTCTAATTACTTTCAGCTGTACATCATATTTGCTTACAAGAATTTCGCGTCACGGTTGAAACAACGGTGAGTGATTTTAGGCAAAGTGATCACCATTGCTACTGGCTAGGTTCCACCAAGCATTGTGACCAGTTGAGTGAACAATCCACCATTATGAGAGTAGATCTACGAGCAACATTGGTAAATTTACAGAGACGACGTGGTTTTTTCTCAAAATGTTTTTCTAAGCATCACTGATGACCTGATTAGCTTGATGGAGAAGTGGAACGCCATACTTATTTAACCACCTGAGAAGTTAAGAGTACTGCGTTATTGAATCTGCCCTGAAACCCACATTCCTGTTTAAATCTTTCACTGAATATGCACTCAAGGCAATAACAGAATTAACATGCAGATCAATAAAAGTGTTAACATCAGTTGGTTGTTACTGGGAACTGAATTCATCAGAAGGATATTTCATCGTTAATGAGCGCCTCCTGATAATTGTGCAAACTCCAGCGTGATGCAGAATTCATTTCAAGACCATGTGCTCTTCCAGTGAGTGCAGTTCACATGACAAGTTGAAAATGACTAGTTCTCCTCATGTGATTTCTCTATAGAATTTATCGTGAAACAACATCAGTAGGAGAATTCTTCAAAACCAGTGACCATCGAAGAGTTAATTCATCATCATCCTTCTTCTTCAGAGATCTCTCCACAGTATTGTGCCTTCATGCAAAAAGGCTTCTGAGGCGAGATTCCAAGTCACAAACTAGAACGAAACAGCTCTGCAGTGATCACTTGTATTCATTCACTGGTATCCATTCACCAGCCATGTTTCGTGATGAAATCGAAGTTGAAATTCAATCACATGCGTTGAAGTCAACATTTGAAAGAGATAACCAATATTATTAGTATTCATTCATTTTGTTCCCAGTGGTACATATCGATTCCAGAAGAAATGGAATGTTATATAATAGATCTCATCATGGTAACCTGTGTCCACTAGTACTGACAAGCAAGTTTTCTCTTCACATGACCTCCTTCATTTCTCCATCAGACACACCTGACATGTGGATTCCTATTGATTTTTCGCGCCGCTGTTTACTTCTCATTTGACTATACCACGTAGCGTTTCTATCCACCTATATATCTATCTTTCTATCCTAAATTGAACTCCATTTCCTTCCGCAGCTTCGTTGGATAGTGGGTTCTGCGCCTGTTCTTTTTTTGAAAGATCTCCTTGTTTCTTACCTTTCATGACCGCATATCTGATTTTGGTGTCAAACCGTTGCATGTTGTTCCGGAGGTTTTATTTTTAGTGAATTCGACATGTCTCCGCATCGTATAGAACGCCTTTTTTGAGCAGCTTCCCAGATCCTTTAAATGAGTTAACTGCTGATGTCTTTCACATCGATTTCATAGTAATGATCTGTGTCCTGATTTCAGGATCCTCTCTGTGTTATCATCATCATCCTGGCCTACTGTGTTTGAAACGAGGATTTCCTGTTTATGTAGGTGCATATAAGAGGGTTCTGAGAAGTTATTTCCCATTAATATGAACTTGTTTGTCTCATTGTCTCGACTGCTGCCATGAATATCATCATCACATCAGCCTCTATCCTCACTTCAAATACACCAGTGAGCAGTAGGTTACGATGTTCTCGGTATTTGTCCTCATCACACCACTAATGAATGAGACTTGTGAATATTTGTGGTGGTGCACTCCACATTGTTGAAATAGCTATCCAATTCTCTCTTCATCAACTTTGCAGGATGTCGTTACGAAATCGAAGACGCCGAGATGAATTGTTGGAGAGTTCGATGATGCTACACGTTGACCTGAAAAATCTTTCTATGTTCTGTTGGAAAACTATATGCACCTTGATTGTAACTTAGTTTGTCCATGTGTGTGAATCACATTGTGCGATTCACTCTATTCTCTCTAAACCTGTAGACATTCCAGTTACTAAGAAGTCTGAAATTTCATTCTCTCATTCATCTCCATCGTGCGTCGGTGGTATAGCGGTTAGGACGCTCGCCGACCATTCACACGGTCAGCGGTTCGATCCCCGGCCGACGCACTCCTTTACCTCGCTGAGCCAGAACTAAAGCTGGTGATGAGGAAAGGTTGGGCATGAGCTTGCAACCGCATCCTGTAAAAGAAACACTGCTACAGAAACTTCAAGCCACTAGCTTGAAGCCCTTTGTTCCACTGGGGAACATGAAGGAAAAAAAACATTCATCTCCCTCATGATAATCGTCAACTTAGTATTATGATGTGTCATCTCATATCACATTAAAATATTTCGAAAATCTATATGAAATGTATTCACTCACTATGTCAATCATGTATGATGCTGATGCCATCTGAAGTGAATATTTTTTTATTTATTCATTGAATATAATGAGGCGATGATGAGGACTTTAATGGAGGTGTGAATGTACTACCTGTCATTTTCTCAATATTGTGTACAAGCAAACGAAAATCTCCTGTTCTGAATGAATCATTGGTTCAATTTGAATTGATAGATTTCGTCGAACTACTGAACCAGATGGTTTTTACCTCTCTTAAAAGTACCTGTGGAGCGACAGAAGACTAGAGCCAGACAACAGGTCGTCTATTGAGAAAATCAACAGATATTAATAGATTTTTATGTACATCATTATTCGTAATTGTTAGCAGAGAGGTAACGTCTTCTGATTGGTTGTTCTCCTACTGGAGGTTATTCTGTCATCACTTTGTTTCCATTTCTTAGGCACTCCGCCGACATATCTGATAATCGTATCCGTCCAAGCTAAGTCAGCTATGATTGGTTGTTGAGTTAGTCTTTGTTCTTGTTTTTTCTCATGACCAAGATTTGGGACGTAAGCATTGGCATAAATTGCCGTTTACCAATTTTGGCTAGCAGATAGCTCTCGTCACACCTGGTTTCCTGAGGCCAGGTGCAACTTTTATCATTGACGTCTGCATAGCTAGCTGGCTACATCACATTCTTGAGCAACCATCAAACTTGACACGATAGCCCACTAAATAGAAAGAATATTTGACTAGCTACCTTCAGCTTAATCAGTCGGCATAATGCGTAGAAATCAGCACTCAGTGTTAGACGATGAAACCTGCAGGCTAATAAATTTGAGAAATTATTCACCTCTAGAATAAATTTGGCTTTTGAAGTGTTCGATTTCAGTTGATTTATCAGAATGTGGCTGACTGATTTTCTTGCTTTCTGATTGCTTCAAACGCCTTCAGATTGTCATCAATATGATCAGTGTCGAACAAATGACGTGCAATCGCACAGTTGATAACCTGTTAGCTCCTGATGCTCAAGTTGTTTTCGAGATCTGCACATGCAAACAATAACTCTTCCAGCTTCTTCCAGTTATTGTGATTGAACTTGTACGTATACACTGGAGTATACGACTGGAAGTGACATACGATATCCTCCTTCAATTATCTTCGACAATATTCATCTCTGTGCAAATAAATGGGTTTGTCAGTCGGTTATGTTCTCGTGATTGCAACGTTCAGTCTGCACTGAGAAATTCTTTTATTAAATACGAATATTTATTCCATTGTCAATAGTTATCGATTCAATTGTTATTCTGAAATGAAACGAATATCATGAAAGTGTATATGTACATCGTTTTCTCAGCAATGAATTCACACCTTCACTGTTTTAATGAACTAATTACTGACTCTTCAAAAATTAATTTGCATGATTTTAATTTGCTTTAATTTCGATCACAGAGTGAGGTCAGTTGGGAAACCACAGAAGACGAGACAGCAGTGAACTATGACTTCATCCTGCTAAGGACTCTGCAGTGGGACACACACAAGGGTTGCAGGTGGTCATCGATTTAAGTGTCTTTTGGTGAAGTGCTCAATCCATTCATTGGTTGATTTGTTTCTCCTCCTCGGTGATCAGGATCCGTTGAATATATTTCATCGGCTTCATCATCTGCCCTGATCTCTTTCCGGAGCGTTAAGTCAAATAAACTCATCGAATATATTACCAGGTTATTTAAATACATGAGGATGAATGTATTTAGTTGTATGGTGGTGGGATTCAATTGGTGACTGATTTGATCCCGAGTTGACATTAATTAGTTAGAGAAGAACTGAAAATCACCAGAGAGTAGTGGTCTGCTGTCTCGTCCTAGTTTGAGACTGCTCGTCATTACGCAACCACCACCAACAACAACGACTAAGTTTCACACCACTCATTATCTTGTATTTTTCACTAACACAGAAAGACGTCTTGTGAATAGTTGTATACTCCTGATTTCATTTCATTCCTATGCTTTCGGAGTGAAAACCAGAAGCTGAAGTTTGGTGTTTTCGTGATGATGGGAGGGATAACTTCACATGTATTCTCCCCAGTTACCGGGATCGCGTCGATCGACAACTGGACCTACACCACGTGATTGGATGTTGTATGATTCAGCAATGGACCACTGATACATAAGGATAACTACGCCTCACATAGAATCCACTCATCAGTTGAGCAAGATAAACAATATACCGGTCAACTTGCTTCTTTTCGTCTCTTCTACATATTGTGTGTTTCATGTTACTTCACTGATTGGTTGTTTTTAACTGAAAACCCTGATCTCACAGCCACACACATCTACACAGTTTCAATAAAGTCATCACATTAATTTCTTGTTGTCTCATTGAAACGGAAGAAGACGGAGACTTGTTAAAGTAATAGTAATCTGGAAATCGGTATATCTATCTAGCAAAATTACACATACCTCATCTTCAACGCACCATTTAAACAGATCCGCGTGCTGTTATACTTCCTTGAATTCGTGTTGTGTATCTTTGTGTCCCTTCCAATATATCTCCACTACGCTGTTTCATTTGCCTTCTCTGAAATCAAATTCATTTCCGTGCTATTAGATGGTTTCATGTCGATGAAGTTTCTTTATATACTAATGATAAATCTTATCAATGGCACTTGCCACACCACGTCCAACTGTAACGGTAGAACACGACAGTGTTTAGCAACGGAAATGTTTATTCACAACTTAATGTAGAGATAAACGCACACTTCGTCTTTTGGAGTCTGGTGTTTCTTGGATCTGTTGATACCTGATTGAATTCAGAGGTGGAGTGTCACGAACCAACATCAATTTTGAAGGAGGAAGAACTAGCCGCTACTCATTTGGTCCATGTGATGAGCATTTACGACCTGTTTGAAGGACTGCTATATGACGGGATCAGCGAATTCACTATTTCGGTGTTGATGTGGAATTTGACGACGCATCATTATGTAGTTAACTTCGAAAAAGATTATTTTATCTGCAATACATTGAAATAATTATTTATCTCATTGTGAACAGTGTTCATGCAGTTTCGCATACACATTGATGTTTGTTATAAGGCTATGCGTTCAAGTTTCTGCTTTTATTTACTCAATCAGTCATTGAAGTCATCTGTTAACCTCCACATTCACCTCCTCCCTTTTCTTTATTCCACTGGCCTCATTTCACCCATCGTCGATTGTCAGTTATCCTTCATGGCTTTGTCTTTGTTTTCTTAGTTGTGTGTGTGTGTGTGTTTTCTCATTTCAACAGACTTCTTATTTCTTTGTGTTCTCCTCCTTGATTTCAGAGTATTCTATTCTAGTATCTTTCATTGGGAACATGAAATGTGTTCAACTGTTCACTCTTGTTGTTGCTGTGATTATGATGACTAACATTGTGAGTGACGTATTAAACAGTTCAGATTTATTGAACACAGGTGTTGTATTTGATTTCGCATTAGAACATTCTGTGTGCTGAAATGTAGATAGTGTTCTACAACTGTTCTTTGTTATTCCAGATCTCCTTGTCTTTCATCTTCCCTGACTACATACATATTTGATATTTAGTGTCGAACCATAGCACGTTGTTATATAGGATTTTATTCTTTTTTTAAAATTTGATATGACTCTGCCTCGTACAGAACGCCATTGTTGAGCATCTTGCCACATCTTTTCAATCCGTTGACTGCTGAAAACTTTCACAACCTTGTCTGAGTAATGATCTGTTTCCTGATTTCAGCATCTTGGCTTTGGTATCATCCTTTCAGACTGCTGTGTTTGAAACGAGGATTTCTTGTTTAGGCTGGTGGATTTAAGAGGGTTATGAAGATTTAGTTCCCATTATTATTAACTTGTTGTTCTCATGGGGTCGATCGATGCCATGAATATCATCGGATACAGTAGGTAGCCTTGTCTAACTAATGAATCGGAATTGTGAATATTTGTGGCGACGCACGACACATTGTTGAAATAGCTGCCAAATTCTTTCTCCATCAAGGCTGAAGGAAGTCTTTAGGAAATCGAAGACGCTGAGATGAATTGTTGGAGAGAACGATGATGCTACACGTTGATCTGAACAAGCCTTCTATGTTCTGTTGGAAACCCATATGCACCTTGATTGTAACTTAGTTTGTGCATGTATATGAATCACACTGACCTGTTTTACTCTATTCTCTCTAATACGGTGGGCATTCCTGTTACCAACAAGTCCGAAATTTCATTCTCTCATTCATCTCTCTCATGATAGTCGTAGAAAATCTTTATGAGATGTATTCACTCACTGTGTCAATCATGTATGATGCTGATGCCATCTGAAGTGAATAATTTTTGATTTATTAAATGAATATGTGGGGCGATGATGAGCCCTTTGATGGAGGTGTGAATGTTCTACCCGTCATTTACTCAAGATTGTGTACAGGTAAACGAAAAGCTCCTAGTCTGAATGAATCATTGGTTCAATTTGATTTGATAGATTTCGTCGAACTGCTGAACCAACTGGTTTTTACCTCTCTAAAAAGTACTTGTGTAGTTAAAGAAGACAACGGTCAATCAAAAGATCGTCTATTGGGAAAATCAACAGATATTAATCGATTTTTATGTACATCATTATTCATAATTGTTAACAGAGAGGTAAGGTCTTCTGATTGGTTGTTCTCCTACTGAAGGTTATTCTGCCATCTCTTTGTTTCCATTTCTTAGACAGTCCGTCGATATATCTGATAATCGTATCCGTCCACGCTTAGTCAGCTGTGACTGGTTGTTGAGTTAGTCTTTGTTCTTGGTTTTTTCCGTTGAACAAGATTTTGGGTGCAAACATTGACATAAATTTCTGTCTAACAATTTCTGCTGGTAGACAGCTCTCTCCACATTTGATTTTCTGACGCCTGGTGCAACATTTCTCACTGACGTCTGCATAGCAAACTGGCTAGAGCGAATGCTTGAACAACCAGCAAAATTGACACGTTAGCTTGCTAAATAGCATCGATGTTTGACTAGCTAACTTCAGCTTAATCAGTCGGTATAAAGCGTAGAAATCAGCACTCAGTGTTAGACAATGAAACCTGCAGGCTAATAAATTTGAGAAATTATTTACCTCTAAAAAAGATTTGGCTACTGAAAAGTTCGATTTCAGTTGATTCATCAGAATGTGACTCACTGATTTTCTTGCTTTCTTATTGCTTCAAACACCTTCAGATTGTCATCAATATGATCAGTGTCGAACAAATGACGTGCAATCGCACAGTTGATAACCTGTTATCTCCTGATGCTCAAGTTGTTTTCGAGATCTGTACATGCAAACAATAACTCTTCCAGCTTCTTCCAGTTATTGTGATTTAATTTGTACGTATACACTGGAGTATACGACTGGAAGTGACATACGATATCCTCTTTCAATTATCTTCAACAATATTTATCTCTGTGCAAACATATGTGCTTATCAGTCGGCTGTGATCTCTTCATTGCAACGTTCAGTCTGCACTGACAAATTCGTTTATTAAATGCGAATATTTATTCCATTGTCAATAGTTATCGATTCAATGGTTATTATGAGATGAAACGAATATCATGAATGTGTATATGTACATCGGTTTTTAAACAATGAATTCACTTATTCCCTGTTTTAATGAACTAATTGCTGACTCTTCAAAAATTAATTTGCCTGATTTTAATTTGCTTCAATTTTGATCATAGAGTGAGGTCAGTTGCAGAACCACAGAAGAAAAGACAGGAGTGAACAATTTCCTCATCGTGCTTAAGACTCTGCAGTGGGATGCACACAAGATTCCATCAGGGATCGAATTCAAGATCTTCAGGAGACCAGACCAAGTGTGTTGACCATTTAGCCATGTAGTGACAGGAAGAAATGACTTCTTAGTGAAGTATGTTTCAATAACCAAATGTCACAAAGCAAATACGCTTATAAAGTAATATTTTTATTTCACAGCCCTGAGCACAAATCCAGCATGTCTTTAAAGAAGAATTTTATCTCCAATGCACATTTTCCTGAAGAATTGATGTTAATTAGAGAATCAATGAAAATCAAGGATCACTGGACACTTGATACATCCTATTTCGAGAGTCCTCAGATGTGTTCACGACCACTGCCCTTAAGGTAACTGCGCCAGTTCATCAAACTTCATAAAACTGTTGATTTCTTACTCATAGTCACGTTGTACTCCTGATAAAGAATGGTGTAGGTCAAATGTCGGTATCTGTTGGCCTGCATGAAACTTGGACTACCAAGAATCTCCATCATTGTATTGCATGCTAGTATTCTTCTTCACTTTGTTTGCATCGACTTTTAAAACATGATCTCTAATGATTTCGCCAACTCTTGCGAGTTTTGAAAGTGTCTACAACGCGCTTATTAGTAAGTTTCTACTTGACTTGAGGAAAGTGTACTCGTGGGCGGCAACGTATCTCAATCCTGAGGTTTTTATTACAAACTTCTCTCCCAACAAATAACGCAGACACAGTGGCGAAGAAGGAGGACTTGTGAAGACAACTTACTTGAGGCTGTAGTAACCAGTTGACGGCGTTTAAATTCCATTTGGTGATATGAACGCCAGCAAAGTGGGAAGCCGACCATACAGGAAGAGAACTGTTTGTGGGTCAAGGAGCGCTCAGTAGAACAAGATGGAGTTAATAATTTGCTGACTGGGGGCAGTGTGTAAGGGCACAAGTATATCAACAAGGTGACATGAACCTTGATACATAGACACGCTGAAAATAAGATATGCATCGACAAAATGAGCAAATGTAATCTGTCATCACTGTTTAATACGAGGAATCTTTTCAGATCAAGTTTTTATCCTTCACAGAACATGAGCATAGAACACAATTGAAGCTCAAAATAGAGAAACTTAATACACATAAAACCATCAGTGACATTGAAAAATTGTGAGCATAATCTTCGTATGATGGACACAACTCTAAGTGTCAACTGGTTCACTTAATGAATACTCCTATCCAGTGTGAATAACTTCCAACTATCAGTGTTATTCATCAACATTTGTCGTATTTCATATTGATTCTTAATAACACACCCAGTTTAGTAGTTCACATTCAAAGTCTTCGTGGACAGAAGTTCTTCACTCTGAGATCACTTTGGAATTCATCTGCACATAGAATAAAATTCGAATTTTCAACACCAATGTTAAGTCAGTGCTTCTGTATATTGCTCGGACTTGTCACGTCATCAAGAGAGTTTCGAACGAGCTGCAGAGATTTATCAGCACCTGCCCCCTTCCCTAGCTGCATGCTGAGGATTAGTTAGCCAGGAAGAATTAGCAACAAGAGACTGTGAGAACAGCCCAATGAAGAACCAGTAACCCAACAAATATTTTGACGAAAAATGGGGATGGATCTGACACACCCTAAGGAGATAAAATGTTATCGCATGCCAGGCTCTTCGTTGGGAACCGTGTGGGAAACAATATGTTAGGCGTCCTAGAATGATGTAGGCGAGATCGTGTGAGATGTCCTGCTGAAGCCTTATGTTTCACTGGGAACCCAAGGGAATAATATTAACAACAGGTAGCCGCATTGTGTGTCAGTGGTTCAGTAGTAGAACACTCGCCAATCACGTTCCACTTGATCCAAAGTTCGATCCCTGTTTGAATCACTCCTAAACCTCACTTAACCGGCAGTAAACTCGGAAAGGTGGGGATGTTGGGCGTAAGATTATTAACATATTCCGCAAAAGATGAACACCACTGCTACTAAAACCTCAGGGTTCCAGGTTCAAGGTGTGTCTTCCACTAGGAAGGCAGAGTAATAAAACATTGAGAGAAATAACGTAATCAAGGTTGGGTATTGTTTGTGGTTGATTGCATATTAGAAGCACCCCCCTGATGATAAGGACAAAATCGATCATCATTCATTTGTTGAGAAATATCACACGCATACAAACACATACATGACATAGACATTACAATTTCATGCATTTACATTGGATCAGTTATAAAAGTTCATTCTCTGCGCTTACAACAAACAAACTAGGGTGTTGAAAAACTATTTCACCATATGTTCATTATTTGTTTGTTCTTTCAATTTTCTAGTTTATTTCAAAATACCATATGGTTGATAAGTGACAGCTAACATCATCACGTACAATTTAGTCTCTCCTAGAGAAAGAGAAAAAGAGAAGATCGCTAAAAATTTAGAGCCATTTTGATTTCTTTTATTTTAGACCGCATTAAAAATTTGCGGATAAATGAAATTATCATCATGATAGGTAATTCTTGTGATATTTTAAAAGATTTTGATATTTTGAGTATTCGTGAGAACATTATCACTTGACATGGATACAAGTATATTCAGCTGATCAGTCTCCAACCTGGACAAAACGTGAGTCATTGATTACATCTCAAGTCATCACCAGCAACAATAGGCATGCTTATTTTTCATGTTAAGTGATTGAAGGCAATTCGAAGTGTACTGCATTGGTAAATCTTTCGAATCTGGTGATCGCCTTGTAAAACTGGTGGATCGAATTGAAGTAATACCAAGACAGTAAATTTCAAATATACGTAATACGGGCTCCTCCTCTATGATCAATCACTGCCTGGCTGTCCTTTTTACTAAAACCACAACCTGATTATAGGGGTTGAATAGTATCCCTTCCTCCATACACACACCCCTTAAGGGCTGAGTATCACTAAACCAGATGATAAAGGTATGTATAAAAGACGCCATTCATGAAGTCAAGCTGTCCAGTTTCCAAGTGTTGGATTCACTCTTGTGTATTGTCATCTCACCCAAGTAGCTAGCCAGAATTCGACTGATTTGAAGTGATTCCAGACTTTGAAATAAGTCAAATTTAGTGCATCTCTCTGATGAGTACGACTCGAAGTGAGGGTAGTGAACGTTTGTTGTTCATATTAATTCATTCTGGGTAGCAAGCACTACTGTTTGAAGTGAGTAGTTTCTCACATCAGTGAGTACTATACACCACCATGCGTTTTATGATCCGCATGAACATTATTGACTGCATCAAATATATTCCATGAGCATCAGAGGAAAATGAAACAAGGAAATGTTGGTTTTTGTAGAACGAAATGCGATACGAATCCTGGGACTAGATATTTGTTCAGAGATAGAAATGCTTCATCCAGCTTAATTATGGAATGATAGAAACCGCTTTCTTGTGTGATTGATCTACCCCTTCACCTAACCGGACTTTCCTTTCATTCCTTGTTTACCCTCTGACTTATTTCTTTATTCTCTGTATTATCTTGTATCATTTCTCAATTACCCTTCATCATTCAGTTAACGAGTGTTTGAAGTGAGTCATATATTGTTTCAGTATGCTGACTTGCTTGCACTCGCTTTTGGGCAAAGTTACGCTTTAGTCTCCGAAGAGGATGTAAACGCACCCATGACTGAAAAAATCCAAAGCTCTTAAGGTTAAATTTGGTATTCAAACTTTAATCTATCCCTAATTTCGCCCTTGCTCTAACGTGAACTAAACATGATATCCCCGTGATAAGGTTGATCTCACCCCAACTGGTATCTAGCTAAAGAATTCACCTAATCATTCTCAAACCTAACATAGATGCTAACAGATATCATTGATATAAGAATAAAACTTGTGCACTGTGGTAGAGTATAACTTCATTATGGGTAAAATTTATTTTGATAAAGTCTCACAGTGTTACACAGTAATATTTACTGATGATGTTTTGAGCACAATTTACTGCTCGTAATCATTTCAAGGAGCTTGATATGAAACTAGTGAAATTCACGGATTGTCCGGTGTATGCACACTTCCGATGAACTGATCTGTGGAGACTACCATATTTCAGTCGTCGCATGTCGATATCAAATTCATGTTGCATGAAGCAAATACTTTCATGTGTGTTATTGAATTGTCCGAACAGGTGGGACGCGTAACTGTCATTACTGCATAATAAAAGATGTGCCATCAATATATTGACAATAAGAGGTTGTTTCATTGATTTCAGGCTGCAACTTTGTTCACTCAGGATTAGATATGAAGATGTTTGTATCCAAGTGATTAATAAATATGTATATTTGGGCAGCACCAACATCGACCAGCAGTGCCAGCTAGCTAGTTAGAAGTGATCTAAACAACAGACTGTTGTTTCACTTGTTTGCACCTCTTCTGATAGAAAACTGTGATGAGATTCCACCTCAAACTGTATGTTTCGCAAAGCAAGTTTTCGATTAAACTTTATACCGACTATTTCATAACGAAAGAAATCAAATATAGTTTCATTTTCTTCCATAGAAGAATAGCTCAGATAAGGTAGAACATAGAAATGTTGTTGCATTGTACTTTCATGTATTTTATTCTGGTATTTGTTAGCTCCTTCTCTCTCCCACTCCTTCAGTGGAATGAAAACATACTAGTTTCAATAGATTCTACATGATACGACTGTTTGTCACAGACCACCTACTGGCACACACATGGAAAGATAGAATTAGATGATATATTAAACACCATTTGCATATCTTTCCCAGACTATTTCGTTTTGAACTGTATAACTTTCCTATGTATGAAGCCATTAGGTCTGTTATTATTATTATTATTATTATTATTATTATTATTGTCACTAAACGTGCCAGCATTATCCGAACAACATCTTACGACATGTCGATGCGAATCTAAGCAAGTATGAGCTGCCAGATAGACAGAAACAATAATAATAATAATAATAAAGATATTGGGCTAATTTAACCCATACCTTATAATTATACATTCAGTGTTGAAAGTCACTTGACCAACCACTGACGATTAGTTCATACATTCCAGGCGCCAATACACTGAGTTGCCCAAGGTCGTGTGTACACACATAGAGTTACCTTTCAATTTAAAGCGAATAAACTCAAAATTAAGATTTTGGTAAGCTTACATAGAATGGTACATGCAGTGGCTCTAATATTTTGAAATCATCACTTACATAATAATAATAGAGTTGTGATTTATATCTCGTGCCTCAGAAACTTGAAGATTTGGAAGGTAAGTTCAGCAGATTGGCAAGAGAGGCAGACAGTGAAGGCAGAATTTCTGGCGGAAATGGAGAATACAGAGATGATGAAGTTACCCGATGACCATCTACAACAACAAGCACTAATCGTAATTAGTGAAAGTAATTTACGGACTTCATCTACTCCACTTACTGTATCTGAGCAGAATCGTCTCATCTACATGCTGCACGAATGAGAATGTCATAGGCAAACAGGACGTAATCTGGAAGGAATACAGGCGAAGATTACTCTGAAATCGTTGTATAGAAATCCTGAGCACTTAACACTGCAAATAAGATCCGAACTTTCAACGCGTGTCACAACAGGCATTTCAACTGCTTGCTGTAGACTTCCAGACTGTGAACAGCTGCATTCATTGGATCGACATTAAACATCAGATGAATAACCAGGAGGAATGAGCAACAGGAAACTCTGGCAGTGTACACAATCACCCAACAACTTATTGCTCAGTTGAATGATATTCCGCAGTAAAAGTAGATGCATATACTGTATGTTAGGGAGAGTGACATCACATGTCTACACTCCACTTGATACTAAATAAACAGACAATTATGATTATGAAATACATTTTGTTATAACTGTAGGGGATTAAATGAGGACGTTGTCGCCTTGTTCTGTCTGCGCCTGACTAATATGCCTATCTGCTTCTGGTACCTTCCGATTCAGCGAACCACGCAAATATCAAAAGACTAAAGCTGGTCTGTGACTGTATATTATGTAGTACAACAACTACGACAAACTACGACGACGAAGAAACTTATTTAGGAAATGGTATTTATACATTTTTACAACCAATACAGACAGCTAACAGTATTTGAACTAATTGGTCGTAATAGTCAATAACAAAATGCTTGGGAAATGATGATATACCACTTATGCGAGATTAACAGTCATTAAGATAATTGAACAATAACAAAGTGCCTGGGAAATGATAATATACCACTTATGCGAGATTAACAGTCGTTAAGATAATTGAAAAATAACAAAGTGTGTGGGATCCTATCACATTTACACGTAAGTTTGTTTAGCATTTCTACCAAAGATACAGGAGTGTTAACTACACAACTTTTCCTTCAGAATTTATAGCACATAGTCCTGTTACGACAGTCACTTGCATACATATTTACTTTTAATCTTAATCACTTAATTGTTTGTAAGTATTTTTAATGGGTCAAGGAAAAAATCATGTTGAGCATCATAGTCGAGTGTCGCATCTTCTGGCTCCCACTGCTCCCGGCAATTTCGTGTAATCATGGAATAACGTATGATTCGCTCTTAATCAGATTGAATCTCTTCAAGGATATATCAGCACACTAGATAGAAATATTCCACAGAGACAATATGCCGTTAATGAACTTCCCACACATTTAAAGGAATTATTCTTAAAATTCGTCCATGATGTTTCTAAAACTAGAGAAACTGAAAAAAGAATCCAGCTTACAAAAGGATTAGAGACGGAAATATCAGAATCCCATTTCCCCAAAGACCCTGAAAGGTACGTCTCCTAAACTTTTCCAGTGTGACTTTAGATAAAACTGCTATGGAAGTGTTGTCATTGGGCCGTAAATTTTGCGATAATAGAGTTAATATTGACCAATTACAGACAGAATTTCAGTTTGAAAACCTCTTCATTCAGACACCAGACCTAACACCCTCCTCCCAATACGAGTTAGACAGATTTAAGAGTACCTTGGTTGATTGTTGTTACCAATACAAGAATGCCAAGATCGACAAGAAAAGTATATTAACTAAAAAGCATAGAGAATGTTACCACCAAACCAGACGAGGGATCAGGTATAGTAATTTGAAACAAAAGCGACTACATTGATCAGATGAACAGCCTACTGGAAGACCGTTCCAAGTTTCACAATTTAGGTAACAGTAAAGATTCGAATGAAGCAACAGAACGTCAGTTCGTTAAAACTTGGAAGTCTTTCAAAAATGAAAATCTAATTGATAGTTCCATCTTCGACGCCATTTAGCCCACCGGAACTCATACGCCTAGACTTTATGGATTACCCAAGATACATAAGCAGGGAATTCCCCTACGACCAATTCTGGACATGTTGAAATCGCTTTTCCATTTAACTACCAAATGGTTAATAAACCTGTTAGAACCCCTACATCGCCAGTTGGTTAAATATAGTGTAAGAGATGTCTTTAAATTTGTTGAAAACATTAAAGATATGAACCTAGCAGACAAAACTATGTTATCGTTGGACGTAACATCACTATTTAACAACGTCCCCCGTTGTAGAAACTGTCGACTACATATGCGAGCAACTCATAGAAAAGAAAATAGAAATTGAGATCACACCAAGAAAATTGAAAGAATTACTACTAAAATGCACTATGAACGTTCAGTTTGTATTTAACAAGGAGTATTACCGCCAAATAGATGGGGTTTCTATGGGTTCTCCCCTTGGCTCCTTATTAGCTGACATATTTCTATCTAACAATTTGCCTATAGACAGGGTAGGAGCACTTTAGACGCTGCAGCTGTCTTACACAACAGCATCGTCTCATCATTAGATAAAGGTGCCAAATACGTCCGCTGCACGTTTCTTGACTTCACTTCTGCCTTCGACTCTGTTCCTAGATGTCTCCTGCTAAATAAGCTCTCTTTGACGAAAACTGAGTCCTGGGTCACTAACTGGCTGCATTCCTACTGCTCTAACAGAATGCAGTACACCGTATACAAAGGTAAATCATCCTCTGCTGTACTCACTGAAGCCGGTGTCCCCCAAGGTGCTGTACTCTCCCCACTTCTCTTTTCTTTCTTTCTACATGACTTATCATCTTCAAATGACATCAATTTTGTCAAATATGCTGACGATCTGACTGTATCTTTGCCTGTCAAATGTCAAAGCGACTGCTCTAAACTTAATGGCTTTCTGTCAGAAATCAGCCAGTGGTCCAAGGAAAATGGTCTTACCCTAAACCCCTCCAAATGCCAAACAGTCAATTTCACCTCTAGGCATAAATCCAACCTAAACAAACTGGTTGGCTCTCACGAGGTATGCAACATAGACGGCACTGAAATAGAAACCAAATCGGAGATTAAATACCTAGGCGTCATTCTATCTGCTGATCTCTCCTGGTCGTCTCATATCCTAGCAATTTCTAAGAAAATATTCCGTCTTACCTTCTACATCAAGAAGTTAAAACATTCTGGTATAACCCAACCCTTACTCCTACAATTCGTTAATTCTCGCATTCTGCCTATTATTCTCTATTGTTCCCCCTTAGTTTTTCCGGGCTACTGAAGAAAGACTATAACATTACGCAGGATGTTAAAGGTTGTCAGCAGGGTAAGCAACGTGCCACTTAGCCAGCTTGTTAATATTCTGCTTGACAGGCACATGGACTCATGTGAAAAATGGGCCAAGTCCATTTTATCCAACTCACACCACCCTCTTCACTCACAACTCTCCCCTTGCATCTCATCAGGTGAAACCAGAAGCCTATATAGAAAACTATTTGCTCGCACGAGCAAGTACAAAACTCAACCATACCCTACTTAGCTCGTGTTCCGTGTGATAAAGAAAGCATTAGGCGTGACACCGATAATTCATTAAATAGTCAGTAGTACAACTGGATCTTGTCTTTCCAGCTCACATCATTTATAGATACTACATTTTCTTCTTTCTTTTCCTTTTCTCTCTCTTTTTTTCCGTTATATGCTGCTTTGTTTCTTTCTCTCGCTTACGCCAGTAAATATGACAGCTCCCACTTTTCTAACACCTTCAAACACCTTTCAAACACCTTCAACACCGATATGCCAATGTGTTGTTGTAATAATGAACTGTGATTTCCTTAATCTATGTAGAATTCTATTTATTGATAATGTACTGACTGGATGCAATACTGTAGTAAAAAAAATGCTGAGAATTCCATTCTGCATCACATGTACTCTTTTGGAATAAAGCAAATTATTATTATTAAGTTGGAAAATGGTCCTTTAAAAGAGATACTAAACCAACTCGATTATTATTGTCGATATGTTGACGATACCTTTATCATTTGTAACAATAATTTGGATAGACAACACCTGCTCCAAGACTTCAATAAGGTACACCCAGCTATTAAATTCACTTGTGAAGAGGAACTCCAAGGTAGTATGCCATTTCTGGATGTTCTTCTTACAAAAAGAACAGACGGTACCCTAAAGAGAAGCATCTACAGGAAAGCGACGTGGAATGGACAGTACACCCACTTCCATAGCTTCATACCTATACAATATAAGCGCAACCTAATCCGTTGTCTTAGCCATAGAATTAGACGCATATGTACCGACGACTGCATTGAAGATGAAATAAGAAATCTTACAAACGCCTTGCTACGAGACGACTATCCTGCCAACTTTGTAAAGAAGTATGTCTATGAAACTACACATAAAACTAGGCGAGACACAGTAAGTAAGAAAAAGCTATTCTTAAATGTACAATTCAAAGGCGATATATCCAGTGACATATTAAACCGTAGATTAACGAGATCAATTGGAAGAACTTTTAATGCTGCAAAACTGCATGTCACTTTCTCAAACAAAGCGAAACTGACTCTGTGCATTACAGATAGATTACCCAAAATGGCCACATCAATGTGTGTATATAAAATCAACTGCTCCTGTGGAGCTAGTTATATAGGTCGTACCCAAAGGAATTTATCTTTACGCACTCATGAACATATTCCTGTTTGGCTTGAGAAAAGAGCAACCAAATCATTAAGTAGTGCAATTCTGTCTCATCTAGTGGATAACGAACACGGTATCAAAGTAGATGAGTCATTTACATTTGTGTATCGAGTATCGGACCATCTCCCCAAAGCCCCACGATTACGCCTCCTAGCCATAGCTGAGGCTATAGAGATTAATAGAGACAGACCAGACCTATGTGTGCAGAAAAAACTTATTCACTCTCTCTGTCTAACCTGGCCCTCTATAAGGTCACCAGGATCATAATTTTTCTTATTACTATTATTATTATTATTATTATCATTTTCTGATATCATGTCTTTATTATCCACTTCTCCACCCAGTTTATTTCACCTCATTGTTACCCTAATTTTGTCAACTTTGTGATTTTATACTGAGCCTACGAATTCTCTAACATCTTAGTACAATTTAGCCTCTTTATTTTGTCATTAGACATTATCGGTCAGTCCTCACTTTCAGTGTTCCTCTTGTTAATGTGTATTTCTATGTATTTTGTGGTTATCCCAATTTTGTCACCCCTATAACACCTGTATTCTGTTGACTATAAAACAGCACTATATCACCCAATTGTTCATTCACACGTCATAAAATTTTTTCCGACAAGAAGAAAGGAGTCTACATGAATATGGCTAAAACACATATAACATTGGTAGACAGCAATTTATGTCAATGCTTCTGCCCCATATCTTGTTCATGAGAAAAAGGCAAGATCAAAGACAAACTCAAAAACCGTGAAATTTTGATGAGTATACAACCGCATTCTCATCGGCCATTTAATTCCATCTATTCGCATTAAAATTAGTGATTTCTTAAATCAAGATGTGACTAATACAAGTAGGTGTCATTTGCATTACCCATTATCAACCCAGTCGAAATGAATGCAACAAATCAGAGTGTCTGCATAATAATAAGTCTGCGTTGAAGTAAGACAGCACAACACGTGAATGACACAATCAAGAAAAGAAGATGTATTTGTGACACGTAGTGCATTCGGATCACATAAACAGTCGTTGGTCATCATCAAAGACTTTGAGTCAGTGTTTAATAAGTTACCCGAAATCAATCAATCAATCGATCAAAATGATACTCAAATAAAACAAAAGCAATACATGTCATGTCATTCAGAATACAGAAAATGAATTTCTTAAGTCAGTCACTCCTCAGAATTAATTCAAAATGCCTTTCTTCCCTTCTGCTGCATGATGACATCAACAGATGAGTACAACAAACGTGAACTCACATAATTGGTGAGTGAAGACATTCTAACAAAAGTATACTGCATAACGTGATTTATGAATAATGATATTTGAATAACATGCATGCATGTTCGCTTAATTCACTTATATAAGTAGTATAGTGCGTGTGCACATGCGAAACAGTCACATCGGTATATATCGTAGCGGAGAAGGTGAAATACAAGATTTTGTGACTGCATTCTTCTAAAAATGTTGACAGTTTTCTTGTAGGAATGAGAACTTGCACATTGAAATCGTATTTCCTCGTAATTTTCCATCACTTGTGCAAAATGGATATTTGTGGTATGGTAGTTGGTTTTATTACAGGTAATGACTACTCTTTAACACTGGGCGACCAATTATTATTAGCTATTCTTCTTTTATAGGTAACGGCTGCTTCCTCCACCGATTCACGTTACGGAGCGCTTGTCGTCAATTTTTGCAAGTCGCCATTCAGTTGTGTTCATGGCGGCTCAAAATAACAAAAAAGATTATTCGGTGGTTTTCCACTTGCCTACAATGAGATAGACAGTCTCAATTTGCACAAAACCAATCACCATGTGTAGACGACTTGCTGTGAACAAGGTGTCAACTAGCCACACTACTGTGACAATAAATAAACTTGAGCCTCTGCTTTCTGATCTCGTGAAGAGATAATGAGACATGTAGCAACCACTCCATACATAAATATATCAGTAACTTCCCTCAAGGTAAAGTGTAGCCAAATTGATCAGACTTCAGTTTGTCTGATCTCACTGATGATTTCATTCGTTTGTATCACTGAGTGAATGTGTCTCCAATGAAATAAAGATTTCTCCTGAAATCAATTGCTTCTCACATACTTTATCTGTCAATAAGTGACTAGTAACAAGTTCGAGGAGTGGAGTGGTACAGTGTGTGGTGTCACTCGGTGATCTTCACTGTGTATATCCAGTCAACCTTCATTTCTCTACTCATTGGAAATCAAGAGGTACTGGAAATCTCTATATCTTGAGTAGATGCATGATAGGATTCAGAAGTCACTGAATTCCGGTAGAAATGGCTGAATGGTCAAAAGACTTGATCTGGTCACCTGAAGGTCTGGAACTCAATCCCTGACGGAATCTTGTTGTAAGATCCATTCAATTGCCATCCTTGAATCAAGTCAACCTGTCCCAGATCAGCCTAGCGTTGTTGCAACACAATTATCCATGACTAACGTGTCTATACCACCTTGTTTAATGAACTGTGTGTGGTTTTACTTCGATCTGTTTAGTCAGACAGTTGAACTCATGACCCAATCAGAGTGAACTGTTATTTTGCTGACCCTTGTCTTATTTTGAACTATTCTGTCGAGTTTATCTTATTTATTGATTGGTTAAGTAGCCAATTAAATTCTATCTTTGTGCCTATGCTCTGTCTACCTCTTACTTGGGTTCATTCTTCTACTGACTGCTTACCTGAACGGTCGTGTCTGATCCGGCTAGTTCACAATTTTGGCTTTAACGTTATTCCGCTCTGATAGCGGTACCTTGCCTTCTGTTAAGCATTGTGTTTTGTACTCTTGAAACCGTTAAGGTTTGTTGAATATATATATATATATATATAATTATTGGTTTGTTTATTAATAGTACCGTAGAAACAGTGACCGGCTTCTTGTTTGTTCTGGACCGGGATAGGCTTTATCTACGCGTGACTTAATTTCAAGCGATATCTCGCTTACACTTGTGCATATCCCCTTGCAGAGTCTTTAGCAGGATGAAGTTATTGTTCACTCTCCCCTGATCTTCAGTGGTTCTCCAACTGACCTCAATCTGTGATCGAAATTGAAGCAAATTAAAATCAGGCAAATTAATTTTTGAAGAGTCAGCAATTAGTTCATTAAAACAGGGAATGTGTGAATTCATCGCTCAAAAAACGATGATCATATACACATTCATGATATTCGTTTCATTTCAGAATAACAATTGAATCGATAACTATTGACAATAGAATAAATATTCGTGTTTAATAAAAGAATTTCTCAGTGCAGACTGAACGTTGCAATCACGAGAACATAACCGGCTGACAAACCCAATTATTTGCACAGAGATGAATATTGGCGAAGATAATTGAAGGAGGATATCGTATGTCACTTCCAGTCGTATACTCCAGTGTATCCGCACGTATGAAATCACAAACGCTGAAAGAAGCTGGAAGAGTTATTGTTTGCATGAGCAGATCTCGAAAACAACTTGAGCATTAGGAGCCAATAGGTTATCAACTGTGCGATTGCATGTCATTTGTTTGGCAGTGATCATATTGGTAACAATCTGAAGGCGTTTGAAGCAATCAGAAAGCATGAAAATCAGTGAGTCACATTCTGATGAATCACCGGAAATCGAACACTTCAATAGCCAAATCTTTTTTAGAGGTAAATAATTTCTCAAATTTATCAGCCTGCAGCTTTCATCATCTAACATTGGGTGCTGATCTCTACTGTTTATGCCGATAGACTGAGCTGAAGGTAGCTAGTCAAACATCCATGCTATTTAGCAAGCTATCGTGTCGAGTTTGATGGTTGTTCAAGCATTCGCTCTAGCCAGCTATCTATGCAGACATCAATGATAAACGTTGCACTTGGTGTCAGAAAATCAAATGTGGGGAGAGCTATCTCTTAGTCGAAGATTGGTAGACAGCAATTGACGTAAATGTTGACATCACATATATTTTCATGAGAAAAAACCAAGAAGAAAGAACAGCTCAACAATAAATCACAGCTCACTTAGCGTGAACGGATACGATTAGCACATATATCGACGGACTGTCCAGGAAATGGCAACAAAGTGATGACAGAATAACCTCCAGTAGAAGAACAACCAACCAGAAGAAATTAACTCTCTGCTAACAATTACGAATAATGATGTACATAAAAATCTATTAATATCTGTTGATTTTCTCAATAGACGACCTGTTGTCTGGCTCTAGTCTTCTGTCGCTCCACAGGTACTTTTAAGAGAGGTAAAAACCATCTGGTTCAGTAGTTCGACGAAATCTATCAATTCAAATTGAACCAAGGATTCATTCAGACCAGGAGTTATTCGTTTGCCTGTACACAATCTTGAGCAAATGACAGGTAGTACAATCAGACTTTCATCAAAGACCTCATCATTGCCCCATTATATTCAATAAAAAAATAAAAAATCTTCACTCCAAATGTCATCAGCATCATACATGATTGACATAGTGAGTGAATACATTTCAGATAGATTTTCGAAATATCTTAATGTGACATGAGATGATACATCATAATACTAAGTTGACGATTATCATGAGAGAGATGAATGAGAGAATGAAATTTCAGATTTCTTGGTATTTAGAATGTCTGCATCTTTAGAGATTATAGACTGAAACGGGCAATGTGATTCACACACATGCACAAACTAAGTTACAATCAAGGTGCATATGGGTTTCCAACAGAACATAGAAGGTTTGTTCAGGTCAACGTGCAGCATCATCGAACTCTCCAACAATTTATCTCAGCGTCTTCGATTTCGTAATGACATCCTGCAAAGTCGATGAAGAGAGAATTGGATAGATATTTAAAGAATGTGGAGTGCACCACCAAAAATATACACAAGTCTCATTCTTCAGTGGTGTGATGAGGACAAATACCGAGAACATCGTAACCTACTGCTCACTGGTGTATTTGAAGTGAGGGCAGGAGTTGATATGATGATGATATTCATGGCAGCAGTCGAGACAATGAGACAAACAAGTTCATATTAATGGGAAATAACTTCTCAGAACCCTCTGATATTGTTGTAACTGTAGCGGGAATTAAAATGAGGTACGTTGTTGCCTTGTTCTGTCCGCGCCTGACTAATATGCCTATCTACTTCTGGTACCTTCCGATTCAGCGAACCACGCAAATATCAAAAGACAAGGTCTGGTCTGTGACTGTGTATTGTAGTACAACAACTACGACTACGACGACGACTACAACAACGACAAATAACTTATTTAGGAAATGGTATTTATACAATTTTACAAACAATAGAGACAGCTAACAGTATTTGAAATAATTGGTCGTAATAGTCAATAACAAAATGCGTGGGAATGATGATATACCACTTATGCGAGATTAAGAGTCATTAAGATAATTGAACAATAACAAGTGTGTGAGAATTGATGATATACAACTTATGCGCGAATAACAGTCGTTAAGATAATTGAACAATAACAAAGTGTGTGGGAATTGATGATATACAACTTATACGAGACTAACAGTCGTTAAGATAATTGAACAATAACAAAGTGTGTGGGATCCTATCACCTTCCCCCCGTTAAAAGTGTAAGACTTGCTTTTTGGACCTATTTGAAAAGGTTTTGGAGCTCTTCTTTGTCGAGTTGACTTTCGCGTACTGGATAGATTGTGATCTGCGTCCCGGGCTTTCGGCTGTGGAAGGATTTGGCGTTGTACGATGATAATGTAGCAAGGATCTATCCAAAATTTCTTCTGTTGTTCCCTCCCCCTTCGGTTTTGCATAAGCACACAGGCGTTGCAAGAGAGACTGACCAGATACATGTCCGGGAACAACATTATTTGGTGAGGGCGAAACATTAGAGCATACTGAATTAAATGGTACATTGAAGATATGGAGCTTGTCTAACCAGTCAAGACCAAGCAAATTCAGATCATGGTAGTTTGTGACGTAACATACACCATTGAACTGATTCTCACCAAACTGAACCTGGCAATTTATCTTACCCACGAGTTTCAGTATATCTCCAGAGGCATTCTTAGCGACATGCTCGGTCGGCAGAATCTGTAGGCACCCAAGTTTGCGCCACGTAGTTCGGGAAATTAAGGTGATATCTGATGCCGAATCCAACTGAAGACGAATAGATTTGCCGTCAATACGTAGTGTAATGTACTTACGTTTGCTGGCGAAATCGACTTTGGAAGTTGTGAAAATAGTCTGTACTCGAGGAGATTGTTTCGGCTTGAAACGACTACTTCTGTTCTTCATCGAAGAATTTTTCTGTGGTGGACAGTAACCCTCTTTATGTCCAAAACGGTGACAATTACGGCATTTATGTTTCTTGAAAGGACAGAACTTGACAAAATGCCACGAACCACAGTGCCAGCACACTGAAGGAGGTTTAGCTGAATTCTGAGACTGACGTGCTGTGTGCTTAACGGTGATCGGAGGACTTTTCACTGTGTTAACTGAATCAAATTCAGACGACTGTCGTTTGCACTCCAACATAGCAGTATCGTGCTTCAAGTTGATTAAGCGTTGGCATTCTGCTGTCACCATTTGTAAAGTCATTTTTGGGTCTTGTTCCACGAGTGACAGAAGTCGAGTTCTTATGTCAGTATCTTCTGGGTTCTTCAACCCACAAATAAAAATCAAACACTTGAACTGATCTGATATCATTTCGTGTGGTTTGAACCTTTCGCATTCTTTGTTCACTTTTCCAGCGTAAGTAACATAATCATCGGAAGGCATTTTTGTCAACTGAAAACATTGATACCGAATATTAAACATGGATGACTGTTCACCAAAGATTTGTGATAAAACGGTGACTGTCTCATCGAATGATAATTCACGTGGGTTCTTAGGCAGAATGAAGTTAACATATCTGTTGTGCTCAACAGTACCAAGTTTTCGTAATAACAATCGGACATTGGCAGCATCATCAAACATGTGGCATTCAATACGAAAAACGTCTTCATAACGATTGAACCATGCATCAAATACGAGACCAGATATTGGGTCGTAGTTGAATTCACTGATGGAATTTGAGATGCTTTCGTATTTGTCTGAATGAGATGTTGATGGAACTTGAATTGACAGCTTCTGAGTGAGAGCTTCGATTAATTTAAGTTGAGCTGCTTCATTCTGAAGTTGCTGCTGCTGCAAGATGGATTTGAGATCGTCCAGAGAGATTGGGTTGTAATTAACACAGTCAAAAATGTTCTATAGATGCGCTGAACAGAATAAAACACGTCGTCGCTTGCTTGTTATAACTGCAGTGAATTAAAGTAAAACTCGTCGCAAATTTGTTATAACTGTAGGGGAAATTAAATGAGGTACGTTGTTGCCTTGTTCTGTCCGCGCCTGACTAATATGCCTATCTGCTTCTGGTACCTTCCGATTCAGCGAACCACGCAAATATCAAAAGACAAGGTCTGGTCTGTGACTGTGTATTGTAGTACAACAACTACGACTACGACGACGACTACAACAACGGCAAATAACTAATTTGGGAAATGGTATTTATACAATTTTACAAACAATAGAGACAGCTAACAGTATTTGAAATAATTGGTCGTAATAGTCAATAACAAAATGCGTGGGAATGATGATATACCACTTATGCGAGATTAAGAGTCATTAAGATAATTGAACAATAACAAAGTGCCTGGGAAATGATAATATAACACATATGCGAGATTAACAGTCGTTAAGATAATTGAACAATAACAAAGTGTGTGGGATCCTATCAGATATTAAACTACATAAACAGGAAATCATCGTTACAAACACAGTAGGCTAGGATGATGAAAACACAGAGAGGATCCTGAAATCAGGACACAGATCATTACTATGAAATTGATGTGAGAGTATTCAGCAGTCAACTCATTGAAAGGATTTGGTGAGATACTCAACAATGGCGTTCTATACGCTGCAGAGACATATCGAATTCGTTAATGAATAAATACCCACAGAAAAACGTGCTACGGTTCGACACTAAATATCAGACATGTGGCCAGTGAAGGAAAAAAACTACGAGACCTGTCATAACAAAGAACAGGCATAGAACACACTATCCCAAGAAACTGCGGAAAGAAATGAAGTTCGATTAAGAATAGGTTGTAGTGACCCGTTTTACTACTCATCATCTCAGTATACTTTCACTATGTAATTGTACTTTGATTTGTTATTACTCTAAATCTTGCATGTTAACAATTGATACTTTTTGTACTCGCTCGATTTTTGAATTGTTGATTGCTGCAACAATACACTATCGTATTCCTTCGCAAGTGCCTTTTGAATTACGTTGCGGATGTCGAGTAATCGCAACGTTAGGGCACAATTGTAAACGCGAGGAAGTATTAGGATATGTGTATACGCTAGTTCAATCAAAATAAAGCAGCAACAAATTGGCGAGCCCGACATAGCTGATTGATGGACTACATCATTTCGAAGTATACACAGTGGAGTAAATCATCTTTGCCGTCGCATTAACTTTTATAACTTCATAACATTCGGATGTATAATTACTGATATTTCTGCTAAATGTACCTCCGGACCTGGCGGAACAGCGACTGCTATCCCAGTTCACCCTGATACTCAAGAAGCTATAGCAGCTGGCTGTTATGCAACACCTCAATTCCAGTTCTCTGTCCTCAAGCTTCAGCATTGTCTACAGGTGTGCAAACACTCTTACAATGGTCTGCAACTCCATTTACTCAAGCCGGTCCTACAACTGTTCAATTACAACAGTTTACCCAATCACCTCAACAACAACAGATTCAAGCACAAGCTCATCACTTACAACCAGCTCAACAGCCAACTTATATCCAACAACATCAGCAACAAGCAACAATGATGGCAACTGACGTCCCTGTCAGTGGTCAACCTGATACTGTAGCTGCACGCTCCTATGCTACTCCCCAGTTTATCATTCTGGCACCAGGAGCTCCATTGAAAGTCATGACTGTTGGTCCTAACGGTCAGCTGATTCAAACCACTGGTTTACCACAGTTTGTGCCAACTGCTCTTGTTGCAATGGCTATCAATCAACCAACTTCTACTCTCCAACCGCAGCAAACATCAATTCAAGTTACTCCTCAACGCCGAGTAACAACACCCCAGCAACAACAACAACATGCTGACGGACGTTCACTTTCAACCGTATCAGCAGCAGCAGCTACTGCTGCACTCTTCTCTCGCACAGCCATCTTTTCTTGTACAATTCCACTTGTACAACCAGCTTTCATGGAAATAGAGGTAACTGAATGTTTACCCAAGTCATTTCCATTCTTCCTTATTACTATACTATTAACTGTATGTTAAGATATAAATCTATTCTGTAACTCTTTACAATAACAACCCCATTATTATTCTAAAAATATTTCTGCTTTTATTGTTACATGTTGCACAACTTTCTAAACATTTTAGTTCGTTTCAAAGTTGTTAACATTATCGAATATATACAGTTATAATCGAACCTCAGAAAACTAAAAAGCCTCAATTCGGTTTTCATAATTTTTTTTGTCCTTGTAACTTACAATATCATTCCGAATACAGGTAAACTTCATTTACCTGCATTCTACGGAGGGGCTATTGTAGTGACCCGTTTTACTACTCATCATCTCAGTATACTTTCACTATGTAATTGTACTTTGATTTGTTATTACTCTAAATCTTGCATGTTAACAATTGATACTTTTTGTACTCGCTCGATTTTTGAATTGTTGATTGCTGCAACAATACACTATCGTATTCCTTCGCAAGTGCCTTTTGAATTACGTTGTGGATGTCGAGTAATCGCAACGTTAGGGCACAATTGTAAACGCGAGGAAGTATTAGGATATGTGTATACGCTAGTTCAATCAAAATAAAGCAGCAACAAATTGGCGAGCCCGACATAGCTGATTGATGGACTACATCATTTCGAAGTATACACAGTGGAGTAAATCATCTTTGCCGTCGCATTAACTTTTATAACTTCATAACATTCGGATGTATAATTACTGATATTTCTGCTAAATGTACCTCCGGACCTGGCGGAACAGCGACTGCTATCCCAATTCACCCTGATACTCAAGAAGCTATAGCAGCTGGCTGTTATGCAACACCTCAATTCCAGTTCTCTGTCCTCAAGCTTCAGCATTGTCTACAGGTGTGCAAACACTCTTACAATGGTCTGCAACTCCATTTACTCAAGCCGGTCCTACAACTGTTCAATTACAACAGTTTACCCAATCACCTCAACAACAACAGATTCAAGCACAAGCTCATCACTTACAACCAGCTCAACAGCCAACTTATATCCAACAACATCAGCAACAAGCAACAATGATGGCAACTGACGTCCCTGTCAGTGGTCAACCTGGTACTGTAGCTGCACGCTCCTATGCTATTCCCCAGTTTATCATTCTGGCACCAGGAGCTCCATTGAAAGTCATGACTGTTGGTCCTAACGGTCAATTGATTCAAACCACTGGTTTACCACAGCTTGTGCCAACTGCTCTTGTTGTAATGTCTATCAATCAACCAACTTCTACTCTCCAACCGCAGCAAACATCAATTCAAGTTACTCCTCAACGCCGAGTAACAACACCCCAGCAACAACAACAACATGCTGACGGACGTTCACTTTCAACCGTATCAGCAGCAGCAGCTACTGCTGCACTCTTCTCTCGCACAGCCATCTTTTCTTGTACAATTCCACTTGTACAACCAGCTTTCATGGAAATAGAGGTAACTGAATGTTTACCCAACTCATTTCCATTCTTCCTTATTACTATACTATTAACTGTATGTTAAGATATAAATCTATTCTGTAACTCTTTACAATAACAACCCCATTATTATTCTAATAATTTTTCTGGTTTTATTGTTACATTTTGCACAACTTTTTAGACATTTTAGTTCGTTTCAAAGTTGTTAACATTTTCGAATATATACAGTTATAATCGAACCTCAGAAAACTAAAAAGCCTCAATTCGGTTTTCATAATTTTTTTGTCCTTGTAACTTACAATATCATTCCGAATACAGGTAAACTTCATTTACCTGCATTCTACGGAGGGGCTATTGTAGTGACCCGTTTTACTACTCATCATCTCAGTATACTTTCACTATGTAATTGTACTTTGATTTGTTATTACTCTAAATCTTGCATGTTAACAATTGATACTTTTTGTACTCGCTCGATTTTTGAATTGTTGATTGCTGCAACAATACACTATCGTATTCCTTCGCAAGTGCCTTTTGAATTACGTTGTGGATGTCGAGTAATCGCAACGTTAGGGCACAATTGTAAACGCGAGGAAGTATTAGGATATGTGTATACGCTAGTTCAATCAAAATAAAGCAGCAACAAATTGGCGAGCCCGACATAGCTGATTGATGGACTACATCATTTCGAAGTATACACAGTGGAGTAAATCATCTTTGCCGTCGCATTAACTTTTATAACTTCATAACATTCGGATGTATAATTACTGATATTTCTGCTAAATGTACCTCCGGACCTGGCGGAACAGCGACTGCTATCCCAGTTCACCCTGATACTCAAGAAGCTATAGCAGCTGGCTGTTATGCAACACCTCAATTCCAGTTCTCTGTCCTCAAGCTTCAGCATTGTCTACAGGTGTGCAAACACTCTTACAATGGTCTGCAACTCCATTTACTCAAGCCGGTCCTACAACTGTTCAATTACAACAGTTTACCCAATCACCTCAACAACAACAGATTCAAGCACAAGCTCATCACTTACAACCAGCTCAACAGCCAACTTATATCCAACAACATCAGCAACAAGCAACAATGATGGCAACTGACGTCCCTGTCAGTGGTCAACCTGATACTGTAGCTGCACGCTCCTATGCTACTCCCCAGTTTATCATTCTGGCACCAGGAGCTCCATTGAAAGTCATGACTGTTGGTCCTAACGGTCAGCTGATTCAAACCACTGGTTTACCACAGCTTGTGCCAACTGCTCTTGTTGCAATGGCTATCAATCAACCAACTTCTACTCTCCAACCTCAGCAAACATCAATTCAAGTTACTCCTCAACGCCGAGTAACAACACCCCAGCAACAACAACAACATGCTGACGGACGTTCACTTTCAACCGTATCAGCAGCAGCAGCTACTGCTGCACTCTTCTCTCGCACAGCCATCTTTTCTTGTACAATTCCACTTGTACAACCAGCTTTCATGGAAATAGAGGTAACTGAATGTTTACCCAAGTCATTTCCATTCTTCCTTATTACTATACTATTAACTGTATGTTAAGATATAAATCTATTCTGTAACTCTTTACAATAACAACCCCATTATTATTCTAATAATTTTTCTGGTTTTATTGTTACATTTTGCACAACTTTTTAGACATTTTAGTTCGTTTCAAAGTTGTTAACATTTTCGAATATATACAGTTATAATCGAACCTCAGAAAACTAAAAAGCCTCAATTCGTTTTTCATAATTTTTTTTGTCCTTGTAACTTACAATATCATTCCTAATACAGGTAAACTTCATTTACCTGCATTCTACGGAGGGGCTATTGTAGTGACCCGTTTTACTACTCATCATCTCAGTATACTTTCACTATGTAATTGTACTTTGATTTGTTATTACTCTAAATCTTGCATGTTAACAATTGATACTTTTTGTACTCGCTCGATTTTTGAATTGTTGATTGCTGCAACAATACACTATCGTATTCCTTCGCAAGTGCCTTTTGAATTACGTTGCGGATGTCGAGTAATCGCAACGTTAGGGCACAATTGTAAACGCGAGGAAGTATTAGGATATGTGTATACGCTAGTTCAATCAAAATAAAGCAGCAACAAATTGGCGAGCCCGACATAGCTGATTGATGGACTACATCATTTCGAAGTATACACAGTGGAGTAAATCATCTTTGCCGTCGCATTAACTTTTATAACTTCATAACATTCGGATGTATAATTACTGATATTTCTGCTAAATGTACCTCCGGACCTGGCGGAACAGCGACTGCTATCCCAGTTCACCCTGATACTCAAGAAGCTATAGCAGCTGGCTGTTATGCAACACCTCAATTCCAGTTCTCTGTCCTCAAGCTTCAGCATTGTCTACAGGTGTGCAAACACTCTTACAATGGTCTGCAACTCCATTTACTCAAGCCGGTCCTACAACTGTTCAATTACAACAGTTTACCCAATCACCTCAACAACAACAGATTCAAGCACAAGCTCATCACTTACAACCAGCTCAACAGCCAACTTATATCCAACAACATCAGCAACAAGCAACAATGATGGCAACTGACGTCCCTGTCAGTGGTCAACCTGATACTGTAGCTGCACGCTCCTATGCTACTCCCCAGTTTATCATTCTGGCACCAGGAGCTCCATTGAAAGTCATGACTGTTGGTCCTAACGGTCAGCTGATTCAAACCACTGGTTTACCACAGTTTATGCCAACTGCTCTTGTTGCAATGGCTATCAATCAACCAACTTCTACTCTCCAACCTCAGCAAACATCAATTCAAGTTACTCCTCAACGCCGAGTAACAACACCCCAGCAACAACAACAACATGCTGACGGACGTTCACTTTCAACCGTATCAGCAGCAGCAGCTACTGCTGCACTCTTCTCTCGCACAGCCATCTTTTCTTGTACAATTCCACTTGTACAACCAGCTTTCATGGAAATAGAGGTAACTGAATGTTTACCCAAGTCATTTCCATTCTTCCTTATTACTATACTATTAACTGTATGTTAAGATATAAATCTATTCTGTAACTCTTTACAATAACAACCCCATTATTATTCTAATAATTTTTCTGGTTTTATTGTTACATTTTGCACAACTTTTTAGACATTTTAGTTCGTTTCAAAGTTGTTAACATTTTCGAATATATACAGTTATAATCGAACCTCAGAAAACTAAAAAGCCTCAATTCGGTTTTCATAATTTTTTTTGTCCTTGTAACTTACAATATCATTCCGAATACAGGTAAACTTCATTTACCTGCATTCTACGGAGGGGCTATTGTAGTGACCCGTTTTACTACTCATCATCTCAGTATACTTTCACTATGTAATTGTACTTTGATTTGTTATTACTCTAAATCTTGCATGTTAACAATTGATACTTTTTGTACTCGCTCGATTTTTGAATTGTTGATTGCTGCAACAATACACTATCGTATTCCTTCGCAAGTGCCTTTTGAATTACGTTGTGGATGTCGAGTAATCGCAACGTTAGGGCACAATTGTAAACGCGAGGAAGTATTAGGATATGTGTATACGCTAGTTCAATCAAAATAAAGCAGCAACAAATTGGCGAGCCCGACATAGCTGATTGATGGACTACATCATTTCGAAGTATACACAGTGGAGTAAATCATCTTTGCCGTCGCATTAACTTTTATAACTTCATAACATTCGGATGTATAATTACTGATATTTCTGCTAAATGTACCTCCGGACCTGGCGGAACAGCGACTGCTATCCCAATTCACCCTGATACTCAAGAAGCTATAGCAGCTGGCTGTTATGCAACACCTCAATTCCAGTTCTCTGTCCTCAAGCTTCAGCATTGTCTACAGGTGTGCAAACACTCTTACAATGGTCTGCAACTCCATTTACTCAAGCCGGTCCTACAACTGTTCAATTACAACAGTTTACCCAATCACCTCAACAACAACAGATTCAAGCACAAGCTCATCACTTACAACCAGCTCAACAGCCAACTTATATCCAACAACATCAGCAACAAGCAACAATGATGGCAACTGACGTCCCTGTCAGTGGTCAACCTGATACTGTAGCTGCACGCTCCTATGCTACTCCCCAGTTTATCATTCTGGCACCAGGAGCTCCATTGAAAGTCATGACTGTTGGTCCTAACGGTCAGCTGATTCAAACCACTGGTTTACCACAGTTTATGCCAACTGCTCTTGTTGCAATGGCTATCAATCAACCAACTTCTACTCTCCAACCGCAGCAAACATCAATTCAAGTTACTCCTCAACGCCGAGTAACAACACCCCAGCAACAACAACAACATGCTGACGGACGTTCACTTTCAACCGTATCAGCAGCAGCAGCTACTGCTGCACTCTTCTCTCGCACAGCCATCTTTTCTTGTACAATTCCACTTGTACAACCAGCTTTCATGGAAATAGAGGTAACTGAATGTTTACCCAACTCATTTCCATACTACCTTATTACTATACTATTAACTGTATGTTAAGATATAAATCTATTCTGTAACTCTTTACAATAACAACCCCATTATTATTCTAATAATTTTTCTGGTTTTATTGTTACATTTTGCACAACTTTTTAGACATTTTAGTTCGTTTCAAAGTTGTTAACATTTTCGAATATATACAGTTATAATCGAACCTCAGAAAACTAAAAAGCCTCAATTCGGTTTTCATAATTTTTTTTGTCCTTGTAACTTACAATATCATTCCGAATACAGGTAAACTTCATTTACCTGCATTCTACGGAGGGGCTATTGTAGTGACCCGTTTTACTACTCATCATCTCAGTATACTTTCACTATGTAATTGTACTTTGATTTGTTATTACTCTAAATCTTGCATGTTAACAATTGATACTTTTTGTACTCGCTCGATTTTTGAATTGTTGATTGCTGCAACAATACACTATCGTATTCCTTCGCAAGTGCCTTTTGAATTACGTTGCGGATGTCGAGTAATCGCAACGTTAGGGCACAATTGTAAACGCGAGGAAGTATTAGGATATGTGTATACGCTAGTTCGATCAAAATAAAGCAGCAACAAGGTAAAAAGATAGGTGGATAAAAATGGTACGTGTTATAGTCAAATAAGAAGTGAGCAGCGGCGCGAAGAATCAGTGGGAATTCACATGTCAGGTGTGTCTGATAGAGAAATGAAGGAGGTCATGTGAAGAGAAAACTTGCTTGTCAATACTCGTGGACACAGGTCACTATGATGGGATCTATCCTATCATATTCCACCTCGTCTGGAATGTGTATGCACCACTCGGAACAAAAAGGATGAATACCAATCACATTGGTTATCTCTTTGAAATGTTGACTTCAACGCACGTGATTGACTTTCGACTTCGATTTCATCACGAAACATGGCTGGTGAGTGGATACAAGTGAATGAATACAAGTGTGCACTGGAGAGCTGTTTCATTCTAGTTTGTGACTTGAAATCATGCATCGAATGCCTTTTGTATGAAGGCACCATAATGTGCAGAGATCTCTGAAGACGAAGGATGAATTAACTCTTCGATGGTCACTGGTTTTGAAGAATTCTCTTACTGATGTTGTTTCACGAAAAATTCTATCTAGAAATCACATGAGGAGAACTAGCCATTTTCAACTTGTCATGTGAACTGCACTCACTGGAAGAGCACATGGTCTTGAAATGAATTATGCATCGCGTTGGAGTTTGCACACTTCTCAGGAGGCGCTCATTAACGATGAAATATCCTTCTGATGAATTCAGTTCCCAGTAACAACAAACTGATGTTAACAATTTTATTAACCTGCATGTAAATTCTGTTATTGCCTTGGGTGCATAGTCAGTGACAGATTTAAACAGGAATGTGGGTTTCGGTGCAGAATCAATAATGCAGCATGTGTAACTTCTCAGGTGATTTAATAAGGACGGCGTTCCACTCCGCCATCAAGCTAATCAGGTCATCAGTGACTCTTAGAAAAATCATTTTGTGAAATGACTGCGTCGTCTCTTTGCATTCAACAATGTTGCTCGTAGATCTACTCTCATGATGGTGGATTGTTCACTCAACTGGTCACTAGGCTCGTTGGAACCTAGCCAGTAGCAATGGTAATCTCTTAGCCCAAAGTCAGTCACCAGTGACGCGAAATTCTTGTCAGCAAATATGATGTACAGCTGAAAGTAATTAGACGGAGTGGAATAGTATGAATAGACTTTGTAATTCACTTCGACCAATACGTACTTGGTGTCACGTAATAATCTCTGATGTTACTCCTTCTCTATTCTCAATTGGCGGTTATTTTAACTTGTTACCAGTCACTTATTGACAGATAAAGTATGTGAGAAGCAATTGATTTCAGGAGAAATCTTTATTTCATTGGAGACACATTCACTCAGTGATACAAACAAATGAAATCATGAGTGAGATAAGAAACACTGAAGTCTGATCAATTTGGCTACACTTCACCTTGAGGGAAGTTACTGATATATTTATGTATGGAGTGGTTCCTACGCGTCTCATCATCTCTTCACGAGATCAGAAAGCAGAGGCTCAAGTTTATATATTGTCACAGTAGTGCGGCTAGGTGACAGCAAGTCGTCTACACATGGTGATTGGTTTTGTGCAAAGTGAGACTGTCTATCTCATTGTAGGCAAGTAGAAATCCACCGAATAATCCTTTTTGTTATTTTGAGCCACCATTAACTAATGTTCATGATGGCTTGCAGAAACAGGTTCGTCTCCTGGAGTGCCGTCTGTGTACAGATAAGCAGTCATTACCCGTATTAAAGCCAACTACCACACCACAAATAACCATTTTGCACAAGTGATGGAAAATTACGAGGAAATACGATTTCAATGTGCAATTTCCCATTCCTAGAAGAAAACTGTCAGAATTTTTAGGAGAATGCAGTCACAAAATCTTGTATTTCACCCTCTTGGCTACGATATATACCGATGTGACTGTTTCGCATGTGCACACGCACTATACTACTTATATAAGTTATTCAAATATCATCATTCACAAATCACGTTATACACTACAATACACTACACTTTTGTTACAATGGCCTCACTCACAAATTACAACAGTTCATGCATTTTCATGCTCATTGCATGGTGTGATCATGCACCAGAATGGAAGATAGGCACTTTCAATAATTGTGAGGAGTGACTGACTTGAGAAAGGCATTTTCCGTATTCTAAATTACATGACATATATTGAGAATCAACAAAGACCTAATCATTACACGTCTAGACAAAGGTTCGGGATTGGTCCTTATGGACAGAGATGTGTTTATTAACAAGTTGACACCTCTAATATCTAGTGATAATAAATTTTCAAAAGCAGACAATGAGAATAATAAGACAGAGCAGATGGAACAGCAACTGACAGATGTTCTTAGGAGAATGAAGAACGACTCCCTCAGAACTGAGGACCTATTTGAACGTTTGAAACCAACAGGATCCATTATCCCTCGACTAAATGGTCTAGCAAAGTTACGCAAAGCAGGTCTACCACTTCGACCAATTTGGGACATGGAGGGATCACCGTACCATCTGATTGCCAAATGGTTATCCGAGATGCTGGAGCCTGTGAGACGACAACTCTGTGAGTACTCTCTACGAGATACTCTGGAATTTATTGAGTGCATAAAAGACTTGAATTTAAATGGCAAACGAATGTTATCACTGGACGTGGAATCTCTATTCACGAATGTGCCGCTCACAGACACAATGTGTTTCCTTTGCAAGTATATTGATGACAAAATTCTGAGTATCGGAATACCAACCTCATACCTCAAAGAGTTGTTATTAAGATGCACACTCAACGTACAATTTACGTTCAACGACGTCATCTATAGACAGACAGACGGGATTGTTATGGGCTCTCCTCTTGGCCCACTCTTGGCAGACTGCTTCATGGCCAGCATGGAAAACGGTATCCTTAAACCAACAATGAACAAATTGCTGCTGTACAAAAGATACGTCGATGACACTTTTATAGTTTGTCAAGATGATTCCGATTTCAATTGTATCTTACAGGAGTTTAATAACTTCCTTCATCCTTCAATTAAATTCACAATGGAAGTTGAAAATGAATCAAAGATTTCATTCTTGGACGTCGAACTGACAAGAAGAGATGATGGAACTCTGAAAAGATCTCTACAAAGTAAACAAAAATCTGCTAAAGACAGTGTGCTTCCGACTTCTTTGTACTGCGGAAGCTCTCGCCATATGCATCGAAAAGCTGGAGCTATGTGTTCGAAAGAAACTAGTCCAGCCTTTACAACTACCATGGACCTAGTTCTGTATGTTCCCTTATCCTTCAGTTTTTTGTTTTGTTATCTATGTGTGTATGTGTAATTTTCTCTCTTTACCTTCATTCAATTCATCCTATTTTTTCAATTATAAAATCAGTTATTTCAAGTTTGTTCCCATGCTCCTCCTGATCACACTTGTATTCTGTCCGTTTAGAATAACCATTTTACAATTATATTCTAATCCTGTGTAATTTTTTGTTTCTATGCCTCTTGTAATCTATATTCACACACACCTCCTAACTTACATTTCAAGTTGAAAATTTTCATCTCAATTTGTTTCCATGCTCATTTTGTTCACACCTGTAATTCCTCCTAAGCCTCTTGTAATTCATATCAAGTTGAAAACAATTATCACCTCACCTTTTATTCGCCTTGAAAACTATTTCTCCAGTTATCAAATATTAATTTTGCATACGTTGTAACTGTTATCTAATCCTAGGCAATCAATCTTGTCTCTGACCCCTTTGTAATTTATATTCGTACCTTCAAACTTTCATATCAAGTTGAAAATTATTATCACCTTCGTTATTATGTGGAATTAAACAAATGAGAATTGTATCCATGTAAACTTATCTATATAAATGCGACTGTACAGCTCTTGAGAATGAAATCGCCGAAAAGATCGCCATCTTTGCTGAACTTCATGTTCTTCTCAATCTAACCCTTATTTTTTGTCAACCTTTGTGATTTTATACCAGGCCTACCAATTCTGTAAGATCTGATTATTATAATTTGCAATTTAGCCTCTTTATTTTGTCATTATACATTATTGGTCAGCCCTCACATTCAGTGCCAGCTTCGTTAATATGTCTTTGTATGTATTTTGTGGTTATCGCATTTCTCTCACCCCGATGACACTTGTATCCTGTTGACTATAAAACAGCACTATATCACCCAATTGTTCATTCACACTTCATCACTTTTTCTCCTGACAACAACGCAAGAGTCTGTATGAAAATTACTAATACACATAGATGAACCAATCAGATAGACAGTTGTAGTTTTTCTCTTCCCATCATTCGATTCTGATCGCTTGTAATGTCATGTGACAAAAAGGTCATGGATTGTTTATTTATTTAGTTGATGGACAGACAAAGCATAATGGAAGTCTGAATTGAGACACTGGGGCTCTATTTTCGTTCCCAGCTGACAGTGAAAGGCACGTCATTCAGTCATTCAAATGACATAAGATTATGAGTGGACTAATATTTTAACACATTTATTCCTATCCAATTGCATAGGCCAGCAACATGTTTTATACCGCTAACACACGCTCTCTCCACACCCTTCTGTTCTAGCGGTCTACTTTCAGTAGTCTCACTGCATTGTGCCGGTTTTAGTCAGGGTAAAAATATCAAAGATTTTCTGTTTCTCTACTTCTCAACAACCATCCATTTTCAGCCACCATCACAGTGTCGTCTATTACACATATGTGAATACATTGTGTGGAAATTCTTTGAAAGACAGTTCTCGTATAGTTGGGATATGTATCCGATTAGAAGATGTCTCTCAAATCCACGTCAGCCTCCTCAGCCAACTTTGCAGTGTATACTATCTTAACTAATGAGGGAGGTGACAACTTCTCATTTTCAGACATTTCGATCAACAGAAATGCACATTTTTGAAATTGGTAGTTTAGAATTTTCATTACAGCATATATGCATACTAAAATTTAATGGAATATTTGAGAAAGAGGAAGAAAGAAAAAGGGTTTGCCCATAAGAATGCCTTCATTGATGCAGCTATATAAGTTTATCTGACAGTAATTGGATTGAAACCTGGTGTGAATCAGGAAGTTAGTTCCTCATTCGTCATATTCAGTATTTCGGAATTTATGTTTTTAAAGTAAATGCAAATAATGTCCGTACCAATTCTTCTTTTTGTTTGTCAAGTCTCTCTAGTGCTGTTTCAACCACCGGTATAATATCCTCAGGTTGTAATCTTTTGTTACTCATAGTCAAGTTCTGCCATTTCATCAGTACGCCTTCCTCTGCTTCTCTTACCTTTGTGTCTGACATGTTTACAATCCAATTGGATTTAGTTACTTGTATATCATTCGTGCTTTTTACGATCATCAGTTTATTAAAATATTGATTTGTTTCTACTTTGTTTCTTCAAAGGTAGTTTCTTTTCGTTTTAGTGCAACTTCTAGTATGCTCTCATACTTTTCCTTCTCACTTGATCCTTTCAGTTTTGCTTTTGCTTCATTAATATCTTTCCTTATTGTAAATAACTTTCGTATGATACAGCGTAGTTTTCTCTGAGGCATGTTGAGGTATGTGTGAGATCTGCATTGGCTCTATCAGTAGATATAGGTGATTTCAAGCTCATGTACATGGGAATAATGATTGCACGTCTTAGGCATCTGAGATTGAAATTCGATGGTGCATAGATCGAGAATTAGCTTGATATAAAAGTGTGAGTTTGTTGGCCAGGATTTTGATGGGAAAACCGTCAGTAGAAATAATGTCAGTAAAATGTATGAGCAGATTATTCACCGACTAAGATGATAATTCATGAAAAATTCCCATTCGAACAATAATAGATAGAAGACTAGTAGTTCAGCGAAGAGTCTTTTTTCGGCGAATTCATTTTCATAGCTGTACAATCGGAAATATATATGGTTGTTTTGTATGTGTGTTTGCATTAAATTTGTCAAACGAAATTACAATTATTAAGTTCAGGTGAACTGAATGTTGATATAAGAGGGTAGTAACAAAAGCAAGAGACAGCATCCGTGCCAAAAAAGATACTTTATATGAACCTCGACTTCAAAGGAGACCTACTCATTGACGTCCTTAGAAGGAGAATCTCCATCTCTTTAGGAAGAACCTTCCTTGTGGCAACATTGAGAGTAGTGGTCTCTAGTCGCTCGCTGATCTGCAGAAGCCTAAAGGACAAGATCCCGCACCTGACCACTTCTGTGTGTATATGTCAGTTCACCTATTGCTGTGGAGCCGGCTACATAGGTCGTTCAACGCGCATCCTGTCAAAAAGGGTCAAAGATCACTATCTAGCGTGGCTGGAGAAAGGCAATAATGGCTGCATAAGTAGTGCAATAATCGAACACCTCGTCATCACTGGCCTCCTTCAAAGTAATCTACAAAGTGAAGAACAACCTTCCAAAGACAGTACAATTCCGTTTTCTTCGCATCGCAGAAGCCCTAGCCATTCAGTTGGAGGAATCAGAATTGTGCATACAATAGAAAATTATTCAACCACTTCTACTCTCATGGTAACAACTCTGTTGATTTGACTTAACTTTCGCTAGTTCGTTTTATTTGACTTAACATTTGTTTGTATGCTTACTTTCTACTTAAAACCCTAGTGTAATTCCGTATATTTGTTTCCATGTACACCCTGAGTACAAGTCTTTCATCAAACTATTCATGTTATTGCGTAACTCTTGTTTAACAATCGTTTGTGACAACTCATGACAAGTCGTCTGTGATGACGTATAATTTACAAATTTGATGATATTGAGTAAAATGAATACGACCGCATGGCAAAATTGTTACATTAAACGCTGAAGGAATAAGACAAGAAGTAGAGTGTGACTGCGGTAGGCGAAAAATTCGTGGACTGCCTTTCTTTTCTTAATGTTGAGCCACCATGAAATTAGAATCATGGCGGCTTACAAAAATATTCGAAATTCGAAGAATATCCGTTTAAAGAGGAAATTTGTCACTACCTGTATTATAAAACTGACTACGTTCCCACAAACATCCATTTTGCAAATTTATTAGAGGATTTGATTTCAACATAAAATTCGGGAATCTCAACATTTACTCGACTCAAAATACTGGATTTCACCTCTCCAAATTGAATATTTCTCAATCGCCAATTTACAAACACACGTTCACGCATTATTATTGTTATTATTGTATCATTGAATTCCTAGGGGAACATAGGGCTTCAGCCGTTCGCCTCCATTGAGTTCGGTTCACTGTTACAGTCTTCACCTGGCTGCATGTCTGCCCACACGTTTTAATCTCCTCTTCACATGACCTCCTCCAAGTCACCCTTGCATTGACGACCAACTCGCCACTTCCTTTCCGGTTTTCACTCAAGGGCTTATCTAGTGATGTCACTTGATGCATTGTTTCCTCAGAGTATGGCCAATCCATCTCCATTTCTTCCTGCCTGTTTGTTTCATAATCGGTTTCTGGTCGGTTCGTTCATTGCCAGAGATCTCTGTTGCTGATCTTTTCTGGCTGGCCATCTGATCTTGAGCGGAGTATTGAGCGAAGACAGCTAGCTGTTAATGAAGGTCTGTAGTTTGTTTCATGTGCTCTTTATGACGCGCAGTGCAAGTCTCTGATCCGCATATTGAGTAGCACTGACTGACTTCACATTGGAGTTGAAAATCCGGATCTTATTTTTGATGCTGAGTGTTGTTAACCTCCACACAGACTTGAGAGTAGTGAAAGCCTGTCTTGCCTTGATATCCTCTTCAGTTTTGCCTGTAGTTGAAACGATGCTTCCCAGGTAGGTAGGTAGGTAGGTAGGTAAAGGAGGTTGTTTCTTTCAGGTTCCTCCCATTTATGCTGATTGTTGTCAGTTGTTGTTGTTGTTGCTGTTGGTGGTGGTGGTTTTGCCCAGGAATCTAAATCACCACATCTGTTTTCTCTATGTTCACCTGAAGTCCTATCTTTGATGCTTCTTCTGCCAACTTGTTGCTTTTCGCTTGTTCACGCATTATACCACTTATGTAATCGATATGAGCGACTATCTGTTTCATAGAAAAATCATCATTCATCAATCACGAAATCGCACCACCTTCACTCACCAGCTATATGACTTCAGATATATCCTACTGATAACTTAGTGTATCTGTGCATGGGATGGAAGCGCGTTGTTATGATACAATTGCAGTGACTACAGAAATTCATTCGTAGCACGTGTAATGACAACAATTTCTTACAGGCTTCAGACTTTCATCAACAGCTGCCTCCACTTGATCCAGACTGAAAATAAGACAAGCAGAAAGAATGACCAACAAGGACGTTAAGCGAAAATCAACCTTCTCAAACAGTTCCAGAGAACAGAGTGAAGTGGAGATGTGCCGACGAAGCTCTATATTCCCCTCGGAATCCAATGGGAATAAAAGTAGGAAGTCACAAACCAAATGTAAGTGAATTGAAAGGTCATTGAGAAGATAACGAATGCCTACAAGAATATGTAAGGCTGTATGTCTCTTTCCTACGAGAGTTTCCCAGTGGTCATCCTTTAGAGATTTTGGTTCACAATGAAACATACTAGCAGAATATTGAAAGACTGATGAAGCATATAGTAATGGAGGAAATAACCATGAGATTCTCATTGAATACAACTAAGATACCTCTATCAAATATCGATTTCCGATTATATCTACCCTTCCAACTTATACCATTAAACATAACATTTCTTTGTTGAAATCTCTCCTAAAATTTTGTGAACATTTTATTTACGCATTAAGTGAAATTTTGAAATTAATCCTGATTTTCACAGATAAGGAAATTGTATCGGAGTAATTTCAATCTGATATCATTTGACATGATAAATATCCTCCTTTTGAGCACTTTATCTCTTTATAACTGAAACACACAGATTGACAAGACCGAATTAGTCAGCTCATTTCGACAAGTAGGCTATCAAAACGGACATCTCAACGACGCTTGTGGAATAAAATGACGTTATTTGATCATTAATGACTCCTAGTGGAATTCAGAATGTCTATTTCAATCTATTTTGAGCTCTAAAACAGAATGTACCTGTAAATCACCAATCACCAGTTGTGAACTCAATCTGGTAAAGTGAATGTCCCAGTCTTGATTCCAGGCTGACTCATGAGTATACATACACTGTTGAGGAAACAGCTATCCAGTTTTCACTGGTTTCTTCAATAATCTCTCCCTCAATATTGTGGAGTGATGACAAAAGTCTGACAAATAAAGTGTCGCTTTAATATTTGTTGACAATCTCGTTAGTTTGATCTCAGTTCAAAATTTGCTGATACGAACTCTCATGACATCGGGAAGGATGATAAACCTGTAAAACAAGACAGTTGAGATGAAGAAAATTTCTGCTTGGCTGAGCATAAATATCATCAGAATAACTTGATCATAGATTTGTAATACGGTTTTATAGAAAGAAGCATTTCTTCTTATTCCCCTTGTTCTTGTTGTCATCATGGTTGGTTGTTTCTCGTTTGTGTTTCACTTATATGTCGACTCGTGTTATATTTCTCTCTCACCAGTTTCCAAAAGTTACGCAGTCAGTCAGTCACGATTTGTATTCCATGCGAGAATATTATCTACTTTTCTTGTCGGTTTTTCTTCTCTAAAAGTAGTCGATTAAAATTTTAAACAGTATTGCTTTACATGCAATTCAAATAGGCAGGGATTTCACGTTCGATTTCAAGTCCGTGTAATCAGTCAAGGAATCATTGAAAAACTACTGAGAACTGGGCAGCTAGTTCCTCCTAGTTTAAGACTCAAAGTCATCACTCGGTTACCCGCTATCAACATTAGATGGTGATCTCGCTATACAAATACTGAATGGGCCATTGGATTGGGTCCCTCTGTTTGGATGGCCGGAGAGCTCTCTCTGTAATCAGAAGATCTTGGGTTCGAAACCCGATTTGTGAATACTTCTGAACAGGAATGAACAAGGAAGAAACAGCTGTCCGATACTCCTTGGTTTTTCAGTAGTTTTTCATCTTATGTCAACTCGTAATGAAATCTGTAACCAATCAAATGCCTGCAAACTAACACTCCATAGGTAGAGCTTTATACTCTTCGCTTTGAGGAGACGAAACAGTGATGTTATCCACGAACGTTATTATGAAGAGAAATTGAAGACTTAAGCAATATCGAGGGTATCACTGACTTTCTCCTTCTACGTTAGTCGGCGTGTAGTGAAATTAATCACAGAAGAAGAATAACACGATTTCGTTTCATTTCGAAACTATCTGCCAGTTGTTTACAACCTATGGAATTCTAAAATCTCACATAACGACGTCCACATTTCCTTTGGAGTATGTTAACATACAGTTTGAAATCCATCGCTTTCTTATTTGGAGAAAACCGAATATTGTCCATACAACATCCAAATGAAATGATGATCTATGGCATACGATGTGATGCAATATAGTTCGAAATTAAGTATGATCTAATCACCCACTATCTATACCTTTCCATCATTTTATTCAATAGTTGCAGAACAATAATTTAAAATTGAAATGAAAATGTGCGTGAGTTTATGTTTTATCAAAGGACATGATTGGCTGAAAATAAAATAAGTGATGAACAAACGTGCATGCATCACACTCAACAAGATTTTGGCGGTTCATTGTGATTGAAACAGCTCTACACTAGACTAGAAAGAAGACAATAGAGGATTTGAATTTTGCTGATGATCTGTGCCTTAACTATCAACATGCACAAACAAAACAAGTTGATAAGAGATGGAACGAAGACAGGATTCAAGTTGAATTAGTGTAGCGAATATAGAAAACAGATTTCCAATAACCAACTGCAGACTATCATCAACATCTACCTTTCCGAAATATTAAGGAACAGGTGGCTGACCAGAGAGGATGAGCAATGCGCCAAGAAGCTGTAACAGTGCAGCCAACCAGTCAACACCATATTGCTCAACTGAAGAATATTCAGAAGGAAGTCGAGATGAATTGGATGTATAGGGATCAGATATTTTTGGTAACACCACTCAACATTAACGTCCACAATTGCAAAGCTTATGTGAATCGAAGTTCTGTGAATGGACCTCAGGGTAGCTCGAGAGAGATAATGTGAACAAGGAATGGAAGCTTGCATACAGCCGTGGAGTTAGCCCTAAAGTCATCAGGAAACACAAGTTTATGTCAATGTAGTCACTGAGCCCTCTGTTTCACTGAGAACGCAAACAATGTAGAATAGTATGTGACCTTTGGTGATAGTTGTCACTGGACGTAGACGAAGTGTATGGAGTAAGAAACCTTAAAGCGCCGTAATTAAGCAATGTGGAATGAAAGAAATAACAATAGCTTCAACACCGTAACTGATAGCTAACAAAAAGTCGAAGAATGATGAAATCTCCGAAATTGTTCTCATTTCTGAATTATCAATTCAAGAAGGAGAGATTTGATTGAGAGAACTTCAAGATGGATGTCGCCACGAACCACCATTAGTCACAGAACCATTGAGAACCAAGCATTGTTGGATATTATTTTATCCTGCTTCAAGGCTTTTCAGTAGTACACCCTTTGAATCCATGAGAAATTGTTGTCGGTTTTAAGGTTGCGACTTCGTTCAAGAATTATAATAGAAAGACGAGGCTCGTTGTATTTGATCATGTACTGAAAAGGCTGCCTAGTATCAAGAATGATATTCGTGATTGTAGTGGACTGGATTATGTGGGAAATTGTGAATGAGACCAAGAAGACAGGCATACATTGGACCAATGAGAATACGCTGGATGATTTGAACTTCAGTCACGTCAACCGTCGTTGATCACGATCAACTTTGAACCCTGTGTTCATTGAGTTGGCCGAAATCAGTCAATCAATGGAAATGATTCCCAGAGAGTGAACGTTTTTCTCAAGTAAGCCACTCCTCACAATTAATGAAAGTGCCTTCCTTCCCTAAGTCATATTATTATATGTGTAAAACTTGGGCATTTTGGTAGTGAGTAATTCCATGTTAGCTCGTTTATTAGATGTATCACACGGTGATACGTCTAATAAAGGCACTAATATAGAATTGCCAACTCAATACATGTCATGTCATGTCATTTAGAATACGGAAAATGCCTTTCTCAAGTCAGTCACTCCCCACAATTATTGAAAGGGCGTATCTTCCTTTCTGGTGCATGATCACACCATGCAATGAGCATAAAAATGCATGAATTGTTGTAATTGGTGAGTGAGTGAGACCATTGTAACGAATCTATACTGCATAACGTGATTTACGAATGATGATATTTGGATAACATGCATGCATAGTCGCTTAATTCACTCATATGAGTAGTATAGTGCGTGTGCACATGCGAAACAGTCACATCGGTATATATCGTAGCCAAGAAGGTGAAATACAAGACTTTTCGACTGCATTCTCCTGAAAATTGTGACAGTTTTCTTCTAGGATTGAGAACTTGCATATTGAAATCGTATTTTCCCGTAATCTTTTATCACTTGTGCAAAATGGTTATTTGTGGTGTGGTAGTTGGTTTTATTACAGCTCATGACTGCTTCCTTTGAATGCGCGTACTCGGTAACTGGCCCCGATTTTTGCAAGTCGCCATGCAATCATGTTCATGGTGGCTCAAAAATAACAAAACAGATTATTCGGTGGTTTCCCACTTGCCTACGATGAGATTGAAAATCTCACTTTGCACGAAACCAATCACCATGTATAGACGACTCGCTGGAAACACGGCGTCAACTAGGCACACTGCTGTGATAATAAATAAACTTGAGCCTCTGCTTTCTGATCTCGTGAAGAGATGATGAGACATGTAGTAACCACTCCATACATAAATATATCAGTAACTTCCCTCAAGGTGAAGTGTAGCCAAATTAATCAGACTTCAGTGTGTCTGATCTCACTCATGATTTCATTTGTTTGTACCACTGAGTGAATGTGTCTCCAATGAAATAAAGATTTCTCCTGAAATCAATTCCTTCTCACATACTTTATCTGTCAATAAGTGACTAGTAGAAAGTTCGAGGAGTGGAGTGGGGTGGAACAGTGTGTGGTGTCACTCGGTGATCTTCACTGTGTATATCCAGTCAACCATCATTTACTACTGGATATTGGTTAGTTGGACAACTGGTTGTTGTCTGGCTCTATTTCATGTATCTCCCTCCCTCTATCTCAACTGATGCCGTTTTAGTCGTCCGGAGTAACATTTTATCAGACCGTCATGTGCTAAAACTTGTACTAAACATTCCGCCTGATGTTTAAATGACCGGAAACTGAGAATAGAGAAGGAGTAACATCAGAGAATATTACATGACACCAAGTACGTATTGGTCGAAGTGAATTACAAAGTCGATTCATACTGTTCCACTTCGTCTAATTACTTTCAGCTGTACATCATATTTGCTGACAAGAATTTCGCGTCACGGTTGAAACAACTGTGAGTGATTTTAGGCAGGGTGATCACCATTGAAACTGTCTGCTGGTAGCACACCAAGCCTAGTGACCAATTGAGTGGACAATCCACCATCATGAGAGTAGATCTACGAGCAACATTGGTGAATGGAAAGAGACGACGCAGTCTTTTCTCAAAATGTTTTTGTAAGCATCACTGATGACCTGATTAGCTTGATGGTGAAGTGGAACGCCGTCCTTATTAGATCACCTAAGAAGTTACACATGCTGGATTATTGATTCTGCACTGAAACCCACATTCCTGTTTAAATCTTTCACTGACTATGCACCCAATGCAATGACAGAATTAACTTACAGATTAATAAAAGTGTTAACATCAGTTGGTGTTTTACAGGGAACTGAATTCATCAGAAGGATATTTCATCGTTAATGAGCGCCTCCTGAGAAGTGTGCAAACTCCAAGATGATGCAGAATTTATTTCAAGACCATGTGCTCTTCCAGTGAGTGTAGTTCCCATGACAAGTTGAAAATGTCCAGTTTTCCTCATATGATTTCTAGATAGAATTAATCGTGAAACATCATCAGTAGGAGAATTCTTCAAAACCAGTGACAATCAAGGAGGTTATTCATCCTTCTTCTTCAGAGATTTCTCCACATAACGGTGCCTTCATACAAAAAGCCCTCTAGGCGAGATTTGCTTGCTTGTATTCGATTATCGATTCATCAGTCATGTTTCGTGATGAAATCGAAGTTGAAAGTAAATCACATGCGTCGAAGTCAACATTTAAGAGAGATTACCAATATTAATAATATTCATTCCTTTTGTTCCAAGTGCTGTATACCTATTTCAGACGTGATGGAATGTCATAGGATAAATCCCTTCATAGTGACCTGTGTCCACGAGTATGAAAATCAAGTTTTCGCTACACATGACCTCCTTCATTTCTCTATCAGACACACCTGACATGTGGATTCGCATTGATTCTTCACGCCGCTGTTTACTTCATATTTGGCTATACCACGTATCATTTCTATCCACCTTTCTCTTTATCTATCCTAAATCAAACTTCATTTCCCTCCACAGTTTCATTGTATAGTGAGTTCTACGCCTGTTCTTTGTTATGCCAGGTCTCCCAGTTTTTTTCTTCACTGGCCACATGTCTGATATTTAGTGTCGAACCGTAGCACGTTTTTCTGTGCGTATTTATTCATTAACGAATTCGATATATCTCTGCATCGTATAGAACGCCATTGTTGAGTATCTCCTCGAATCCTTTCAATGAGTTGACTGCTGAATACTTTCACATCGATTTCATAGTCATGATCTGTGTCCTGATTTCAGGATCCTCTCTCTGTGTTATCATCATCATCCTAGCCTACTGTGTTTGAAACGATGATTTCCTGTTTAGGTAGGTGAATTTAAGAGGGTTGTGAGAAGTTATTTCCCATTAATCTGAACTTGTTTGTCTCATTGTCTCGACTGCTGCCATGAATATCATCATCATATCAATTCCTGCCCCACTTTAAATACACCAGTGAGCAGTAGGTTACGATGTGCTCGGTATTTGTCCTCATCACACCACTAGTGGATGAGACTTGTGAATATTTGTGGTGGTGCACTCTACAATGTTGAAGTTGCTGTCAAATTCTTTCTCCATCGACGCTGCACGAAGTCTTTACGAAATCAAAGACGCTGAGATGAATTGTTGGAGAGTTCGATGATGCTACACGTTGACCTGAACAGACTTTCTATATTCTATTGAAAAGCCATATGCACCGTGATTGCAACTTAGTTTGTGCATGTGTGTGAATCACATTGCTCCGTTTCACTCTATTCTCTCTAAACCGGTAGACATTCCAGTTACCTACAAGTCTGAAATTTCATTCTCTCATTCATCTCCCTCATGATAATCGTCAACTTAGTATTATTATGTGTCATCTCATATCACATTAAAATATTTCAAAAATCTATATGAAATGTATTCACTCACCATGTCAATCATGTATGATGCTGATGCCATTTGAAGTGAATATTTTTTGATTTATTCATTGAATATAATGGGGCGATGATCAGGACTTTAATGGAGGTGTGAATGTACTACCTGTCATTTGCTCAATATTGTGTACAAGCAAACGAATAACTCCTGGTCTGAATGAATCATTGGTTCAATTGGAATTGATAGTTTCCGTCGAACTAATGGACCAGATGGTTTTTACCTCTCTTAAATGTACTTGTGTAACGACAGAAGACTAGGGCCAGACAACAGATCATCTATTGAGAAAATCAACAGATACTGAATGATTTCTAAGTACATTATTATTCATAAATGTTAACACAGAGAGGTAAGGTCTTCTGATTGGTTGTTCTCCTACTGAAGGTTATTCTGTTATCTCTTTCTGCCATTTCTCAGACAGTCCGTCGATATATCTGATAATCGTATCCGTCCACGCTAAGTCAGCTGTGATTGATTGTTGAGTTAGTCTTTGTTCTTGGTTTCTTCTGTTGAACAAGATTTTGGATGTAAACATTGACATAAATTTCTGTCTAACAATTTCTGCTGGCAGACAGCTCTCTCCACATTTGATTTTCTGACACCAGGTGCAACGTTTATCACTGATGTCTGCATAGATAGCTGGCTAGAACGAATGCTTGAATAACCAGCAAACTTAACACAATAGCGTGCTAAATAGCATGAATATATATGACTAGCTACCTTCAGCTTAATCAGTCGGTATAAACAGAAGAGGTCAGCACTCAGTGTTAGACGATGAAACCTGCAGGCTAATAAATTTGAGAAATTATTTAACTCTAAAAAGATTTCGTTATTGAAGTGTTCGATTTCCGGTGATTCATCAGAATGTGACTCACTGATTTTCTTGCTTTCTGATTGCTTCAAACGCCTTCAGATTGTCACCAATATGATCAGTGTGGAACAAATGACGTGCAATCGCACAGTTGATAACCTGTTAGCTCCTGATGCTCAAGTGGTTTTCGAGATCTGTACATGCAAACAATAACTCTTCCAGCTTCTTTCAGCGTTTGTGATTTCATACGTGCGGATACACTGGAGTATACGACTGGAGGTGACATAAGATATCCTATTTCGATTATCTTCGGCAATATTTATCTCTGTGCAATCATGTGGGCTTGTCAACTGTGCATTCAACAATGTTTCTTTTAGATTTACTCTCATGATGGCGGATTGTTCACTCAAATGGTCACTAGGCTCGGTAGCACCTAGCCAGTAGAAATGGTGATCACCCTGCATAAAATCACTCACCAGTGTTTCAACCGTGACGCGAAATTCTTGTAAGCAAATATGATGTACAGTTGAAAGTAATTAGACGAAGTGGAACAGAGATATATCGAATTCGTTAATGAATAAATACGCACAGAAAAACGTGCTACGGTTCGACACTAAATATCAGACATGTGGCCAGTGAAGAAAAAAACTGGGAGACCTGGCATAACAAAGAACAGGCGTAGAACTCACTATACAATGAAACTGTGGAGGGAAATGAAGTTTGATTTAGGATAGATAAAGAGAAAGGTGGATAGAAATGATACGTGGTATAGCCAAATATGAAGTAAACAGCGGCGTGAAGAATCAATGCGAATCCACATGTCAGGTGTGTCTGATAGAGAAATGAAGGAGGTCATGTGTAGCGAAAACTTGATTTTCATACTCGTGGACACAGGTCACTATGAAGGGATTTATCCTATGACATTCCATCACGTCTGAAATAGGTATACAGCACTTGGAACAAAAGGAATGAATATTATTAATATTGGTAATCTCTCTTAAATGTTGACTTCGACGCATGTGATTTACTTTCAACTTCGATTTCATCACGAAACATGACTGATGAATCGATAATCGAATACAAGCAAGCAAATCTCGCCTAGAGGGCTTTTTGTATGAAGGCACCGTTATGTGGAGAAATCTCTGAAGAAGAAGGATGAATAACCTCCTTGATTGTCACTGGTTTTGAAGAATTCTCCTACTGATGATGTTTCACGATTAATTCTATCTAGAAATCATATGAGGAAAACTGGACATTTTCAACTTGTCATGGGAACTACACTCACTGGAAGAGCACATGGTCTTGAAATAAATTCTGCATCATCTTGGAGTTTGCACACTTCTCAGGAGGCGCTCATTAACGATGAAATATCCTTCTGATGAATTCAGTTCCCTGTAAAACACCAACTGATGTTAACACTTTTATTAATCTGTAAGTTAATTCTGTCATTGCATTGGGTGCATAGTCAGTGAAAGATTTAAACAGGAATGTGGGTTTCAGTGCAGAATCAATAATCCAGCATGTGTAACTTCTTAGGTGATCTAATAAGGACGGCGTTCCACTTCACCATCAAGCTAATCAGGTCATCAGTGATGCTTACAAAAACATTTTGAGAAAAGACTGCGTCGTCTCTTTCCATTCACCAATGTTGCTCGTAGATCTACTCTCATGATGGTGGATTGTCCACTCAATTGGTCACTAGGCTTGGTGTGCTACCAGCAGACAGTTTCAATGGTGATCACCCTGCCTAAAATCACTCACAGTTGTTTCAACCGTGACGCGAAATTCTTGTCAGCAAATATGATGTACAGCTGAAAGTAATTAGACGAAGTGGAACAGTATGAATCGACTTTGTAATTCACTTCGACCAATACGTACTTGGTGTCATGTAATATTCTCTGATGTTACTCCTTCTCTATTCTCAGTTTCCGGTCATTTAAACATCAGGCGGAATGTTTAGTACAAGTTTTAGCACATGACGGTCTGATAAAATGTTACTCCGGACGACTAAAACGGCATCAGTTGAGATAGAGGGAGGGAGATACATGAAATAGAGCCAGACAACAACCAGTTGTCCAACTAACCAATATCCAGTAGTAAATGATGGTTGACTGGATATACACAGTGAAGATCACCGAGTGACACCACACACTGTTCCACCCCACTCCACTCCTCGAACTTTCTACTAGTCACTTATTGACAGATAAAGTATGTGAGAAGGAATTGATTTCAGGAGAAATCTTTATTTCATTGGAGACACATTCACTCAGTGGTACAAACAAATGAAATCATGAGTGAGATCAGACACACTGAAGTCTGATTAATTTGGCTACACTTCACCTTGAGGGAAGTTACTGATATATTTATGTATGGAGTGGTTACTACATGTCTCATCATCTCTTCACGAGATCAGAAAGCAGAGGCTCAAGTTTATTTATTATCACAGCAGTGTGCCTAGTTGACGCCGTGTTTCCAGCGAGTCGTCTATACATGGTGATTGGTTTCGTGCAAAGTGAGATTTTCAATCTCATCGTAGGCAAGTGGGAAACCACCGAATAATCTGTTTTGTTATTTTTGAGCCACCATGAACATGATTGCATGGCGACTTGCAAAAATCGGGGCCAGTTACCGAGTACGCGCATTCAAAGGAAGCAGTCATGAGCTGTAATAAAACCAACTACCACACCACAAATAACCATTTTGCACAAGTGATAAAAGATTACGGGAAAATACGATTTCAATATGCAAGTTCTCAATCCTAGAAGAAAACTGTCACAATTTTCAGGAGAATGCAGTCGAAAAGTCTTGTATTTCACCTTCTTGGCTACGATATATACCGATGTGACTGTTTCGCATGTGCACACGCACTATACTACTCATATGAGTGAATTAAGCGACTATGCATGCATGTTATCCAAATATCATCATTCGTAAATCACGTTATGCAGTATAGATTCGTTACAATGGTCTCACTCACTCACCAATTACAACAATTCATGCATTTTTATGCTCATTGCATGGTGTGATCATGCACCAGAAAGGAAGATACGCCCTTTCAATAATTGTGGGGAGTGACTGACTTGAGAAAGGCATTTTCCGTATTCTAAATGACATGACATGACATGTATTGAGTTGGCAATTCTATATTAGTGCCTTTATTAGACGTATCACCGTGTGATACATCTAATAAACGAGCTAACATGGAATTACTCACTACCAAAATGCCCAAGTTTTACACATATAATAATATGACTTAGGGAAGGAAGGCACTTTCATTAATTGTGAGGAGTGGCTTACTTGAGAAAAACGTTCACTCTCTGGGAATCATTTCCATTGATTGACTGATTTCGGCCAACTCAATGAACACAGGGTTCAAAGTTGATCGTGATCAACGACGGTTGACGTGACTGAAGTTCAAATCATCCAGCGTATTCTCATTGGTCCAATGTATGCCTGTCTTCTTGGTCTCATTCACAATTTCCCACATAATCCAGTCCACTACAATCACGAATATCATTCTTGATACTAGGCAGCCTTTTCAGTACATGATCAAATACAACGAGCCTCGTCTTTCTATTATAATTCTTGAACGAAGTCGCAACCTTAAAACCGACAACAATTTCTCATGGATTCAAAGGGTGTACTACTGAAAAGCCTTGAAGCAGGATAAAATAATATCCAACAATGCTTGGTTCTCAATGGTTCTGTGACTAATGGTGGTTCGTGGCGACATCCATCTTGAAGTTCTCTCAATCAAATCTCTCCTTCTTGAATTGATAATTCAGAAATGAGAACAATTTCGGAGATTTCATCATTCTTCGACTTTTTGTTAGCTATCAGTTACGGTGTTGAAGCTATTGTTATTTCTTTCATTCCACATTGCTTAATTACGGCGCTTTAAGGTTTCTTACTCCATACACTTCGTCTACGTCCAGTGACAACTATCACCAAAGGTCACATACTATTCTACATTGTTTGCGTTCTCAGTGAAACAGAGGGCTCAGTGACTACATTGACATAAACTTGTGTTTCCTGATGACTTTAGGGCTAACTCCACGGCTGTATGCAAGCTTCCATTCCTTGTTCACATTATCTCTCTCGAGCTACCCTGAGGTCCATTCACAGAACTTCGATTCACATAAGCTTTGCAATTGTGGACGTTAATGTTGAGTGGTGTTACCAAAAATATCTGATCCCTATACATCCAATTCATCTCGACTTCCTTCTGAATATTCTTCAGTTGAGCAATATGGTGTTGACTGGTTGGCTGCACTGTTACAGCTTCTTGGCGCATTGCTCATCCTCTCTGGTCAGCCACCTGTTCCTTAATATTTCGGAAAGGTAGATGTTGATGATAGTCTGCAGTTGGTTATTGGAAATCTGTTTTCTATATTCGCTACACTAATTCAACTTGAATCCTGTCTTCGTTCCATCTCTTATCAACTTGTTTTGTTTGTGCATGTTGATAGTTAAGGCACAGATCATCAGCAAAATTCAAATCCTCTATTGTCTTCTTTCTAGTCTAGTGTAGAGCTGTTTCAATCACAATGAACCGCCAAAATCTTGTTGAGTGTGATGCATGCACGTTTGTTCATCACTTATTTTATTTTCAGCCAATCATGTCCTTTGATAAAACATAAACTCACGCACATTTTCATTTCAATTTTAAATTATTGTTCTGCAACTATTGAATAAAATGATGGAAAGGTATAGATAGTGGGTGATTAGATCATACTTAATTTCGAACTATATTGCATCACATCGTATGCCATAGATCATCATTTCATTTGGATGTTGTATGGACAATATTCGGTTTTCTCCAAATAAGAAAGCGATGGATTTCAAACTGTATGTTAACATACTCCAAAGGAAATGTGGACGTCGTTATGTGAGATTTTAGAATTCCATAGGTTGTAAACAACTGGCAGATAGTTTCGAAATGAAACGAAATCGTGTTATTCTTCTTCTGTGATTAATTTCACTACACGCCGACTAACGTAGAAGGAGAAAGTCAGTGATACCCTCGATATTGCTTAAGTCTTCAATTTCTCTTCATAATAACGTTCGTGGATAACATCACTGTTTCGTCTCCTCAAAGCGAAGAGTATAAAGCTCTACCTATGGAGTGTTAGTTAGCATTTTCGCTATACATAGCTAAATAGGATATAGCCTACTTATCACAGCTTACTGCAGTGTTCTGACACTATATACTCCCGTATCTACATAGCGCACTCCACACAATTATCATACCGTTGAAAAAATTATAAGTCAAACAAATTATCAAGCTTTTCAGCTCGGTAATATATTATCTTTGACTGTCAAATATCATGACCGTGAATAAAACACTGATTATAAAGTCGAACTAATGTAATTTGTATCGACGCTCCCAAAAAGATTTCTTATTTCTCGGTATCAGCGATTCTCTTATTATTCCAATGAGTGTAGTTATATCTGCAACTTACATGCGAGTAAACGTAGCGCAACATTTTGTAAAAGTGCTTTTGCGTTTGGCTAAATTAAATGATAGACTTCAGATATTTCGGTTGAGGGTATAGGGCTTCAAGCTTTTTCTAATCAGGAATTAATGTAAGAGTGTTCTCTAGTTGACAATTTCACTAGCTCAATAAAGCAGACAGACTTCAGAGTGGTTTTCTCCCAAGTAGTCTCCTTTTGAAGGTAGTAACAAGCAAGGCTATTTCGGGCCTTGGTCAATAAATCAGCCACAAAACACTTTTATGACAGCGTTTCTCATTCGCCAACATGACAATGGAAATAGAACTAACTGATCAATTCTTTCCTGTTATAAGGGATTTGCGAATCTCTTAATTAATTTGTTTCACATTTTCTGAACTCTTCAAAATTTGTCCCTATAGTCATATGAAACAGGTAACCCCTCTGCGTTCTATGTACTAAATAAGGCCTGATACAGTTTGGATAAAATGTACTAAACATACAGACATTCAGGCCTCTGGATACTTCCTGAAAATTCCCCAGTATTATAAAACCATTCACAAAAACTGCGTTGTAAATTCATGCGCTTTTCAGACGGTGGTCTTAAATCAGCTTTTTAGTCCACCTCATCAATAGCCGTTTATTCGTTAATTGTTGCCCACGGTGTGGACAAGGTAAATAACTGAGATCCGATTTATGCCAATTCTCATGGATCAGTGCTTTCGGTATTCAGTCAACAAATCTAAACCTTCCTGAGATGTAAGTCAACCACAGCCATTGCTTTGGAACCTGTAACACCTGATATAACTGGTAAAAATGAGATTACATTATGTAATCTAAATTTTCACAGATTGGAAAAGAAGAATTTCACCACTATCCACGCCTCTTTTCTCAAATTGCTGCAATTTAAGTGGCTGTAAACACTTGTAGCGGCAGTTCACTCCCCAAAATTATTGGCCACAGCATTCATCACTGGACATTGGATGCTGACTCTCACTGTTTAAGTCAACTTGTTTAGCTGAAGGCTCCCGGTCAAGCATCCACACCATTTGGTACTCCGTCGTGCACGTTCTCTAGCCAGTTAAGCAATCATCTCGCACTCCGATTTGGTCCCGAAATATATCTCGTGATTTGGACGATCAATTAATGTGTTTCGCTTTGCCTTTGGTCTACGCGGAACGAATGCTATAGAAGTTGTGTGGTATTAGATCTTGCTTTAGTATACTTCGCGCTATCCGTGAACGTCAACACCCTTACACTCTAAACACTGTCTCTCTTTCTTTCATCACTTAGAAATCATTAATCCACTTTTCGCGATTTTAATGATTTCAAGACTAGACACTATCGCACCCCTAAAATCTGCCATAAAGACAACAACTCTACTCATAGACCACAAAACGCGATGAAAACTAAAGAAACTGAAAAGGAAATGTTATTTGTATAGCGAATTTAGTAGAATACACCAGGTACATGAAACATTTAAAAATCTTGTGGAGAGACATAAGATGAACTCACAACTCGAGCAAAACAAAGTCCTAGGGGACACCTCTGAAACTCGGGAACTCTGCAAGATCTTGCAAAAGGGTAAAGACGGCAACGTTAGCCACTAGGAACATGAAGGCATAATCTATGATGATCCCCAGATTATCAGTGAACTCCTCAGCCAGTGGTTCTTCAATGACGCCATAGCGCATCCCTCCCCAATTCTCCACATAACCTGCAAAATAACTACAAATTAGGAGAAATCAACTCTAATATACAAAATACACATAGTATAGATGGTATACTATCTGTCATTTACAAAAATGGTGGTACGGATATGATAGTACTCTTACTTATAATATTTACCCTCTCACTAGTGACTGGGAACTACTCTAAAATTTGGAGAGACACGTATATATTACCTAAGCACAAAGGAGTAGCCAAAATAAGTGCATGCAATTATAGGCCTATCAATATGGTAACTGCCATATCAAGTATCATGGAGAAAGTAATCAAAGACCAAATGTCAGACTACTTTCTAAAACACGAACTCATCAACCAGTCACAACACGGATTCCTTAAGAAAAGATCTTGCGTCTCTTGCCATATTTACTTTTTCAACGAAGTCACCTACAGAAGAGATAGAAGAGAACTCGTAATAATCCTCTATTTCGATATAAGGAAAGCCTTCGACAGAGTCCCACATAGTCTGCTAGTCGGCAGGTTATGCCCACTAGGAATATGTAACCCCCTCCACAAGTGGATAAAATCATTTCTCTGTGATAGATATCAGATAACAAAAGCTGGCTCGATGACCTCCAGGCTTAGGCCTAGAACAATTAGCAATGTTGTCATCCAGGGGAGTGTATTGGGCCCCCATTCTTTTCATTATATACATAAAAAGTATATGTGAATGCTTTATCATAGGCAAACCAATACTGTATGCAGATGACTTAAAAGTGACCCACACATGCACAAATACAGATATCGGAACAACTGTGAACTCCATACAAAACGAACTTTTAGAGGCCGAGCATACTGACTTTCATGGATAGTGCGGAGTATACTAAAGCAAGATCTAATACCACACAACTTCTATAGCATTCGTTCCGCGTAGACCAAAGGCAAAGCGAAACACATTAATTGATCGTCCAAATCACGAGATATATTTCGGGACCAAATCGGAGTGCGAGATGATTGCTTAACTGGCTAGAGAACGTGCACGACGGAGTACCAAATGGTGTGGATGCTTGACCGGGAGCCTTCAGCTAAACAAGTTGACTTAAACAGTGAGAGTCAGCATCCAATGTCCAGTGATGAATGCTGTGGCCAAAAATTTTGGGGAATTATTTACCGCTACAGATTGATAAAAATGGATAGATGGTGTAACACTTGGAGACTCGAATTTGATGTCGAAAAGTGTGGCTGGCTCTGCATAGGCTGTTCCAACCTAGAACTCAACCTAGCAATTAATAATAATAATTTATATTTCGTATAAAGAGGTAAGTTTACATTAAATGCATGCCGTTTTTACAGGCACGATCAATTATTTTACGAATTACAATTATGAATTAGCATACATTATCACTCTTTTTTAAAGTTCAAATTGTTGAATTACAGTACAAGCAATCGGAACAGATTCTTATAATTGTTAATTTGTAAATCTTTCACGAAGGTCTCCATCGAAGTTGAGCGACAACCCATACTTCGTTCCATTTCCTGATGATAGTAATGGCCTATCAATAAACAACATATATTTGAGTGAGTACTGTGACCCCACGTTCTTCAACGCTCTTTCAGGAATAGGAGAAAATCCTGCACAGCTACAAAGTGGTATAAAATGCAATCATGAATAATATATTATCGGAAGTATATTTACAGGAAAAATACAAGAATAAGCTATACAGTATTTGATATCATAGTGCACATTTGCAATGTATGATGCTAACCATATTGGTCTTACCATGGGAAATTATGACGTTTTCTATGAAAATAAAGTTATTCTCAAACATGGGTGTTGTTATGTTTTTTTATCATCAGAGCAACCGAACTTTATGCGAGAGAAGAGTGTGAATGAGAAAAAAGAAAAACAAAAGAGTAAATTTCAGCTTTACTAAAGGCCTAGGAAGTTGAGATAAAATAGGGTATAATAGTAATTAGTTAGAATGATTATCGTGAAGCATATAAGTGACATTTCAGAGAGAAGTGACTTGAAGGATTAGAACCTGTTGGATATGGTAAAGTGTAGGATGTCTGGAGAACTTTTGTATGGCCCATGGGATAGCATCTTGACACGAAACTGAGCAGGCTTGTAGATGTTAGGAGCGAAAGCATCATTTTTTTATAAGTTAAATCTGTACCGTCATTATTGTTTTAGTTTTTTAAATTTTTTTTCATACATTCAGTATCTAAACTCATGTTTAATTCTCGAGCTGCCAAAATAATGCATGTTGCTGTCCTACAGATAGGAGCGATTCACATTTGTGACCACTACCATATCTGCTGATCAGCACGCACCACCCTCCCTCCTTTTTTGACATTAAGCTCTGAGACCTTTTACAATGACTGCAGTTGTAATATTAGACTGCTTTGACTCCGTCCCAATCATACAGCATGCTGTACATCAGCAGCTTTCATGACAAGTGCTTCCCATTAGATCACATGGCACAATAATACCAGAGGACATTGTCAGCAGTATTATCATCATACTAGTGAACAAGTGGGTTACTACAAAAGACTAAGAAATTAGGTTTCCCTAAAGAGTTATGAAGTATAAAATAGCTAATATTAGAGCAACCAAGTTATATTCTATTTAGCAGTGTGATATGAGTAGTGGAACAATTAGTGATAAAGTTATGTAAAGTGGTCCTGAGTAAGGCAACTGGTTAGCAGAACTTGTTATGCTAAATTTTCACGACCGATTTTATATGGTGTGAGTTACACATTGCAAAGTGACTCATCAATTATATAATGGAAAAAATACTAGATAATTTTAACGTTATGAATTTTTTAGAAAATTATATGAAAATGGGTAACTGGTGACTGAAGATAGTCATTTCAACTCAAAAATAGTACTAATAATACTAATAATATATTTGTAACAAACGTCTAGGAAATTGCGTTTAAGAAGTATCAAGTATAGAAGTAGCTAGTATTACAGCAACTAAGGCCACAAAATCCCCAGACTCAAATATGTACTAGACCTAAAACTGAAACATAGACACAATCTATCATTTTATGAGCACATCTCGAAACAAGTATGGAAATCACGCAGGCTTATTGGTTTCCTACTCAGAAACTTCTACAGAAGTGAATCCAGAATACTACTGTACAACGTTCGTGTGCGACCACTCCTAGACTATTGTTCATTCATATTTAGTAGTATACGCATAGAAGACGAACTGAAAGTTGGAGTAGTACAGAGGTACTTCACGCTAAAAGTACTCGGAACCGAAAACGGCACAAACTACTCCACCAGAGCCCGGTACGTTCGAACCAGGTGACGCTTTTTGCACGTGTTTTCGTTTATATTCATTTATTGCTTACTGTTGATTAATCTTTAATAACGATGGGCCGAAATTCTAAAAAGAGTGTTCGTGTGAACACCAGTAATTTAGAAAGTAGCACCAGCTCGTCTAATAGCACATTACCACACCTTATTATTAGTAGTTCATCCAACATAAAAGACTCGAACATAACTCTGACCCCTGTAATACAGGTGGAAGATGTTCTGTCTGAAAAAGTAGAGCCCTCTTACTTAACATGCATTACTAAAGAGATGCAGCTACAGATTGATGAATTAAAAACGAAATTAAGTTCATTTGAATGTATACCCGAAACTGTCTCACTTATGCAAAAGGAACTGCAGGATCCTACAATCCTAAAGCTTTTTAATATGACCTCTAGAATGACGCCTACTGACTCAGAAAATGCGAAGGAGTTAGAAAACGCCATTGAGTTTCTATCCAGCGAAGTTGTTAAAAGGCTGGCTTCGAAACAAAACGCTATAGTGTATAATGTACCAGATAGCGAGCCCATTAAGTCGGTCCAGCACTCATTGCTGAAGGCTGCAAATCTCTTGAGTGCACCTTGTCAGTGCATTCGCCTAAGTGAAAATAGACCTAAAGCATCCCTGTCCTATACTCTTTAGGTTCGACAGCTACATAATAGCTGAACGATTTAAGAAGGCCGAAGATCTTCTGGCTACTGCCACTAAATTCAAGACTATTAAAGTAGTCTCGGATAAAACAACTAACCAAAGGCAAGCCACCAAGAACTCCTTCGATAGAAAGTTGATCACACCGAGAACTACACCTGGTATCAGTGCTAAAGTGTCGACGGACACTGAAGCACAGCAAGTCACCTGTATAGTTTTGGAAAAAAATCGGCAAGTGAAAGCGACTCGAAACTCAGTAAGAGCAATGTCACTGGGTGCAATCCTAAAGTACATGAGAGCACATCTGGAAAACCTGCTGACATACATGAGGTTGATATTGACTCACAAACTATGTCTGACCAGAAACCACTGGCAGACCACACTCAATCTGGATGCAAGCCCGAGAGTCCCGCAGTAGAAACTGCAAGAAAGACGACAAAGCCTAGAGTCCCACTACAGACTTCGACATACCTCCCTCTCAATAAGACCAATAAGTCTAATAAGCAACATGTCAGTCTAAAAAAAGACAATGCATGGGTAAAAAACCATATTCTCAAAAAAGTCATCCATCATGTGAATGAGGACACCCCTTCCCGAACTAGGAGTAATATGCCTAGCAATGCACATAACTTGGGAATGCAACGTAGAACGGATCATCAGGATATAAGAAGCACTAAACGGGGCTCATATAGGCACCATATTAATGCATATTCTTGTCCAAACTCTCACACTATCTATGTTGAACCTCAGCAACATAATGAGTATAGATCGACACTTGACCCTCTCAATAACTTCACTCACACATGTGATGTGAGCCAATATGCATACGACTATGAAAGACCCATGAGGTACAACTACCAAGGTAATCTTAACACAGGGTACCTAGGTCAAGCAAACTATATATCACCAGTAAATGAACGCAGATGCCCACCGTGCAGACTTCTTCATAGTCATGTACTCTAAGATCTGGAACAGTTTACCCCTAGAAATAAGGACCTGTCACTCTATTATAACCTTCAAACGCTTGCTATATAAACTGCTTCATCCCAATGACTATGCCAATCACACCGCACCACTTATTTCCAAAACGCATGAGCTATTAGAACACTATAACGCCTAGACTCATTATTAAATATTACGACACTAAATAAACTCTAAAACTTCGCAAAATTACATGAAAAACAACTAGATTATAGGTGGTGTTTACTATACAATGATATACATTTATAAACATTTATATGTACATAAAATAATAATGTTCTTTCCATATTTACATACTTTATCTCCCTGCTGAGCGTAATCTTCTATATACCTCCTGGTCGAGGTCGAACAACCCAACATCTAAACTGAAATGACCATTTATGTAAATTCAAACTCAAATTCCATGAACGATCCGATGCTACCATTTGAAAACGCTGGCTAACATTCTGTACAAGGATTATTCTTGATCTGATATAAAGAAACAACTGGTTTTCAAGTAGTTTTCAATGTATTACTCAACTTACATGTACAATCTGCCATGCTGACGCAAATGGCGCAAATGGATAGTTCTAGAATTGACCCCATTTGATGCAGTAAAACAATCTAACATTACCTTATCTAATTTTCGTATCAAAGATCAAATTTCTTTCCTATTATAAAACTACGATAAGACTGCTGACAAAAATGGAATAAATACATTATTGACTCAAAATAATACATCAATAAACTTTATCTCACGGATGCTGTTCACAAAAAAGTTTTATAGGAGAATTGACTTCAAGCTTTATTTTTCCCAGATATTTGTATCACATTCATCTGAAGTCTGGGTTTTTTGTTAATGCGAAGACAATACTTCTATATCTCTTTATGTGTTACACAGACAGACTATTTTGCAGACTGTTCTGACTGACTCTAATGTTAGATTGAACAAACAAACTGTAATTTATATAATAACTTATCCATGCCTGTACAATTGGTATGTTCCTGCATAAACAGGAATAAATATATATATATCCCGGATGCTAAAAGTCAAAACATGCAACAGGATTATTTTCGGATGCAGCAAACAATAGCCCCACTCGCTGCACAATTCATCCAGGAAATAGTGCACACACTGACTCTGTCTCACCTCAGAGCCCCTCCAAACATAACGTAGGGATAGTAACAAGTAACCATGTTAACCCCTCCTCCAATAACTCTGGTTTACTAACGATTATGCTCCTGAATGCTAGATCTCTCCTTAACAAAATAACATCGCTTCGCTGCCTGGCATACATAGAACGGCCAACACTAATAATGGTGACTGAAACCTGGCTTACTACTGATATACCTGACTCAAAGCTAGTAACAGACAACTACGACATCTATAGGAACGATAGAGTTGACAAAAGAGGAGGCGGCTGCTTAATATATGCCTCTAAATCCACTAACTCCAATACTTTCGATAACCCAACTACCGACAAACTCCCTGAATCTAAGTGGATAAGCATCCACACAAACGAAAATAAAATTCTCGTGGGATGTATATACAGACCCCCTAATAGCCCTCAAATGACTGATATAGCTATTGGAGAAATACTAGAGCATGCAGCTATGCTGGACTTTGACTACAAAGTAGTCTGTGGCGATTTCAACTTACCTGGAGTAAACTGGGATACCTGTACAGGACCTAGAATCCATAACGAGCTACTACAAGCTATAGACGTAGGCGGATGAAAGCAGTGCGCACGCCTCCCTACAAGAAATGAAAACACTCTTGACTTAATCCTTTGTCATGAAATAGAGCCCATCTCGATAGAGGTAGGAAATAAACTTGATAACAGTGATCACAACATATTGTACTGCACGCTACCCCTCCGACTAACAACTAAACACACACCTAAAATTTCCCCGGTGCACTATCAATATAGGGACTATAAGAATGCCGATTGGGAATTCCTATCAGATCTGCTGAGAAGTTCTGACTGGGAAGAATACTTTATTAACAATAACTTAGAAGTATCACTTGATATTTTCTACAAAACAATTGGCTCAGCAAGAGACATAATCGCGCCCCTAAAATCTGCTCTAAAGACACCGACTCCATTTATAGACCGCAAAACGCGACTAAAACTAAAGAAATTGAAAAGGAAATACCATGTATTTAAGGAATTTAATGCGTTAAACCAAATACATGAAACTCTTAAACGGCTTGAAGATAAACACAAAATGAGGTCACAACTTGAAGAAAATAAAGTGCTTGTGGGTAACTCCGAAACTCAGGAACTTTGTAGGATATTGCAGAAACGCCTAAAAAGCAGTAAAGACAATACTGTAAGCAGCTTGGAGCATACGGGTATAATATACAATGATCCCCAGGTTATAAGTGAACTCCTCAATGAGTGGTTTTGCAATGACGCCAGAGTGCACCCAACCCCAAATTTCCAAATGACCTGCAAAAGCAACCACAAATTAGGCGAAATAGACTTTAATATACAAAATATAGACTCAGCGATCAAGAATTTGAAGTCTAATGGTAGTACTGGAACAGATGACATACCATCTGTCATATACAAAAATGGTAGCACGGAAATGGTAGTCTTGTTACTGAGAATATTTACTCTCTCGTTGGAAACTGGAACTTATCCTGAAGTGTGGAAAACCACATACATATTACCTAAGCACAAAGCAGGGGCCAAAACCAGTGCATGCAACTATAGACCTATCAATATAACACCGGTAACATCCCGAATAATGGAGAAAGTGGTTAAAGACCAAGTGTCAAACAACTTACTAGAACATGAACTTATCAATCCATCACAACACGGATTCCTCAAAAAGAGATCATGTGTGACCTGTCGCATAGACTTTTTCAATGAAGTTACGCGAAGTAGGGACAACAGAGAACTAGTAATTGTACTATATTTCGATATAACAAAAGCCTTCGACAGAGTTACCCATAACCTGCTAGTCAGCAGGTTATGCTCACTAGGGATATGTGACCCTCTTCTGAGCTGGATAAAATCATTTCTCTGTGGCCGAAGTCAGACAACGAAAGTTGGCTCGATAATCTCAAGGCCTAAACCAGTAAGTAGTGGTGTGATCCAGGGAAGTGTATTAAGCCCACTCTTATTCATAATATATATAAACAGTATCTGTGAATGCTTTAGTGTAGTTAAACCAGTACTACATGCAGATGACTTAAAAGTGACGTATAAATGCAAGAACACAGATCTTGGAATAACAGTAAACGCCATACAGCAAGAATTAGAAAAAATGGATAGATGGTGTGACACCTGGCAACTCCAATTTAATGTCAAAAAATGTGGCTGGCTCTGCATAGGTTGCAACAATTTAGAACTTGACCTGACAATTCAAGGCCATGCACTTCAACGACTGGAATCTGTACTGGACCTAGGGCTGAAATATTCACATAACTTATCATTTTCTGAACATATCTCCAAACAAGTGTCAAAGTCACGCAGACTTATCGGCTTTCTACTCAGGAACTTCTACAGAAATGAGTCTAGAATTCTGTTGTACAAGGTTTGTGTGCGTCCTTTATTTGATTACTGTTCATTCATGTAAAGTAGCATACGCATACAGGACAAATTGAAAGTCGAGGGAGTGCAGAGGTACTTGACGTTAAAATTACTCGGAACTGAAAATGGTACGATCTACTCCACTAGATGTGATACCCTAGGACTAGAAACACTATGGCTAAGACGCCTGAGACTAAACTTGACACTTTATATAAGCTTCTAAACCACTTGGCCTTTACCTCTACTAATGGCACTCGACTTTCAGATGACAATGGCTACAAACTAAGACACACTAAGGGTACAGTAGCTATCGAACAATGTAAAACAGCCACCAGGCAAAAGTTTTACTTGATTAGGTATGCACAGATATGGAATAAACTGCCAATGGAAATGCGTCAAGCAAGTACATTGGCCTCCTTCAAAAGGGTGCTTAATGACAAACTACAAGAGTTTGCAAACGATAGTAGTTCTAGTTCCTATCTGAGAGCCTCCAAAATTATAGGTCCATTTAATGTATAAGCTTAAATACTACACCTGTTGTTTTTTGCCTATATTTATAATTCTAGATAAAACATTAACGGTTAAGATACGTATCCTCAAACAGACAAGAAATCTCGTTTGTAAAACTACTACCCAACACAATAAGTGGAATAAAATGGACATAAACCGACAACATGAAAAAGGTATAACTCACCACAACATCACAAGGACAGATGAACGCTCGTTGGGCACCATATATCCCTCACCAACTGCAACCCACCTTTCCTTAGATAATGTGATGAACTTATATCCATAATATTGCTGAGCAGTTAATATTCTCAACTCCTGTCGGAACAGCTGAAACTCATAAACCTTCCTAACGCTAACAAAATACCCACAAGCAGTAGAAATCCATTAATTAATGCGTCCGAAGCTTATGTACTTACTCCCAACAATGACATTGAAGATCAAATGAGATAAACACATCACTGATTTCAAAATAACACATCAATGAACTATAATTCGAGGACTCTGCACACAACAAAGTTATGTATGAAAATTGACTTCAAGCTTTATTTTTTTCCCAGGCACTTATAATCCATCCACCAAAGACCTGGTTTTTTTGTTAATGCGAAGACAATACTCCTGTATTTCCTGTTGTGTTGCACTCACTGAAAAGGCTGTTTTATACTACTGGGATTAACATTTATCAAGTGTATGTATAATCTCCAGCGAAAATGTAAAGCATATCTTGCTACTGCCTGTAAACTGTGATTGAATTATATGGTTCTATTTCTGTAACAATTTGATGATGCCTGTAAACTGGCGTCCCTCATGTACTGTACTATGAGAATAAATTTATTTATTTATTTAGATGTGAAATTCTAGGACTAGAAACACTATGCCTAAGACGACAGTGACTAAATCTGCTACTCTTCTATAAGCTACTAAACCACATAGTGTATACCCCGACTAATTGTACTCGGTTTTCATAAGACACTGGGTATAACCTTAGACACACTAAAGGTACGGTGGCTATAGAACAATGTAAAACAGCCATCAGGCAAAAGTTTTTCATGATTAGGCATGCTCAAATATGGAACAAACCACCTGAGGAAACACGACTAGCAAGCTCACTGGGGTCCTTTGAAAAGGCACTTCATGACACAACAAGTGAGTTTGCAAGCGATACTGGTGCTAATTATCACATTACAGCTTCAGAAATTATAGGCCCATTTAAAGTATGGACTTAGAGACTACACCTGTTGTTTGTTTTGCCTCTGTTTATAACTTCAGATAAAATGCAACAGTCATGACAAATGCACCCAAACAAACAAGAGTCGACCGAGTGATGTCTCACAGATACAAAGAGTGAAACGAAACAGGCATACGAATGAAATATGAGGAAACAAGGTCGAAACTTATCACAATATCACATGGGAAGATACAAGTTACTTGGAAATCATTTATAATCCACCAACTAGTCTACTTTCTGAAAAGAATGCGGTGATACTCTATCCGCAGTGGCGAGGAATTTCACAAATTCATAGTTTCCGTTGCATATACTCACTGGTGGTAGGAGTCAGTGAAGAAATTCATTTAAGGCATACGCATTCTTCCCATGATCACGATGATGCTCTACGGAATATAGTAAAATCCTAGAATAATCAAACCCCAAACAACACGAAATTAACTAAATCCGCACGGCGAACAAGTAGTAGCACACATCTGGATATTCATCCACATGTTGTTCACACTGAGAAATCCGAATCACCACCTATACATAGCCAATTAACCAGGATGTCTAAGAAGTAGTGAAAATATACTGACAGCTGCATTTTTAATCCCACCAAATTATATGGTTCTATTTCTGTAACAATTTGATGATGCCTGTAAACTGGCGTCCCTCATGTACTGTACTATGAGAATAAATTTATTTATTTGTTTATATCTGATGGTAATATTCTGTTCCTGCAAGCTTCATTCGACATTTTGTATTCAATGGTTTGCAGCCATTCTGGTTCCTGACCGAAATGAACTATGAAACCCACCGGTTGCTGGCTATGGTGTTTCATTAATACTTCACATGTTTAACTGGATACTAACTGCTGTGGTGAGCCTCTCGCAGATTATGTTGTTGAAAACAATTTCAATAGTTGGCTTGTAAGGATTAAATTGATTTCTTACGAGTTGATCATGGGTTGATATCAGTTAGAGAACCACTGAAAACCCGTGGGTACTGGACAGCTGTTTCATCCTAATTCGGAAATTATCGGCAGTACAAGTTAGTAGAAGACAGAATTCATGGGCCACGCAATCGTGTCCCAGTGGCTAAATGGTGAATGAGTTTGCCTTGCAATTGGCAGGTTCCGCGTTCGAACACTGCTGGTGGGTGCGTACTACTGGTGATTCCCGAAGTAGGATGAAACATCTGTTCAGTACTGCCTGTTTGTTTTCAATGGTCCTCTAACTGATATCAACCCGTGAACGACTCGTGAAAACATTACTGTTGGTAAACAAGCCATTTTTATGCTTTTGTGGATAGCCCACCGTATCGGCCACGTGTAACTCAACCTTCAGCTTTTACGCGCTTGTTTGACAAATTCAGACAATAATGACGCCTAGGATTATATCATTTAAATTGTTTCGACCTACGTAAAGTGTACTTACCGACATTATTCCATTACCTTTCCTCGCATGAATATCCCGTGCAAGTGAAAATTGCAAATATGCTTACTCCTTGTGTATAATATTTGTCATATTGATGATGCCTGTAAAACGGAATCCTTATTGTGCACAAAATGGGATTACATTATTAATACTTTCTTCCATTCCCTCCTCAAGATTTGCCCATCCTCGTGAGTAGAATTAGTCTGCGACCCGCAAGATGTTTGTGCTTGATGTGAGAACTTTCCCAATCCACTGAGGGGCCAATAATGTACTGTCTGAAAAGCAACTTGTGTGAAAGTTGAGGACAGACAGTGTGGGTGAGATAACGAGATAGGTGAGATAACCACCTAGCGGCAGCGTCAAAAAGATGTGTGGAATTAGATATCCGCTCTGTTGTCTAAAACGTGCTGTAGGACGCCGTTCCCCCCGCCGAGACACTGACTTAGCAGGAGGTTTACAGGAGAAGAAATTGAACAGCATCTTTTCCTCCGTGTCAGTCTCTGTTCAAAAATCAACTCAAAACTTTTGGCATAGGTAACGGTCTATTCCAAATAATCAGAGAACTATTCAGGGAGAAGTTTTTAGTGTATACGTCCGATACCATCCTACAACGACCATGTTGTTATGATTTCTGAGGCTGCGACTGGGGTGCATTTAATAATTCGCCGTAATGTATGTGAAAGGTGATGGATCAACTTTCAAGGGCAGGTGGCGTTTGGCCTTGACTACCGGCGAATGGCAACACTCATGGTATTCAAAGCCGCATTCTGAGCCAAGGGGTTTCAAGTGAAGTGTCCCTAAACTTTGTCGAGTTTGCTGTTGTCACTTGGCCGAAGTCCACTACGAATGGACAGTATTCTAAATAAGGTGAACACACGCTTTTCACATTCAAAGTCTTATGGAACAAAGGGAAATCGCAGGTGAAGCAACCTAGAACTCTATGTGTTCTATGCCTACTGTGGTCGGTTTGTTCAATATAACATGTAATTCCGAAATCTACAGCTGAGTTAATTTCAGGAGGTTCCGGTCATTTGCTTTGAAAATTAGGTGAGGATCATTATCAGCAATGCAAATCCACCTGCATTTCATGGTGTTTAATTTCAAACAAGGTCTAACTCAAAATAGTGCGTCACGGCTTGTTTCAAGATAAACATTATTCGTCAGGTTGCTCAATTCATGAACATCCGAAGAGTAGACGAAATTAAGGTCGTCGTAGTATAAGAATACTTTACCCGGGAGTAGTCATAAATGCCATTAATGTGGACCGTACATAGAAGTGACCCAAAAACGCTACCTGGTTTAACCTTAATGTTAATTTACCCAGGGCGAAATATACAGGTCTCGTTTTAGTCATCAGTATGCATATTTGGTAATGATAATGTAAAACATGCCAAGAACGTGAGCCACGTTTGATCAGTTAAGCGCACAAAATATCATTAATTTCCACTTGGTCTGCGACCAGCTTGAGGCTCTCGTTCATCCTCCATATCTACTGGATCACTAAAATCATTAAACTAATCCTCGAACTACCACGGTAACTCTCGGCAACGGAGTTTTAGTGATTACTACAGCATCAATTGGTCAACTATTGGAAACATGCAAAGGACCATGGTGACACCTTGAGCTAGAGGCTTCATTACAACACATCGAAGGGCTGTATGACATTGAAGTTGCTGACGTAATATTTACTCGCCTTCACGACTACTCATACTGACGACATATCTGTCGCAGGACAGCAAGAGTATTACCGAGTCTTTAGTCTTTCTAAAAAGGAATGTGTCATCCACGAAAAGTCACTGGGCTTGAATTTCACTAAAAAGTTTTCTGACCCCAACCCGCCCGGTCGGCAGACACGTTTCAGCATTACTACAGACAGTTAGGAATGACCCTTGTGCTCTCACAAGTGTATGCGTATAAGGCACACTGGTGCCTGGGCTAAAACATTTTGCTAAACCTATGGTTCATGTAAGAACTTCCAGTTTATTCCACAGGCACCAGTGTCACTTCTGAAGGCTTTAGACTGACAGGTTATTTTTAAGCGAACAGATTCCTTTACCAAAGCATAGTTTTATAATGCAGCATCCAATCCGAAGAATAATGATGATCTAACTCCACTCTTGAAACACTGACGACAAGTTTCTTCACTGTCAACTGCAAATCTAGATATAAATGGTCTTACTCGTGATTCTTCGCTTAGATGGATATTAAAGTATCAGACTTGTAGCTCGACAATCCCACCAAACTGATGTTTTGTAAGACAATGGCTGAACATTTATTGTGACAGACACTAAGTGGCCTTGAGTGAAGAATCTGAAGAAAGGAATGTGAAAATCCTTGAGTTCATCAGCAAATTGTGTAATGAAATGATTGGGCCATCCCCTAACCCTAACACCTAATACGACAATTAATCCTGTTTCTGAGCGTTACAGGTAGACAAATCAGACGAGCAGAAAGCTTCGATGCAGAACTCGTTGAATATTGGATAGACTAAAGTAAAGCTACCCAAAATAACAACCAGCCAAATGACACGGAACAGATCAGACATGGATAATGAGATTACACGATGTAATACTGCAGAAATGAGGTGTGCAGATAATCTATGACCATGGTGCAAGCTTAAAAATACCAATCATGCGACGTCTTATGATTCGTGTGACAACGTTTTACATGAATGAATGGAGTGGTTAGAGACTGTCTCCATCCAGCCTTATTATCAACTGCAAAACATTCTTCTGCTTCTGTTGATTCGTTGCACGGGACACACATCAATTCCATGGAATGATTCTGCTGGGATTCAACCGGTAAACTATTTTGAAATACAGTCATCTCTATTTTAGGGCTGACGGTATCGACGTTCGCGAGTTGTACGGATTATACTAACGCAAGATCTTATACCAACAACTTCTATAGTGTTCGTTCTTCGAGTACCAAATGGTAAAGCAAAAGACCAGATTTTGTCGTCCAAAGTACGTTTTATATTTCGGGACAAAATAGCGGGTAGAGGTGAATGCTTAGCTAGCTAGTAATCGTGCACGCACGTGACACGACGGAGCACCAAATGGCGGGGATGCTTGACCGGAAGCCTTCAGCTAAACAAGTCGACTTAAACAGTGATGGTCAGCATCCAATGTTGAGTGATGATTGCTGTGGTTAATATTTTTGGGGAATTATTTACTGCTACACTATGAATTAATGGGGAGTAATTAGTTGGGATTGACAGAAAAATCCCCGGTGACGAATTGGAAGGCATTTCTTGATCACAGCCTGTATCACCCTCTGTGTAATTTTGTACTACATCTTTCATAATCCATAAATCCTTCTGCATAAATTACGTATTTTTACTATGTGACCAACTAATTATTTGTTCAACCAGGATAGAAAACATAGGCACCAAGCCTTCTATCCTCAACCAATAAATCTGAATCTGAATGTCAGCTTGTGTCGCCGTGCTTTGTCTCGTGATGTGACTGTTTTCTCATTGTCATTCGATTGCTAATATCTTCACCCAATGATGATGCCCAGTGAAAGTATGAAGTAAGCTTCATTTGCATTCATGTTGCTTAAGCCATAATGCCACCATATACAACCGAGGCACCGGGTAATTCGGCTCTGAAGGTCATGTTCGGTTTGGGATCTGCCCCTCCTAAACATGATCCACCAGCCTCAATGGAACCGTACGATCTCGGAAGAGATGGAGATCTTGGTGCTCTCAGTAATGCTCAACAAGGGGCGACAAATAAACTCAAGGTTTACACTGATAAACTTTCTTACTTGTTAGACTCAAACACGGTTAAGTAATGAACAGTATTTGCGGCAACATCCGGAAGTGAAGTATATGGTGACAGCATTTTTAAGGTATGGAATATAAGTGTTTGTTATATTTTGCAGGGATATATTGACTAAACAGCCTGAAAATGCCCGGGAACACTTCGCTGGTAAGTGGATCAAAAAGTATACATTTTCAGACTTTTTCACCAGCCCAGATCTTTTAAAAAACATCAAGACAGTCGAAAAGGAGTATGCGGAGATGTACCACGATGATGGCGTCATACGTTCTCTTGCTAAAGAAGATCTTGATTCGGAGGTTTAATCTGTAGTTTTTAAAAAACAAGAGAATTTCATATAACTGGAATCTAGGAGTTCTGTAAATACAATTGTAATTATAATCTGTGTTAATCTCAAATATACACTGGAGGATGGTTAGGTGTATTTAGTTACACCTTTCCCCACGACACTATATTGTCGTCAAACTGCAAAGTAGTGGTCAAGAATTCCAAGTGTAATTAATGTTACAAAGAATAATTTGGACAATATTTCACTAATATGTTGGACAAAGTGTTGAGATATAATATTTCATGAAAATAAAATTGATTCAGTCCCAAGCTTTTTCTCTCAAGAGCGTTTAACCTGGTACATACAACACTTATGGCATATTCAGATTTCATATTTATTGGTTGAGGATAAAACGCTTGGAGCCTATTTTAATCCTTTTCTAGTAAATTTCTGTGCTGTTCTAAACCCTTCTTGAATGAATCAGTTGAGGTTTCAGATACCATTTCTTCTGGGAGTCGGTTCCAAGAGTTTATGACTCGGTGTGAGAACCAGTACTCAACAGAAATATGATTTCTTCTTGGCTTTTGAACTCTCCTGCTATGTCCTCTAAGGTGTTCCGACTGGTGGGAAAAAAAGAAAGAATAGGGCAGGTCCGTAGTCATTATTTGAAATTTTAAACATTGTGATCAAATCTCTCTGCCTACGGTATGTATGATAGGGAGAAGAGATTTAAACTGTCTAGTCTTTCCTCGAATGATAAATTAGTCATGCCGATTTCCCTAAATCTATGAAAACCAATGGGTCCAGATAATCTTCATCTTGTGTCCCTTAATTCGAAATTTTCTAGTATGTATTGTGTTCCTCAGTGTAGCTTATGATGGTAAAAATTGGTTGTGTGAAATGAGTTCTTGACCGAATAAATTCTCTTTTTGTTATGACTGTAAGACATGGCCATTAAGAATTGAAAGACTTGAAAGGTTAGCCTTGTTTTGACTACAGATATATACGTCCTGTCTGCTGTGTTAGAGGGTTAATGTGGTGAGCAATTTTGGGGATTATGCGTAGTGTTAGGTGAACAGGGGGGGAGGAAGTCAATCTGTGAGGTTACTAAACTACCTTGATTGACATGGCTGGGACACGTCACGCACGACGGGCCACCACCTTTCCCCGACGAGCAATTTCAACTGATATAGGATTAGTCTGGGAAAGAATGAGGAGTGGTCATTTCAAAGCCCAACATTAGTTCATAAAGTATTTGACAGCTGGTTTGGGCGAACTACGTTGATTTAAACCAGACTTGTAGAGAAGTGTAGATTACCAGGTTGGGATCCTTGGGATGCCAAGTACCAATGACTGGAAACTGTTGATGATATGACTCAAAGTCGTTGTCAATGGCGCAGATGTAATAACTCCTTGCAATCCTCGAGATGCGTGAAATCCTCATGCTTTTCGATGTTACCATTAATAATAATATTAATAATTTACTTTATTCCAAAACAGTACTTGTGATACAGAATGGACTTCTCAGCATTTCACTACAGTATTGCATACAGTTTGTGCATTAACAATAAATAAAATTCTACATAGATTATGGGTAGTCTCAGTTAATTTTGACAACAACATATTAGCATATCGGTAGCAAAGCCAAAAGTGAACAGAATGTTTGAAGGTGTTAGAAAAGCAGATACTAGCATATTTACTGGCGTAAGCGGTAACAAATGTCGAGATATACAGAGTGTGAAAGAACGAAGATGAATGTTTCAAGTGAGGTTTGTAAGAAAGAGAAAAAAGCAAAACAAAAAAAGAGAAAACGTATCTATAAATGATATGAGTTGGAAAGACGAGATCCAATTGTTCTACTGACTATTTAATAAGTTATAGGTAGCACGCCTAATGCTTTCTTTATCGCACAGAACACGAGCTAAGTAGGGTATGGTTGAGTTTTTGTACTTGCTAGTACGAGCATATAGTTTTCTATTTAGGCTTCTGGTCCTGCCTGATGAGATACAAGGGGAGAGTTGTGAATGAAGAGGGTGGTGTGAGTTAGATAGACTGGATTTAGCCCATTTTTCGCATGAGTCCAAGTGCCTGTCGACCAGAATATTAACAAGCTAGTTAAGTGGCACGTTGCTTACCCTGCTGACAACCTTTAACATCCTGCGTAATAAGATATAGTCCTTCTTCAGTAGCCCTGGAAAAACTCAGGGGGAACAATAGAGAATAATAGGCAGGATGCAAGAGTTAACGAATCGTAAGAGTAAGGGTTGGGTTATTCCAGAATGTCTTAACTTCTTGGTGTAGAAGGTAAGAGGAAATATTTTCTTAGAAATCATCAAGATATGAGACGACCAGGAAAGATCAGCAGATAGAATGACGCCAAGATATTTAATTTCCGTCTTGGTCTCTATTTCAATGCTATCTACGTTGCATACCTCGTGAGTGCTAACCAGTTTGTTTAGGTCAGCTTTGTGCCTAAAGGTGAAATTGACTATTTGACATTTAGAGGGATTCTAGGTAAGATCGTTTTCCATGGACCACTGGCTGATTTCTGATAAAAAGCCATTTGGTTTTGAGCAGTCACTTTGACATTTGACAGGTAAAGATACAGTCAGATCGTCAGTATATTTAACAAAATTAATGTCATTTGAAGATCATTTGTCATTCTTTTTGTTGTACAGTTTTGCTCATTATAGTATTTTTGAACTCCTTTCTTTTCTCTACCTTTGGGTTCTAAACAGAGTGTGGTGACTTGAATTAGTGCACTTTTGTGCATAGTTCTATGCTGAAATTCAGTCAATTGGTCTTTTGAGTTAAACAGACTTAACTTAGTGGTGGCAGATTAACCAACCATTAATTAAGAGGCCTAAACGGTGGACGGTGAGTGGACATGAGATTCTGCAGATGTGAATCAGTGCAAGTTGATGCACATCAGTGTTATATGTAAAAGTAGAGGAAAGGAATATACTTGTACTAGAATGGACAGGAATTTTCAGGGGATATAACTTCGTAATGCTTTTCAGATTTCGGAACATCATAAGTGGTGAACGCATCCGTAGCAGAGTTAACGATTTGAAGCCATGTCGAACAATATTGTCGTACCACCCGACTGGCTTTATCACTTCTCTTCCAGTGAACAGGTCTCCTTTTGTAGTCTCTCTCTCTTCACCTCCTTGAGCCTGAAAAGTAGCACCAACCGTTCTCGAATAAACGTGAATCGTATTCTGACACTTAATAAAAAATGTATACTATGTAGTCGAACTTTCTCAAATAAAAATTGGTTCCTAATACCCTGAGGATCGTAGTTAGTGACTACCTACATGTCGTCGTTGGTTGACAACTGGATGCACAACAGGTGCAGTTTGGAAATTGGTGAGATTTCGTCAGCTACCAGTGGTATATAATTGTGGTGAGACTTATACAGTAATGGAGTCACTGCATTCAGTTACTTCATTTCCTATACCTAAATCAGCACCCTGTGTAAACCAGTCCTACATGATTATCTCTCGCTTCACATATGCGTATCTCATGCTCAGAACTTCCAGAAGACTCTACATTTTCTATCAGAATTATTATCTGCACTACTTAGGTCAGTTACTTCTCAGGTAGCCGGTCAGATTTCCACACAAAATCAAAATCCATAATATGTATGAGTAGTTTTTAGTTAACCTTATGACCTTATAACCTTGCCGTCACTTCATAGGATCACTTTCCATAGGCTCTTATGCTGATGATGAGCTTAAGCAGAGTGTCTTAGTGCGTACCATTCATAACAAGGCAGCTGTCTTCTTTGACTAACAGAGATAAGGAACAACCTGATGTTAAATTATCCGGCTAAAGTGAAATCCAGTTTCTTGTGTATTTCAGCACTTGTCGAAAACTACGTTCCATCAATGTTCCCATCATAATCTCAGCTTGTTTAACCCTATTTCACTGCGTCTCCATATCTGTAAAGCCCAGGGCAGTAGGCACTATAGTGGATCAAGTTAATCCTACAAACATTTACTCCCTTTTTTTGTGAATTCGGATGATTAGCGGAATATGGAACGGAAATTATGTTGAGTTCCTTAGTTAATTTCATATTAAACAAGTATAATAATATTATGGGTAAATCTCAGCTACTGTAGTAGTATGTAATTCCATATTAATTTGTTTATTAGATATGTCACACAGTGAGACAGTACTATTATTTACTGGATGACGTTTCTAGCACACAACTTATTGTTCATAATGTCCTCATGAATTATGACCTCACAACTTTGAAACTCTCGTTTTGTAGTTCTCTCTGTTCTTTTCTATTCGTAGTAGGCGTGGTGGAATTTTCCAGATGTTAGGGTGGACAGGTGTTGGATCATTCGTGTTACACGTATTTTCAGTTGATTTGATAAATAAAGCTTACGTTAGCAACATATCAGCGTGGAGGGAGAGGTTGATAACTGAAACGTGTAATAAGAATGATGCAACACCTGTCCACCCTGACATCTGGAAAATCCTACCACCCCTACAACAAATAGAAAAGAACGGAGAAAACTACAAAACGAGAGTTTCGAAGTTGTGAGGTCATAATTGATGAGGAGATTATGAACAACAAGTTGTGTTCGAAACCTCGTCCTCCAGTAAATAATACCGAGCGATATATCTAATATAGAAAGTCAAAACAAGTGGTGATTCAGCGATGAGACTCTTTTCAACAACGAATTTATTATCAAGCTGTACAATCATATATACTTATGGCCTTTTTAAGAAGTTATATCCAGCGAGGGAATTGAATCATAGGTGTGAATGCATAAAATAATAATATTAGTAGTAGTATGAAATGCAATTAAAATGTTCGTGATTATAATCATGGTTAAATGTCAAGTAGCAAAACAATGTCATACACAGAATAATACATAGGATGGATAGAACTTGGAAGGGGTGTACAGTTATACGATTAGTAGACAAATCGAATCAAACAGAATTGATTGAGAATAACAAATTAATGTGGAATTAGATAAGTTTCTTTAAAATATCACACAGTGATGCAGTATTAATAACTGGACGAGGTTCCTAGCATAAATTATCGCTCGTAATCATACTTCGTCACACGGCTTCACGATTTGTCTGATATATCTATACACTTCTCTCTCTCTTTCTCCCTCTTGTTGTTTGTTGTCACTTTCCATATCTCCGGTATAAGCGTCGCATGATTTCGATTGCACGTGTGCGGTGTGGAACGGGTGAACGAAGATTCAATGAATAGCCCCTGTCTCTCCCTTTCTCAATCTAACTATATTACATTTTAATACCCCATCACCCTATCGTGTGATTACATGCAAATGAATGTAATGCACCGACTGAACTCTCTCCTAAGTTCTTCAACTTAGGAGTGCCAATCATTTCGCGTCTAACTAAATTTATATGTTCCAACAGTCTAATTGACCCGGGTCTATTCGTTAATCTAGTCAGAACTTCTTAACAATCTTTCTTGTGTCAAACAAACCAGATTCTGTTGCTTCTGACCTTTTGCAACAGACAAGAGTTGCTGCAGCTGTTGACGCGCAATTGAGGCTGAGGTTAAGTGGTAGTCTGCTGCAGACCACCTGAACTGTCTCTTTAAATTGTTATATGTGTAAAACTTGGGCTGTGTGGTAGTAAGTAATTCCATATTAGTTTGTTTATTAGACAGATCACACAGTGAAACAGTATTATTAACTGGATGAGACAACTTCGAACAAAATTTATTGTTCATAATCATAGCATCAATTATAATCACATGACTTCGAACCCTGAGTATTTGATTCGATAGACGAAGCTTCCCTTGTCAATCTCTCCCTTGCCCCACCCTGTCACGTTAGATTTTAAAACTGTCATCTTATCCCATTCTATTGTATGGTTGTGTGTAATTGCATTCAGTACTTGAAATAGCTGAACTATTCTCCAGATTTCTTATCTGATTCGCGTCAACTAACCTAGATTTCGCTAGGTATTTATGCTCAGCTAGTCTGACTACCCCTGTTCTACTACTTTGACCTGTTCATTTGACCTGACAATCACTGCAGGCAGGGTATTAGATAAACTGAATTGTTTTGTTTTAAAGGCTCCACAGGATTGATTCTGTAACGGACAATGCTTGTTTCTAATTGAGTTTGTGGGTTTGAATGCCAGCCACTTTTATTCCTGCCCGCACTGTTAAGAATTCTGCGTAATGTTTCCGAGGTTTCTTCCTTGTATGGAATTACTACTGATGATTTAGATTCCTTATTGTCGGCGTCGTCATTATCTTGTGCGTTTTACATGCATGTCGTCACTATTATCATTATTATTAACATCACTATCACAACTATCATTATTTATTTTATTTTTACATTTCCCTACATACTTTCTGACTAATTTATCAGGATACTTATGAAGTTTCAAGGCTTCTCTTATATGTATCACTTCCTGTCTTAGATTTCCCTTGGTGGTACTTGGTTTTTGTGCTCTATCACTTAAACATTTTACCAATCCTATTTTCACTGACATAGGATGGCACGATCCGAAGTCTAAATATCTGTTTGAATGTGTAGGTTTCCTGTAAACACTAGTGTGTGTTTAACTTCGCATCTTCTTTCCTTTTCACGCTGCAATCTAACGCTAGAAGCTCGCCTTCCTCACTTTCCAATTCACAAGTGGATTGATGGATTGCCTCCAAGTTTGAGTTAATGTGTTCGAAAAATCGATCTGTATCCTGTGTTGTAAGTACAGTGGATGTGTCATCTACGTACCTCCACCTATCCATGAATATATATCTGCCACAACCGGGGATATTGGTGACGTCATGGCAACTCCTTCAGTTTGTTTCGTTTATTTTCCCTTGGAATGTAAATCTGTGGAAGTCAGGCATAGCTGTACTCCTAGCATTATGTCTTCAAGGGGCACTTTCGTTCCAAGTTCGACTTCTTGGTCAGAAATCAGTTCGTTTCTGACTGCCTCTATAGCCATATTTATTGGTATACGTGTATATAAACTAACAATATCAAAACTAACCATTTTCTCTTCGTTATCTAATTTTAAATAATCTAATCTGTGTTTTAGTTCATAAGAATTTGTTAGTCTAGATTTTGAGTGGCTTTTAAGGGGATTCAATACCATAGCTAAATATTTAGATAATTCATAAGTAGGTGAATTTCTAAAATCAACTATAGGTCTAATAGGGTATCTTGAAGTATCAACTTTAACAACACCATATATCCTGCTGTCGTTATTAGTTTTGGGCATTAAATTAAACCATTTAGACTCACCTAGAGACGCCTTCATTTGGCGTATGAAGTCCGCTGTGGATTTCTTAACTTTATTCATAACTGTTTCTATTGATTTATTATTTATTTAGAATCCTACTTAGGGAGGGCCTCAGATGTCCTCTCCTTACATGGTATAACTGAAGATGACTTATATTCTCTCTTATTTATGTTATTATTACTAGTTTCACAATTCTTTTTATTTTTCTTTTGGCCTTTTTCAATCTTCCTAATGAATTTTAAAGGATGGTTATTTAACACCAACGCCTCTTCTATCTGTTTCACTTCATCATTTAGGTCTTTTTTTGTCCTACCCTGTGCTACTGCTCGGTTTGTTAGACACTTAACTAAGCCTGCCTTAACAGTTAACGGGTAGGATGAATTAAAGTCAAAATATCTATTAGAGTGCGTTGGCTTTCTATAGACACTAGTGTGTAGTTTACCTTCTTCTATTCGTTTTATTTTACAATCTAACAGCACAGCTAATTCTCCTTGTTCATTTTCGGCTTCAAATGTGAATTTTATTCCCTCCACTAGTGAGTTTATATGTGTGTGTAGATGCTAGAGATATGTTCTGTTTTTAACACTGTGAAAGTGTCATCCACATATCTCCACCATATTTTTGGAGTAGGATTAAACGTATTAAGTGCCATATTTTCCCAGCTTTCCATAAATATATCTGCTACGATAGGGGATATTGGTGATCCATCCCATTGATACACCTTCAGTTTGTCTATATATTTTGTCTTGCAATTTAAAACAGTAGATGTGAAGCACAACTGAATTCCTAAAATAATTTCCTCAATGGGTAGTTTCGTCCTATAAGTGAGTCTATGTACTCTCCGTGTCTAACGGGAAGGTCCTGAGTTCAAACCCTGGTGAGTGAATGCTGATGAAGAGTCTTAAACTAAGGTAAAACACCTGCGTGTGTGGTACCCTCTGGTGATTCCAATGGTCCAAGTGGTTAAACCTGTAGTCAGTCAAATCCCTGCAAAACAGTACTTGATGAGATTTTCATATAGTATAAAATTCTCAGTACTGTGCATATTCCAACAATTTAATTCCTTAAACAAATTTTTGAAACTGAGAGAGATAACCATAAAACTTGAAGTTGATGAAAATGTTTACATGAATAATTATGATAATTTCAGTCATAAGAAATTATTTATAATTATGGATCATAAAGCAAAGTATCGTAGAGTGTAGATCTCTTATCTCCTAAGTCTTCTATGCCAAAGTTTGTTTTGACGAAGTTTAATCCACTATTCAGGTATTCTATTCAGAATTCGCTGTCTAAAATTCTGTCCTATGAGTTACAAAAATGGAGTGATTGGTGAGAAGACTGTTTGATCGTGTAAGGAAACTTTCATGTTCAGACGGAAAAATGGGGGAAGAATTAGCCACTATTGAAAAATGACTGCGTGATAATGGTTACTCAAAGAAGTTCATCGACAAGCATGGAAAACATAGTTTTGATAAGGTGAAGTACAGCGCAATAGAGCAAAAATCCATCTTTCTACAGCTTGCCTTCAAAGGTGACGACACTGCTAGTCGAATAAGATGCAAACTGAACGCTGCCGTGAAAAGAACATATCCAGCTGCAAAACTTGTATGTTTTTATCAAATGACCTGTTGTTTAAGACAATCAAAACAAGGACAAACTCCCACCTGACGTTACCTCCAGCTGCGTCTACCAATTTACAGGGAGAGAGGAGTTATTCGCCGAATCACTCAACACATACCAAAGAACCTGAGATGAAAGGGCCCACAAGCATTAAGCAGTGCACATTGCAAGCTATCTACTAGACAGTGACCATGTTGTGGGCAACCTGAAGTCGTTCAAAATAATCAACAGACAAAAGAAACCTAACCTGCTTCGTTTGGCTGAGGTAATCGCAATCAAACGACTAGAACCAGAAAGAGACAAAGCGCAGAAATTTCATCAAGTCATTACGTCATAGTAATAGTGATAATAATAATAATAGTAATATTAATGACGACATGCATGTAAAACATGCACGAGATGATGGCAACACCAACAATAAGGAATCGAAATCATCAGTAGTAATTCCATACAAGCAAGAAACCTCAGAAACCTTACGCAGAATTCTTAACAGTGCGGGCAGGAATAAAAGTGGCTGCCATTCAAACCACCCACAAACTCAATGAGAAACAAGCTTTGTCGGTTGAATGATAAATCATGTGGAGCCGTTGAAACAAAACAATTCATTTAATCTAATACCCTGCCGAAATGAGTCTCAGGTCAAATACATAAGTCGAAGTAGTAGAACAGGTGCAGTCAGACTAGCGGAGCATAAATACCTAACGGCGAAATCTAGATTACTTGACCTGAATAACATAAGAAATCTGGAGAATAGTTCAGCTATAGCACTAAATGCATTCACACAAAACCATACCAATAAGATGTACGGGATAAGATGGCAGTTTTGAAATCTAATATACTAGCAGGTTGGGGAGGGAGAGATTGATAACGGAAGCTTGTTTATCGAATCAACTGCAAACGTGTGTAATAGGAATGATTCAAAACCTATCCAGCTAGAAATCTGGAAAATTCCACTACCCCAACGACGACAAATAGGAGAGAACAAAGAAAAGTATAAAACTCAAGTTTTGAAGTCGTGTGATTATAATTGATGGAATGATTATGAACAGCAATAAATTGTGTTCGAAACTTTGTCATCCAGCAAATAATACTGTTTCACAATGTGTGATACATCTAATAAACAAACTAATATGGAATTACTAACTACCACACAGCCAAAGTTTTACACATACATTTTCTGTCCTGTTTAGAAAACTTGATTTGTTTTTGCAGTTTAACGTGACTCATCCTACCCCACCTTTTGCCTATTTTATAAAAACGTGTCTTTCTGTGATTACATAACCCATTACTTTCTATACTCTTTCTAGTTAAACTTTATTTCTACCCACAAAATAATTGTTGAACTTTGTCCTTTTGTTTCCAAGCTTAGTCATACAATTCTTCTATAATTAAAAGATCCTTTTCACTATTGATTATTCAGAACAACACATTTAAGCGAAAAATATTGTGCATGACTTTACAAATAAGCATTCATATATAAACCAATCATGGTATTTTACCTATAGGATCATAAGGTGGTGAAACTAAATTGTGCAATTAGTCATAATAATAGTAATGATAATAATAATAGTAATGATGGTTTTATCAATAATAAGGATGAAAATGTGAGGCAGTGTGTGATAATCTTTAAATATTCCCATTTATAATATTAGAACAAGACATATAAGCGAACAATATTGTTTTCAATTAAATCTTCTTCAGGCTTTACTCAAATTTACATAGATTTATATATAAAATTTTAACCAATGACGGTGATTTCTGGAATCAAATAATAATCTTAATAATAATGTGATAAATGTTTTTAACGAAACTAATAACGATGATTATAATGATAACAAAATATTGATAATAAGGTTTATGCAGTTGGCGATAAGAATAACAAAGATAGTATATGTATATAAGTGTATAGATAAATTAGGTCAAATCTTAAAAGGTGAAGTGGAACGATAATCAGAGTTTAAATAAATATCATAAAATTACGAAGGAGATGGAAAATAAGAAAGGGTGGGAGGGTTTTGAATAGAATTCACCTAGGCCAAGGGAGAGACAAAGGTAGAACAAACTTCTTTTGTATGCAAAGACTAGGATTGTTCTCTCGAATTCCCATAGCTTCGGCTAGGTGTAAAAGACGGGTTCTGATTCCATTCGAAAGACTCGATGGAATGCGATGGATAACTTTGAAAGCACTATTTTTGTCCACTTGGTGACCGCTATCAATCAAATGAGCCAAAATAGAACTTCGTATGGATTTTATTTGACCTTTTCCGAACCATGAAGGAAGATACTCATTGATGCGTTTGTTAAGTTGTCTAGTTGTTCGCCCTATATAGCTTTCTCCACAGGAACAACTAAGTTTATAGATACACATCGAAGTGGCACAACTAGGTAGCTTATCTTTCACTTGAACAATCAAAACTGGTCGGCTGGAAAATGACAAATAAAGGGTGGCGGCAGTATAAGTCCGTTTTATCGCTCTCGATAATCTCAGATGTAAGACTTCGCTAGCCATGTCCCGATTAAATTGCAGTTTCATGAACAGTTCTTTCTTTTTAACTGTTGTCAGTTTTTCTTTGTTGTACCTGGTATTCATGTGTCTCCTTACAAATCTACTAGGATAACCCATTTGGACCAGCGTATTTTGGATATATCCTAGCTCATTTTCTAGGGAGTCATCTGTACAAATACGTCTTGCTCTATTCGTAAGGCATCTCATCAAATTGATTTTATATCGGATTGGTACAAAACTGAGGAAATGTGTATATTGTCCTACAGATGTAGGTTTTCTATAGACATCTCTCTTGAGTGAACCATCCTCTCTTCTGCTCAATTGGACGTCAAGGAAATGTAATCCACCATCATGTTCTTCTTCACAAGTGAAGATGAGCGATGGATGTGCATCATTAAACTTTTTTAACATTTCATTCTTGTCAGTTTTCACAACAAGAATAATGAACGTGTCATCAACATAACGAAAATAAGAATCAGTTTTCTCTATTACTTGTCTCAATGGACCATTTTCAATCTTGGCTAGAAAGAAATCTGCCAAAATTGGCCCCAATGGAGAACCCATGGCAATTCCGTCGATTTGCCTGTAGTAAAGGTTGCTGAATATGAAATGTACACTCATAGTACATCTTAAAAGCAACTCTCTCAGACTAATAACTGGAATTCCGATGTCAAACTGCTTTTCTAGTATCTGTTGGCATATGAATTCCACAGTCTCCATAAGTGGTACATTGGTAAACAGTGACGCTACATCTAAGGAAAGCATTTGCTTCTCATTCACATTCATATCCTTCACGTTAGCAATAAATTGAAAAACGTCTTTAACACTACGGTTTACTACCAACTTGTGTAGCGGTTGGAGGAGTTCACCTAGCCACTTTGCCACTCCATGGTAGGTAGAATATGACATATCCAGGACTGTGTGATACCACGAATAATGAAAAAAAAGTATGATTAAACAGACAACTATTCAGGTGGAAGTAGTCAATAAAGGCTAGTAAAAACAAATGAACCGATTAAGTAATGTTAGATTGTAAGGGAAGGAAATGAAACACGTTTCTTTATGAAGATGTGATAAGATTAAGGGATGATAAGAAAGGGGTTGAAAATATAAACAAGGGGTGGTGTAGAAGTCATCAGTTGGTTATGTCTTAATAGGCCAACAAAGGGAGGGATAATGGCTGTACGAACTTCTTTTGAATGCATAGTTTAGGTTTAATAGTTCGAATGCCTATCGCCTACCTCAGCTGTGTGCAGTAAACGAATACGAAGTCTATTGGAAAGATTCAGTGGGATGCGATGAATTACTTTGAAGGCTCTCGTTTTCTCGATTACATGACCACTATCAATTAGATGTGACAAAATTGAGCTACGGATTGTTTTCGTCTGTCCTTTGCCAAACCACGATGAGAGATGTTCACTAACACGTTGGCTAAGCTGTCTAGTAGTACGCCCAACATAAGTGTCACAGCAGGTGCAGTTGAATTAATGTGGCAAAACTATCATGCTTATCCTTCGTTCAATTATTCAACAACTTACATTATTTCTGACCAATGGTACCCTGAGTTCCAACCAGTTACTGACTATCACTGTAAAAACAAAAATGTTCGTGCTCGAGAACATCTCCCTGCATGGCTAAGTAAAGGTGTAGTGAAAACCATTAACAGTTCGATACAGGAACATCTAGTGCAAACCGGGTAACAAATAAATTGCCAAAAGCATCGAAGCACCGCATGCTCCAAACGGCAGGGGCTATTGCGATTCGCGTGAAACAACCAGTGCTATGTGTTCAAAAGAAGCAAGTCCAGCCCCTACTACTGCCGTGGCCGGCCTTCAGTAGAGACTATAAATTCATGAATTCGTAATATTATCTTTCCTAATTTTTCTGACATTCAGCTTATTTTATGTTGATGCTATTCAGCTGTATTTTATCAATATTATTGACTCGATGTTATTTAAACAACATTAATGTTGTTCATAACACTAATTCATTCATTCATTCACTATTATGGATGTATATATAACTGTAGAGCCTGATGAAGAAGGGGTTATCGAAAAGAATATTCTATGTTCGGTATCCATTCTTTTGAAAGTTTTGGTATTGTTCAGGTTGTAAGCGGTTAAGAAGAACTCACGAAGTGATATAAATAAAAACATGAGCTCCGATTATCCTGGTACACATTTGTCGTTCTTGCTTTATTCAAATTTATTAATGGGAAGAATTGTACGAAGTTTGTAAAAGAGAGTTATTCGTCTCCCTGTATGGTGTGAAATAGGACCAGCTAGGCGCTTGGTCATATCCACTTCCTTGATTGTGATTGGAATCGCCCTTGTAATAAGTTTTGTGTGTAATGACTGACTTTACAGTGGGTAGGCATTTAATTATCTCCATTTCGAACCCACGATGGTCCATAATCACTCACCTCTTCCTCCCACGGACTCCGCCATGTCACTCTTGGACCGACAACCAACTCGTCATTTCCCACTCAAGTTCCACTCGTGCGATGGTTTGCATTGAGCGCGATGTAATTCAGCGGTCTTCTCACAGTGAGTTCTATACATCCATCTTCACTTTTTCTCCTACATATTGGTTGAACAGTCGGTTCTTCCTTGGTTCACTCCTACAGTTTCATGCTGCTAATTCTTTCTGACTGGCCGGCCGGCAATTCGATCTTCAATATGGAACTAACGAAGGTAGCAGCTGCTGATAAAAGTACGCACCCACTGGCGTACTGCCGATGATTCCCAAACTAGGATGAAACAGCAGCTGTCCAGTACTCCCTGATTTTCAATGGTTCTCTAACTGATATCAGTCCGTGATCAACTCGTAAAACATAACTAATCCTTACAAACCAAACTATAGAAGATTATTCTGATGCTCGCTAGTGACTTGCTACAGGTTGGAGTTTCCTGCAGTTCTAGTGAGAAGTCGTGACCAGTGAGGTCCAATTAGAAGTCACGTGTGGATGGATTTCCACCAACGACAATAGTTGGGGTCGCGCTAAAATCACGAATTGGTAGAAGTTAGAATTCATGAGCCATTGAATCGGGTCCCAGTGGCTGAATGGTATACGAGCTTGCCTTGTAACCGGAAGGTCCTGGGTTCGAATCCCAGTGGGTGCGTACTGCCGATGATTCCCAAACTAGGATGAAACAGCAGCTGTCCAGTACTCCCTGATTTTCAATGGTTCTCTAACTGATATCAGTCCGTGATCAACTCGTAAAACATAACTAATCCTTACAAACCAAACTATAGAAGAATATTGAAATATTTCCAAGAGTTGGTCTGTAAAGATTAGACTTGTTTCTTACGAGTTTGAGAATATTCTTCTCGACAGCTTCCTTCTATTCAGTTATTGTTAAAGCTTAAGCACCATGATGGAACATAATTCCATATCAATCCGTGGTCAAACTCGTAGAAACAAATCTAATCCTTACAAATCAACTCTTGAAAATTAAAAGGGCACAAACAGCGAAGAAAATGTTCTTTTCAACGATTCATTTTCTTCGCTGTTTGTGCCTTTTTCTTATGACTCAATATGGGAATATTTCGTTCTTGAAAATTAATCTGATCCTCGCTAGTGAATAGCTAGAGGACGAAGTTTCCTGGAGTTCTGCTGAGAACTCGTGACCAGTGAGGTCCATGCAGTCAGGTATAAGGGTGGAATTCCCACCAGTGACATTGGTTGGGGGTCACGCTAAAATCACGAATTGGTAGAAGTTAGAATTCATGGACTGGCAATTTAATTGGGTCCGAGTGGCTGAATGGTGCACGAGCTCGCCGCCTTCTAACGGGAAGGTCCTGGGTTCGAACCTCAATGGTGGGTGCGTACTGCCTTCATACACCTTCGAACAATCTAGATTTAGCTAAGTCACAGTGTTCCGTTGATCTAAATGACCCCAATTTACTAGTCTGACCGTTGTGATCAACCTTGCAGTCACTGTATGATATATGATAACTTATATTACTGTTCCGAATTGGATCTATCGGGTTTGTCACTCGACAAAGTTTGTTTCTAAATGAATTGGTTGGTTCCAGCTTTAATTAACAATAGTCTGTAGGGTCTCTGAGATTTTCTCTGCATATGACAGTAGTATCGAGCCTTTTGAATTCCTTACTATCGGTATTATTTTCATTAATCGTTCTATATAACTATTTAAATCTCCCGACGTACTAGTTAAACTTTTGACTTGATTACAATAAACATTTGACGAAACCTAGTTTCATTGGTTTTCGATGGGATGATACAAAGTCTTGGTACGTGTTGGAATTTGACAGTTCTCTAAAGATCCGTGTATCTTCAGATTGTCCGATGATAATATCGAAGCATACATTTATTACAGTACTCGACTGTAGAACCTGGAGAAGAAGGAGAAGAGGCTACAGGAATGACTTTAATAGAGGATGAGTTCCCGTTAGCATCGAGTTTTGAGTTATTCAACTCTAGTTTAATTCATTCACTTCTTTTCATTGGCATCGTTGTCATCTCCACTCCATCCCACTCCACTCCACTCGACTGCATTCAACTGAATTCTGCTTCAATCTTTCATCTGTCTTTTTCATTTTAGACCAATACAAGAATTGAAAGATGCTAAATTACGTAGTAAAAATGCACAAACATTTGTTGACTTACAAAAAGATATTGAAGACAGGTTGAGCTCTGAACAACTTGGATTCAATAAATATGATTATAAGGTAAGTTTTAATGCATTAAATGAATACATTTATATTGGAGTTAGACCATGGATTGATATTAGGTAGAGAACCATTGAAAACCAGGTGGTGGGGGTACTGGTCAACTGTTTCATCCTGGTGCTTGGGACTCATCGGCAGTGTGCACCCACCACTGGGGTTGGAACCCAGAACTTCCCGGTTACAAGGCAAGCTAGCTGGCTCGCATACCATTCGGCCATTGGGACCGGGTTCAGTGGCCAATTCATGAATTCTAACTTCTAGCAATTCGTCGTTTTAGTGCGACTACCGACCAATGTCACAGGCAAGAAATCCATCCTCACTCCCACACTGGGTGTACCTCATTGGTTACGAGTTCTCAGTAGAACTCTAGAAAACTTTGTCCTGTAGCAAGTCACTAGCGAGGATCAGATTAATCTTCAAGAGTCGATTTGTAAGAATTAAATTTTCAAAAGAATGCACACTGAACAAAGAATACTCTTTTCGATAACCTCTTCTTCATCAGGCTTTATAGTTATATATCCATCCGTAATAGTGAACGAATGAATTAGTGTTATGAACAACATTAATATTGCTGTTTAAATAACATCGAATCAATAATATTGATAGATCACAGCTCAGTAGCATAAACATAAAATAAGCTGAATGTCAGAAAAATTAGGACAGATAATAACACAAATTCATGAATTTATGGTCTCTACTGAAAGCCAGCCAGGGCAGTAGTAGTGGCTGGCTGGACTTGCTTCTTTTGTGCACAATGCACTGGTTGTTTCACGCGAATTGCAATAGCCTCTGCTGTTTGGAGCATGTGGTGCTTCAATGATTTTGGTAATTTATTAGGCACCCGGTAGACGATAGAGAAGGATTTTTCAACGCTGGCCTGCTTTGTGGCCGGTTTGCACTAGATGGTCTAATATCGAACTGTTGATGGTTTCCATTACACATTTACTTAGCCATGCTGCGAGGTGTTCTTGAGCGAGCACGAAAAATCAATTTCCTAGAGCAAATGTCGATACATAACTCGCTTCACAAGCGAATGTAAACCACGGATTGATATTAGTCAGACAATCACTGAAGTTGAAGTCATTGAATCGAGTCCCACTGGCTGAATGTTATACGAGGAAACTTGCCTTGTAACCGGAAGGCCCTGGGATCGAACCCTGGTGGTGTGTGCGTGCCGCTGATGAGCCGCGAACACTAGGTTGAAACAGCTGACTGTCCAGTACTCCCCCCAGGCCTTGTTTTCAATGGTTCTCTAACTGATATCAATGCATGGTCGAACTGGAAAAACAAATGAACTCTTGAGAACATAATTTATCTTAAAATCTCTCTGTCTCTCTATTTGTCTGTGTGTGTGTGTGGTTAATATGGATGCCATTGGTCCAAATCCTGTCACAATCTAAACTTTCACTTCATCTTTGATAGCCCATTAACCGTTGTATCAACAGAGAATTCTTCATGTAATTTCTTACAAAATACTTTAACTCCTCCACGTATAGAATCTTCAAGTAAAAATATCCCTGGGGAGTATATCAGATGCCTTAGTGTCGTTCTATCTGGAACAAGACTCAGTCTTTTGTGACATTTCTCCATTTTTCATTTTCTTCTTGAACTGTCCATTAGTAGGTTGGATTATCATTATTATTTGTAATTATTCCCTTGGGTTCCAAGTGGAACATAGGGCTACAACAACGCATCTCCACTTTCCTCTAATCTCTGCTGTCCTTTGAAGCTGGGTCCACGATTCCCCATAGTCTCTCATCTCCCCCCCACACAGATCTCCTTCCTGACACTTTCACACCGGCGACCCACTTGCCACTTTCTATTCGGATTGCACCCGAGTGATGGTCTGTCTGGCTCACAATGTCATTCGACGGTCTCCTCAACGTATCTCCGATGTATCCATCTCCATTATCTACTACATATTTGTTGAGCAATTGATTATTGCCTGTTGGTTTGTTGATAGCCAGAGTTTCTTTCTGGCTGGCTGATCGGCTGGCCATTTGATGTTCAGTGTGGAGCCAGCCAGCGAAGTGGGCAGTTGTTGGTAAAAGTGTTCAGTTGACTGTTGGAAATGCTTTTCGTGATTGACGTACAGTACAAATTTCTGTCCCAAATAGAATAACTCAATGGCTGACTGATTGACTTAACATTTATGTTGAAAATTCGAATATTGTTGTTTATTAATATATGTGTACAACTTGGGCACTGTGGTAGTAAGTAATTTCATATTAGTTTGTTTATTAGATGTATCACACAGTCATTGAAACAGTATTATTTACTGGATGACGTCTCGAAAACAATTTATTGTTCATAATCATTTCAATTGTGATATGATTATGAACAATAAATTTTGTTCGAAACGTCATCCAGTAAATAATAATACTGTTTCACTGTGTGATATATCTAATAAACAAACTAATATGGAATTACTTGTTGTTTATTCTCTATTGTTCCCCCTTATTTTTTCCCGGGCTACTGAAGAAAGACTATATCTTATTATGTAGGGTGTTAAAGGTTGTCAGCAGGGTAAGCAATGTGCCACTTAACCAGCTTGTTAATATTCTAGTCGACAGGCACTTGGACTCATGTGAAAATTGGGCTAAATCCATTCTGTCTGACTCACACCACCCTCTTCACTCACAACTCTCCCCTTGCATCTCATCAGGCAAAACCAGAAGCCTATATAGAAAACTGTCTGCTCACACTAGCAAGTACAAACACTCAACCATACCCTACTTAGATCGTGTTCTGTGCGATAAAGAAAGCATTAAGCGTGACACCTATAATTTATTAAATAGTCAGTAGTACAATTGGACCTCGTCTTTCCAACTCATATCATTTATAGGTACAACATTTTCTTTCTTTCTTTTCCTATTCTCTCTCTTTTTTTCCGTTATGTGCTGCTTTGTTTCTTTCTTCTGCTTACGCCAGTAAATATGATAGCACCTACTTTTCTAACACCTTCAAACACTGTTCAACTTTGGCTTTGCTGCCGACATGCCAATATGTTGTTGTCATAATGAACTGAGATTTGCTTAATCTATGCAGAATTCTATTTATTGATAATGTAATAACTGGATGCAATACTGTGGTAAAAATGCTGAGAATTTCATTCTGTATCACAAGTGCTGTTTTGGAATAAAGCAAATTATTATTATTATGCGGAAGGGGAGTGCAGAAGATTAGAAAATAACTCATAATTCGTCTCAGTTCAATCTGCTATTGAGAAACATCACTGTAAGATCGATATAACAAGAAGTGGAGAAAAGTAAATGAATTATGCTGAATGGAGATTCAGCTATAACCCACAGGTTTAAATAGGCCTCCAGTATGCTTAAAAGTACTAACAAGATATTAAAGGACATAAATTCTAAAAATAATATAAGTTCATGAAATAACAGAGAAGATTTGTAGCTCAGGTGGACGGTTTGCAGTTAGTAGTGTTCTCTGAGCTGGTTGGTTTAGCTGTTGAGCTTTCGTCGTCCCCCTTCTGGACAACATCCCCCTTCAGGGCAGTTTTCAGCATAAAGTGAACTAATTTAAATTTCCCATGACTGATGGAATCGCGTCTCCCGGTAACCTTCTTTACATATGTATTGACCATTTTTATTATTGACTTGGATTTTGAACTTTCTCATCACATGATTTACTTTTTATTAGTTGGTAGATTCGGTCGATATTAATGTGTTTGTTAATTGCATGTTTGTTTGAGTACCAGGCTTCTAGGAATTCTTTGGCACTTTTGGCGTTTCCTCTGTCTAAAATTCCGACATTGTCCCCCGATCAAATTGATGTCCATAATTATCTATTTGCATTGATATGAAAGAATACAACATATCATGTCTTTTCACAGTTAATTTTTGTTCTTGGATTCTGATTCGAAGAGGACGCCAACTTTGGCCCACTTTAAAATCCAAGTCAATAAAAAACGATCAATACATATGTAAAGATGTTCATCGGGAGACGCAATTCTATCACTCATGGAAAAATTTAAATCAGTTCACTTTATGCTAAAAATTGCGCTGAAGGGGGATGTTGTCCAGAAGGAGGACGACGAAAGCTCCGCAACTAAACCAACCAGCTCCTCAGAGAACAATACTAATTGCAAATAATATAAGTTCATTGGAATTTTCAAAAGAATAGACACGGAACAAAGAGAACTCTTTTCCATAAATTCATCATCAGGTTCTACAATTATATATACATTATAATGAATGAATGAATTAGTCTTATGAACGACATTAATGTTTAAATAACATCAAATCAATAATATTGCTAAATTACAGCTGAATAGCATCAACATCAAATAAACTGAATGTCAGAAGATTTAGGAAAGGTAATGGTACAAATTCATGAGTTTATAGTCTCTACTGAGGGTCAGGGTAGTAGTAGGGGCTGGACTTGTTTCTTTTGGACACAGAGCGCCGGTTGTTTGAGGCGAATTGCAATAGCCTCTGCTGTTTGGAGTAAGCGGTGCTTCGACGATTTTGGTAGTTTGTTAGGCACCCGGTATATTATGGAGAAGGATTCGTCTACGCTGGCTTTGTGACCAGTTTGCACTAGATGGTCTAATATCGAGCTGTTAATACTTTTAACTACACCTTTACTTAGCCATAGTGGGATATGTTCTCGAGCACGAAAAATCAAGTTCCTAGAGCAACGGCCAACATAACTCGCTCCACAAGCGCAGTTGAATTGATAAATACAATTTGAAGTGGCCAGTCTAGGTACTTCATCTTTCAGTCGAGGTAGCACCATCGGTCTTGTAGAGAATAATACGTGTAGTTCGCCAGCATTAAAAGTCCTTTGAACTGCTTTTCTTAATTTCTTTGTAATTAACTCACTTGGTTTATAGCCCTTGAATTGTAGTCGTATATAAAGGGGCTTCTTGTTTACAGATAGTGGGTCGTCCTTTTCGGCCTTCTTCGTCATATGTTTCTTGATAAACTTGTCAGGATAACCATTTTCAATTAAAGTATCATATACAATGTTTAATTCATCTTTAATTACTTCTTCAGAGCATATAGCTCTAACTCTGTGGCTAAGGGTCTTCACCAAATTCCTTTTGTATTTGATGGGAACGAAGCTATGAAAGTGTGTATATTGTCCTGTTCAAGTGCTTTTTCTATGCAAATTTCTTTTTATCCTACCGTCTGGTTTTCTTGTAAGTAGTACATCCAGGAAGGCAATTCTGTCTTGGGATTCCTCTTCGCATGTGAATTTCATAGCCGAATGTACTTCATTGACTTCAGTAATTATTGTACTCTTATCGGAACCATTATCACAAAGAATAAAGGTGTCATCCATATATCGGCAATAAAATGAGAGATTACTGATAAGGTTGTTCAGAGGTCCATTTTCTAGCTTACTTAGAAAGAAATCAGCCAGAATTGGACCCAGTGGGGAGCCTGTCGCCACCCCGTCCACTTGCCTGTAAAGCGTGCCGTCAAATTTGAAGTTTACATTCATCGTACATCTTAATATCAATTCTTTTAGGATTTCAATATGGATTCCAATGTTTATCGACTGCTTGTCCACTTGTTCACATATATAATTAACTGTTTCTATTAGATGTACATTTGTGAATAACGATGTTATGTCCAAAGATATCATGGTTTTGTCCTTGATATTAATATCTTTTATTTTGTCTACGAATTCAAATACATCTTTGACGCTATATTTCACTATCTTCTCATGCAATGGTTTGAGAATATTTACTAACCATCTAGCTAGAGCATGGTAGGGCGAATTTTGCATATCAAGTATTGGTCTTAACGGTACCCCTGGTTTATGCACTTTAGGTAGGCCATACAATCTTGGCATATACGTGCCCGTTGGTCTGATTTCTTCATATAAACTTTCAGAAATTATCTGCTCCTCCCTTAGTTTCTTCAAACGTCTGGTTAATTCATTCTCTATTTTGTTATTGAAATCTTTCTTCTCCTCAAGTTTTTGAAACTTCTGTGTATCCTTCAATATATCCTTCATCTTTTTAATATAGTCATTTCTATCAAGAAGGACTACTCCTGACCCTTTATCCGGCTTTGTGATTATCAGTCTCTCATCATTTATCAGTCTTTTTAGTTCTTCTCTGTGTTCCTTTGTCAAGAAACATTTACTATCGCATTTGAGGTTCTTGTACTGATAACAACAATCCACTAGACTGGATTTGAAGCGTTCTAGTTTGAAGGTGGATGATGGAGCTAGATCCCTTGTTTGACTGAATAGGTTTTCAAATTCAATATCAGTATCTAAGTGATTAACTCGTTTCGGTCTGTCACAAAATCGAAGGCCAAGTGAAAGTACTTCAAGTTGTACCTTATTTAATTCAACACTACTGTAATTGGGGACGTACTTTTTAGGATCTGCTGGAAATTTACCAGCCTCTGGCTACCTTTCAAGTCCTTTCATTGGAATGTTTTAATAAATTCAAATGGGCGAAATAAAATGAATTAAACTCATTTGCTTAGACATCAAAAATATGAATTACAAGCTTTCAAAAGTTCGCATGTAAGGGTTTGCTTTGTTCCAAGTTTGAGTACACGTTGATATATGAGTTAAAGAACCAATGAAAACTGGCAGTTATTATTATTGTTCCCTTGGGTTCCTAGTGGAACATAGGGCTTCAACTGCACATCTCCACTTGCTTCTGTCTTGTGCTGTACTTTTCACTTGCATCCATGTTAGTCCATACTGTTTCAGCTCCTCTTCACACGATCTATTCTATGTCACTCTTGGACGTCCCACTCACCGCTTCCCTTTCGGGTTCCACTCGAAAACTGGCCTGACGCGCCCTTCTCAGAGTCGAACCCGCGTCACCCATAATCTCAGAAGGGACATAAGTTCCTTCAGTGTGGTTGCAGTTACGCCTTGCTAACTGGTGAGTGTCAACTAGCATGAAACTTAGGTGTGTTCAAGGATTCCTTCCGATTGCCTCCAACCATCTAATATCAAGAATTCAAAGTGTACAGTGATGGTGAGCTACCTAGTGGCATGGTAGCCACATTGCAAACCTGACTAATAGAATTCAGTCTGCAGTAAACAAAGAACTAGACACACGCATTACACTGGTTATTGATTAGTTTCCAATCGAAAGGATTTATTCCTTCCTCTTCCCAGTGTAACCTAGGAGCCTCAAGCTAGGAGCCTGAAGTTTCAGTGGCAGTGGTGTTTATTTTTCTTTTGGCGCAAGGCGATTCATCGTACTGAAGTTTCTGTAACAACTCTGTTTACAGGGTGGGGTTGCTAACCTCACGCCTGAGAAGGGAATTGTTACATTAAAATATAGTTTACAGAGAAGCGACCTTGTGGGTTGCTCCTCTTAAAACCAGGGAAACTAGGAATAAAACAATCAGAACAACACGAGCGAAAGGAAAATAATTCACAACAGGAATGGCAACAAGCGACATCAACAATAAGAAAAAAGCAAAACGTAAGCAGTAGTATCACAGTCAGATAAAGTTAACAGAAATGATACCAAAATCATAGACTCACTGACTTGAGCCAACTTGGACATGTAAATCCATCAATATATACAATTATAGATATAGAAATAAGAGTTTTATGTAGCTACATGAATGTAGCATAGAAATCGAAAAGCGCGTCAAGGTCATGGGGTGGGGTTGCTAGCCTCATGCCCAGCTCAACCTTCCCTCTTTACCAGTCATATTACTGCCTTAGAGAGGTAAAGAATTGCATCTGTGGCCGGGAATCGAACCCCGGACCTCATGAGGCGTGGTCGGCGAGCACTCTACCGCTGTGTCAGCGACGCACAGTCAAAAAGAGGATCTAAACTATCCTGACATTTACGCTTATTGATCTCTTTATAGATAAATCGAGAAAAACATCTTACTCATGATGCTGTAAAAATACTCACCATTCCGAGTAGTTATCGTACGGAATCAATGATACATACAGCACTAGTAGCTGTGACAGCAACTGTTGAAGCCTTCAGTGAATTCCCCATAGCGATGCAAAATGCAATTATACGGAATGCATGGTATGAAAAGTAAGTGCAGTCTTATCTTATCTTTTAAACTAAGATTTACTCCTATCCAGTATAAACGTTGCTTAGTGAAATGTTTGTTTTAATATTAGTAATAATAATAATAACATATTTCAAGTATTGGTTTGTAGGGATTTGATTGATTGGTTGCAGGTTGTCGGTAAACTAACTAAGAAGACAAATTTCGCGAGATGATATCGTCATTTCGTAGTTTCTTTACAACCGCTCTACAACTAACATGGTTAACAATAATACAACAAAGATCATGACAATTACTCAGTTAAATAAAAACAAAAGTACATACTAATGACTAATCATATTTAGATAGGTCATGTTGTTCATGGTAGGCGAAGATTGAAGTTTATTGGTTTTTGCACACACAACTTAGGATATATGTGATGAATCCCTCAAAGTGCTTACATCACCTTCAATAACCTTGAATTAGAGTTATGTGAAATAATTGTGAAGCAGTCATTAATATTGATTTTGTGACCTGACATTAATAAGTGTTTTGCAATGGATGATGCTGGATTTCTATTCAGATTACTCGCATTGGAATTTTCTATATGATTCAGTAGCCATTTTGGAACATGTTCTTTTCGACGACTTTGAAACATTCTGTTAGTTCTACCTATATGGGTGTCACCGCAGCTGCAGGTGAACTTGTAGATACAGTTTGAAGTAGAGTCTACAGAATTTCGTCCTTTAATCGTAGGTACAGAGATCGAAAATGTTCGAGATATGTGAGGGGAAGAGATGCTGCGTAGAATGTGCGTTTGATGGCTGACCGAAGTATTTGAGCTAGCCGTCAACTGCATAATCTGGTCACCCTTGAATGGTAGGTTAATAAAGATAACTTTCTTTGGTACAGAAGCTGTCTTTTCGAGATGTGGTCTCTGTTTACTGTGACAAGTGATATCCGAGTGACTTCCGAATTCGAATCGAATAACAAACTCGGTTTCCTGGATATTTCAGGACTAGAAGAGATGATGGAACGATTCAGCGATCTATTTTTCGTAAACAGACATAGAGTGGACAATATCTTCATTTTACCAGATTTGTTCCTATCCAGGATAAACGTTCCCTAGTGAAATGTTTGTTCCCGAAAAATATGCACGAGTGACACAGCGATGGATAAGTTTCGACATATACATTCAGTTTTATTAGGTAATGCTTATCCGGAGAACTTTATCACTTGTCACAGTTAGAATGTTTAAACGACCTCTATGTATTCAAAAACAATTCGTCATCACACTAAACCACCTTCCTTAGTGAACTTTGTTTTGATGCCAACAAGGGTAGATGTACTATTAGCTTTGTTATTTGGTTTAGTGATTCATCTTCATTGTTATTTTGACCTTCAATATGTCCTCCTTTTAACTTGACCTAAGTAGTCTATTTTCTCACCTCTTAACTCTTTATTAATTTCATATATGTTCATTCTTATGACAAGTCCGTGTGCGCTGGATCAGATTGTTCGAAATGTGTTGGGCAAATACATACAATACACGAATCAGACAAATTACGTCTTCTTATTGCTCATCATTTCAAAGCTAAAGAGTAATTCACTAAACCACATTCAATGGTTTTGCCTACAGTATGAGTTAATCAATGAGAATGACTGATACCCCGTTGCATAAAGATGGTTCTCATGGCCTAGTGACCTAGTGTATAACTATTTGGAATTCTGTTTGAAGGGTGCTGGGTTCGAATTTCATTGGGAACAGCATAACTCATTGAGGATATCGGTATATCTAGATGATGAGTCTTGAATAGAATGGAATGACCATGCTGGAATTCTCTGGTAACCTTTCGTTAACCAATTAATCAAACTAACTTTCCCTGTGTTAGTCAGTTCTTCTATACAGATCAGAAACTTGGCGGGTCACAAAGAATATTTCCAACAGCCTGTTGCAGACCTTTATCAATAACTGTCTTCGTTCTATACTGAAGATCAGATGGCCGGAAAGAATCATCAACAAGAAACTATGGGAACAAACAAAGCAAGAACCAGTCGCTCAGCAAATATGCAGGAGAAAGTGGAGATGGATTGGACACTCGCTGAGGAGTCCGCTGGGTGACATCGCGCGTCAGGCCATAGCTCGAGTGGAACCCGAAAGGGAAGCGGCGAGTGGGACGTGCAAGGGTGACATGGAGGAGATCGTGTGAAGAGGAGCTGAAACAGTATGGACTAACATGGATGCAAGTGAAAAGTACAGCAGAAGACGGTTACAAGTGGAGACGTGTATTTGAAGCCCTATGTTCCACAATAATTATAATAAAAACACTTCCCTGTGTACCTTATAATGTAAATCGAACATAATGAAGACCTACAGCCACTCTGATCATTGTATCAACTTGAATTGTTCACCAAAATCTTGAAATAAGCATTCATGGTTGATCGAAGCATTATATTTATAATGATTTTTAGTGTCTTTCATTTCTTTTTAGGTATGAAGCTAGACGAATGATAATCCGACAAGGTCAACCGCCATTAAATTTCTATTTTATTGTTTCAGGTACAGGTAGGTCCTTCAAGAGTACGGCGATTGTAAGATACATCCTCCCGTTCTTCGCTAACCCACACCGCCGTCAAGAATCAATCGAATTTGATTCTCTCCATCATCATTATTATTGTTGTTTTTGATATAACTAAGATTTTACCTTTACTGGTTGTTCATTGTATTCCAGTATTTGTGAATTAATAATTATTGAGCCTGATGAAATAGATATTAAAAGCAAGTGTTCTGACAGATCGTTCCTTTCTGAATTTACAATCTCCAACTGATGTTGGGCCGGACACCAAATCACGAAGGGGAGTGAATTTGGGCTTACACCAGTGTCTAGTTAAATAAACCTTCAGTGTCAAGTCGAAAACATTCAGAACAGTTGGAGATAGATCAAAATTCAAGTTCAACACTCAAAAACTGAAGGATGAAACTACCAAAGATACCTTAATGGCAGATATCAGAGCAACGTCGAAGAAACTAAATGGTATTGCTGAGAAAATCTGCGTAGAAGAACATTGGAATTCTCTGAAAATGATGTTCATGGATACGTGTACAACCTTTCTAGGGGAATGCAACGGACAAGACAAAGACTAGCTCTCTATGGACACCTGGAAGCCAAAAGAAGGGAGTAGGATGACGACACAGAAGATGAACCAGTGCAAAGATTGACAAGAGAAGGAAAAGCTGAGTTCACTGTACACTGCACTGAATAAAGACGGAGGTGAAGAAGAGTATTAGGAAAGACGGAAAGAAAATTCTACGACAAACTGGCCGGTAAGTGAGGCAGAACAGGCAGGCAGCAGGTAAAAGTGACCCCAGAACACAATATCAGAAAACCAGGTCTCTATTCAGGAAAACATCAACGCAGATGAAACATATACAACATGTTCAAGGGAACCTAATTACCAAGGAGGAGAAACAAATAAAACAATGGGGTGATCACTTCAAGGGACTCTTGAGTCGACCATCACCTGAAACTCATCCAGTAATATCACCATTAGCAGGCACAGGACTGTAAATGGACACCAGTCCTCCAACAAAAACAGAAATCATGAATGCGATCAAGCTACTGAAAACCGGAAAGAAAAGCAGCAGGACTGGTCGGAATTCCCCGAAGCACTGAGAACAGACTCAGATGCCGCAGCGGATATGTCTACGCCATTATTGAAAAAGGTTGGAAGGAAGGAAAGAAACCTAATGATTGGATAAATGGCTGGCTACTTTCTCAGAGTATCAAAGAAGGGCAATTTAGGCATCTACAACAATTGGCATGGAATCATTATCTTGTCCACACCAAGTAAAAAACTCAGTCGCGTCATTCTGAACAGAGTAAAAGATACACTGGGCGCAGAAATATGCCAGCCCGGAACAAGCTGGAATCAGGAAAGGCAAATCATATGCCGATCAAATCGCAACTCTATACATCATAATCATCGACTTCATCGGTTTCGAAAATGCCTTCGACAGCTTTGAACACGTAGTAATTTGAAAACTGTTTTAACACTATGTTGTGAAATGCCCAAGTTTTTATCACATTCATTCAATAGCTAAATGCCAGTGACATGTGTCAGGTGATCCATAGCGGGATACTCAGCTGGGTGTTTGGAGTGAATGCAGGAGTAAGACAAGGCAGGCTGCCTAATATCACTGATGACATTCTTAATTGTGGTGGACTGGATTATGTGTCAGACTGTGCGCAGTGAGTGAGAAGACAGGAATATGCTGGACGACTGGTTAGAAGACTGTAGAAGATCTTGATTTCGCAGATGATATATGTCCAATGTCACACAAACTCGAAGACTTACAGGTGACATCCAACAAACTGGCTGAAGAAGCAGCGAAGACAGGACTCCAAGTGAACATAGAGAAGACGGAAGGAATGAAGATACCCCACTGACCAACAGCAACAACAACTAGCACAAATCACTATCAACAGGAGAAACTTGAACGAGATTAATTCCTTCACCTATCTGGCTAAGCAACAAGCATCGTTTCAACTACAAGCCGTCAGAACGGATGAAGATGTCAACACGAGCCAGATTGGGAAAGGCAACATACACCTTCACCAATCTGAAACCAGTGTGGAAATCTTCACACTCCCGCTCAACATAAACAACAAGATTCGGATTTTCAACACCAGTGTGGAGTCAGTCAGTCAGTGAGTTCTTATACACAGGTCAGAAAGTTGCAGTGCTTGTCACGCAGATCATTTCCAACAGCCAGCTGTAGACTTTTGTCAACAGCTTCCACCTTCGCTGGCTCCATATTGATTAAGTGCATTCAGATGATAAGTCTCAAAGTAGATGAAACGCCTACCCTGAATTCTACTGACTACCACCAGCAGATATGTAACTCCAAATTAATAATCCTGGTAATATTAAGGGATTCGTTCAAAGAGCCTCCATACACGAAATGAATACTGGTCAACTGTGTCCAGATACAGTAATGGCAATGTTATAAATATGAATGTATGATGTATTCAGGTTTATCACTGAATACAACTCAGGGATTATGTTTTTTATTTTTATTTTTTTCCCCTTTGCGTTCCCAATGGAACATAGGGGGCTTCAAGATAGAGACTCGAAATTTCGGTAGCAGTGGTGTTTCGTTATTTTTACGGGATGCGGTTGCTAGTCTCATGCTCAGCTTAACCTCTCCTCTTTATCAGTCTCATTACTGGCTTAATGAGGTAAAGGAGTGTGTCTGTGGCCTGGCACTGAACCGCGGACCACATGAGGCGTGGTTGGCGAGCATTCTGCCGCTGTGCCACCGTCATTAAAGCTTCTCAAATCTGTCTATCTAACTGTTTAATTTTATTCTTCTTTTTTCAGTTGTTGTAAGTGTATCCAGAAAGAATAAACAAACAGGAGAACCTTTTGAAGAGACTGTATCGATTTTAAAAGCTGGACAAAGTTTTGGAGTAAGTTGAAAAATAAGATTGAATAGTGTGAAATATTCTCATATCGCGTGAATTAAAATTCAATCTGAACGAAGAATATTCTTTTCAATAATTTCTCCTATTCAGGTTCGTACAATTATAAAATATATTGTCTCTAGTTTACGGAGAGATGCCAAATATGTTCTTTGTGCTTTCCCAGATGACACATCTACCTTCAATTCTGTACCTAGGCTTCTCTTTTGTTGATCATGTTTGCTGCGTCATAAGCACAGCGCTGGATTACCAAGTTGTTGAATTTCTATTTCTCTGATAGGAAGCAGTACACTGTTTACAATGGGAAGTTCTCCTCTGCTTGCTTCACTTTCTCTAGCTGGTATTCCTTGCTGAAGGTGCTGTTGTTTCCCTTTTTCTTTTTTCTTTCTTCTTACATGACTTACGCCTCATTCCGACGAAGCCAATTTTGTTAAGTATGCTGATGATCTGACTGTTTCTATGCCGGCAGTTACTTCTCAATCAGATTGTTTCAAAATGAGTAGGAATTAATCACTAGTCCTTATCAATTGGTCTTAAGCTTCATCCCTCCAAATTTCAGTCAGGTTGTTAATTTCACTTTCAGATACATCCGCGACATGTGTAAACTGGTCAGTTCGCATGGTTCCACTATCATAGATGACACAGAAGTTGAAACTAAGTCGAGTGTTAAATACCTTGGACTGTGTATTTCCTCTAATCACCTTTCCTTGTCTTCTTACATCATATTAGTCTCCAGAAAGATTTTTCGTTTGACGTTCTATGTAAGAAAGTTAAAACGGTCTACAACTTTTGGCTTGCAGACAGCTCTCACCATAATACTACTACTAAAAAAAATACCATTTTATTGATTTATTTGGCCTGCATTTTCAAATGTTGGTTTGTGGGGACTTGACTATTTACAAGTTTAATCACTAGCTGACATAGGTAAGGGAATCAGTGGTAAACTTGGGAGTACTGGACAACTGTTTCGTTTATGTTTAGTAAACCTCAGCAGTACACAACCATAACCCAACCAGAGGTCGAACCCAGGATCTTTATGTTACAAGGTAAGCTCGTATACCGATTAGCCACTGGGATATAATCTGATAGCCCAACAATTTTAAATTCAGATGATTCACGATATATAGTGCAACCCCCATTCAGTATCAGAGGCGAATAACTGCGATCTTACCTGACTGACTTGTTGGATCCCGCTGGTCACAACTTCTCACCTGAACTTTAAGTAACTTCCTGAATACAGCCAGTCGCTAGCCAGCATCGCCGTTGATATTGGCTGGCAGTTGCGCCATATATTGCAAGCTGGAAGAAATTGGAATTTATAGGCCATTGCACTGAGACCAATGGTTGAATGGTCTACGAGCTAGCCCTGAAACCTGGAGGTGCCGGGTTCGACCCTTGGTGCATAAACACTGATGAAGAGTCCCAAACCACGAAGAAACAACTACTCAGTGATTCGTATTCATCCAGTGATTCTCCCAATGATGTAAGTTCGAGAACAAACCTGTAATTTGCTTTTCATTTTGATCTACTGATTATGTGGGACAAAATTTTCGGCATCAGTTGACATTTCCGCACTTAGTAGAGAGCCTTGTACGACACCTGAAGGTTAACATGACATTATTTTGGTTGGTATGGACTCGAAGTAGACTTCAGGGTATTCATTTTGTCCCATTCGGCACTTGCCAGATAGACATGCCTGAGAGGTTTCCAATCTCATTATAAACGCTGTCACTCACAAATAACTGATAACCATTTCAAAAGTGGTACCCCTCGTGACCTAGCGAATAACGCTTTAGCATTGGAAACGATGGTCGGTGGGTTCAAGTCGCCGTAGAAGCACCATAAATCACTAGGAATTCAGGTACCTACATCCTACCAACGAGTCCCATCCTAGATTCAGCTTGTTATCACCACCATCCAAAGTAAATATTATACTTCGAGTTTGATCACAGATTGATATCAGTTAAAGAACCACTTCAAATTAGTGACGAGTACCAAACAGCTGTTTGTAACTCTTCAACAGTACCAGTGAACAGGTATCGAACCCAGGACTCTCAGGTTACTATGCCAGACCTTGGAATCTAACACCCATGACATCTCACTTGTATTAATTCACGAGTTTTAATCATACTACTTTAACATTGAATTAAGTAAGATAAATTATTTTTGATATATTTATATTATGATCTCTTTAACCTACAATTTTTCTTTTCATCTAATAGGAATTGGCTTTAATATATCGTAGTAATAGAAGTGCAACAATCATATGTAAAACATCAGTAGAATTATTGGTTATGTCACAAGATGAATTTAATAAAATATTTTTACAGAGTTCACATGATAAAGAAGCTGAGCACATTTCATTTTTACGTACAATCTCATTTATACCATGTCAAGTAATTGATCAGTTGTCTTCAGCTGATGGTTCAGTTTTATTATTCACATATTTTCGGTAAGATCAATTGATTAATTAATTGATTAGTGTTGAATGCCTCAGTTTATGTTTTTCCTCTGACATTTTGCGGACTTCTTTCACCATGTTAGTTTCTAGAAAAATATCTCTACTGACGTCCTACATAAGGAAGTTAAGACAGTGTTGTATCACTCCATTTCTACTTTCTAAGTTTGTTAACCCTTCTGTTTGACCCATTCTTCTTTAATACTCCCCCACCTTAATCTTTCCTGAGCAACTTAAAGAAAAGTCTTTGTTACATTGCTAAGGCGAAGGTTGAAGTCTATTGTTTTTGTGATTAATCCCTCAAAGTGCTTCCATCACCTATAATAAACAACCTTGAATTAAAGTTATGAGAAATAATTGTGAAACAGTCATTAATACTGATTTTGTGTCCTGAGATTAAAAAGTGCTTTGCAATGGATGATGGTGATGATGATGGATTTCTATTCAGAGTAATCACATTGGGATATTTTATGTGCTTTAATAACCTTGATATGATTATGAGCAATAAATTGTGCTCGAAACGTCATCAGTAAATATTACTGTATAACACTGTGAGACTCTATCAAAATAAAATTTACCCATAATGGAATTACACTCTACCACAGTGCCCAAGTTTTATTCTTATATCAATGATACTTTAATAACCATCTTGGAACATGTTCTTTTCGACGACCACGCAACAATGGAACATTCTATTGGTTCTACTTATAGATGTGTGTGTCACCACAACTGCAGGTGAAATTGTAGATACAGTCCGAAGTAGAATCCACAGAATTTCGTCCTTTAATCGTAGGCAAAGGAATCGAAAATTTTCGGCATGTGAGGGAAAGAGATGTGGCGTAGAATGTGCGTTTGATGGCTGACTGCAGTCTTTGAACTGTCAGATGCATATCTTGATCACCCTTGAATAGGTAGGTAAACAAATGTAGCTTTCTTTGGTAAAGAAGCTGTCGAAAAGAAAATGTTTCAAAGTGGTTATTAAAATGCACAGAAAATCCCAATGCAATTATTAATCTGAATAGAAATCCATCATCCATGTCAAGTCACAGAATCAATCAATATTAATGACTGTTTCACAATTATTCCATCACGTAACTCTAATTCAAGGTTGGTCATTGAAGGTGACGGAAGCGCTTTGGGAGATTAATCGCAAAACCAATAGACTTCAACCTTCGCCTACCATGGTGAGTAAACTTGACCTATTTAAATATGATTGGTCATTAGATGAGTACGTACTTTTGTTTTATATAACTGAGTAATTATCATGCATTTTATTTTATTTTACTGTTATGAACCATGCTAGTTGTAAAGCGGTTGCAAAGAAGCTACGGAATTTAAATCATCAGTAGTAATTCCATACAAAGAAGGAACCTTGGAAACCTTACTCAGAATTCTTAACAAGGCATGTATAAAAGTGGCCTACATTCAAACCACTCACAGACTCAATTAGAAACAAGCTTTGTCGGTTAAAGGATAAATCCTATGGAGCCGTTAAAACAAAACAATTTAGTTTATCTAACACCCTGCCTCCGATGATTATCAGGTCAAATACATAGGTCAAAGTAGTAGAACAGGGTCAGTCAGTCAGGCTAGCTGAGCATAAAAACCTAGCAACAAAGACTAGATTAGTTCATCCGAATAAGATAAGAAATCTGGAGAATAATTCAGCCATAGCACTCACTACATGCAAATACACACAACCATACAATAGGATGGGAGGGAGAGATTGATAACAGAAGCTTTGTTTATCGAGTCAACTGCAAACACGTGTAATAGGAATGACTCAACAGCTGTCCAGTCTGACATCTGGAAAATTCTACTACCCTTACAACTAACAGCAAAGAACAAAGAAAACTATCAAACTCAAGTTTCGAAGTTGTGTGAGTATAAGTGATAATAATCATATCAATTTTGTTTGAAACCTTGTCACCCAGCAAATAATACTGTTTCACTGTGTGAAACATTTGATAAAAAAAATAATATGGAATTACTTACTAACACCACACTGCCCGCACACACACACACATTAAAACACTGTATGATTATTGGAGGAAATGAAGAAGAAACATACAGAATTGGTTCTCTTTTCGTATTTCATAGGATATACTTCAGATGATTACATTACATGTAAATCCTATGAGAAGACAAAGTATTTTGAAATGCTGAAAATTTCTGTAATACGTGTTGACATATTTATCTGAATTAAAGCCTTATTATTTTCATACCGCTGATAAGCAAGCACAGTCGTAAACGAGAAAAGGCGATTATCCAGTGTTCAGATGACTTCGGTCTGGCTGACCAACAATCCCTACTGGTTGGTGATGTGAGTGGTATATACAACTGCTGATCTCAACCAGTCATTTAATAAGTATATAGTGTAATGAACTGGCACAGAGTAGAAAATGAAATTCTCAACACAATGTGATCTCTTGATAGTGAAGAAGAAGTTATCGATCAGAGTAGTCACTTCAAAGATGGAATGGAATATATGGCTTAATAATATCTTTTCAAGGATTTGATCGATTTCAATTTCGACCATGAATTGACTTCAGTTAGAGAATCATTGAAAATCACTAAAGCGTACTGGACGGTTGTTTCGTCCTAGTATGGGACTTTTCAGCATTGTACACCCATGATCCCGCCAGGAGTCGAATTCAGAACCTTCATGTTACAAAGCGTATTGGGGCTGAAATCAATCAAACGACTGCAAACCAACACTTCAGAACTCACCTAGTGCTCACTGGTAGGTGCCTTCAGGATGAAGTTGTTTTGAAGTTCTAGGGAGAAGCCATCAATTTTAGCATGAGAGCAGATATTCACTGATGACATCTTCCGGTGGTCGCTCTATATATGTCACGAATTAGCATGAGTTGGAATTCTTTGGCCATTAGATTCCTTCCCAGTCACTATTTGGTCTACGAGCTTGCGTTTCAACCTGAAGATCCTGGGTTCGAACACTGAGAGTATCATGAATGCGTACTGATGAAGGGTCTCAAAGAAGGAAGACAAAGTTACCCAGCACTCCCTGGCGAATTTCATTGGTTCTCTAACTGAGATCAGTTTGTAGTCAACATTTTGTTAATAAGCTCTTCGAAAAGTGATTCTTCACTGGATATTGTCTTCTTAAGCGCTGAAAAGATTAACTCTGAGAGAATGGGTCTTTTATAAATGAACAGTGTATAGCTAGGTACACAGACAAATTCTTACATTTAGTTACTGTTCTGTGGATTAAACTTCTATTGATAAACATCTTGAAAGTGGCTTCGCTGTTCCGAGATATTTTTCTCTGAGAATGTCGGAAAGGTATTCATTTATTGGTGCAAATGTATTCTGTGAGTTCGCCATAGAACACGACGATATCAAGGACATAATGCTTCTTTTCCACGTATACTTTCACATTTCTCAGCAGACGATTAATCCAGTATTGCTTTAAGTATGAGATACCTTTTTTGATCACTTAATTGTGCCTTTATCAGTTTACTTTCTCCTCGGCCGAACATAAGAGCAAGTCCTTGAACGTATTTTGAAACGCTTTCTATCCTTGTTATCCAGAAGAAATAAAAAAGAATACTTGTAGTTCCATCTTCGAAAACATCTCGCCATCTCTGGATATTAGACACCTCTGTGCGATTATTTCACAGTGATATATAGGATTCCCCGGTATCCTACGAAAGGACTTCGAATACTTCATTTATACATGGACGAACCGCGGGCTATTCGGGATCTGAAAGTCGACCTTAGCAATAGAAAGTATTTCATACATTCTCTTGCTTTACTGTGACTAGAATTCACCTCCAGAATAAGACAATATAACCAACTGGTCACTCGAAATTAACTCCCACACAGTGGTTAGGACTCTCGCCGACCATGCACATGGTCCGAGGTTCGATCCCCTGCCGGCGCACACCCGATATCTATGGTCGGCCTGAATTTGGGCTACCGATATCCATGCTGAAAATTCCACACTTGTACTGAAAATACGGTGTGGAACCAAGCTGTGAATAAAAAAAAAGACATAGGCACAGAAGTCACACTGGAAAAAAAGACGATGGAAGAGACAACAGCCAACAACTGTAATTAGACAAAATACGTAGTTTAATAATTCCCACTGTAACAATAAGAACTCAATATTCAGAGAAGAGACTCTTTTCCACAACCAATTTATTATCAAGCTGTACAATCGTATATACACATATGGCTTTTAAGAAATTATATCCGGTGAGGGAATTAGGTCAAAGGTGTGAATACATGAAATAGTAATAGTAGTGGTAGTAGTATGAAATGCAATTAAAATATCTGTGATTATAATTTTAGTTAAATGTCGAGTAGCAAAACAATTACTATCCTATATAGAATAATACATAAGATGAATGGATGTATAGATGTTATTGGGAGGGGGTGCACAATTATAGGATAAGTAGGCGAATATAAAGTGTTACATAACATGGTGAAAAATAAGATAAAATTCAAAATTGTAAAAATTTAAAAAAAACGGTAATTTGGATTTAGAATGGCAAGTGGGACGGGACTAGAGGAAAAAATAAGGGAAGGGTACATCGATTAACTAAATGAAGCAAATAAATAAATGTCTATCCCTCTACGACCAAGGCAGAAGTAGGGTTTGTACATACTTCTTTTGTACTTAAAGGTCTGGCTTAAAGTCATGAATTGCTAGGGCTTCCGCTGTCTTTAGAAAACTATAATGAAGAAAAAGCCGCCTACAAGTTAGCATGGACTCGGTAGATGATCTTAAAACCATGGTCAGGGTTAGCAGAGTGACAGGAGTTGATCAGGTGTTCCAGAGTAGAGCTTCGCACACACTTCCTTTCTCCCTTGTAAAACCATGCTGGAGTATGTTCTCGTATTCGTGTGGAAAGCGCCCTCTGGCTACGGCCAATATACCTTGCTCCAGAAGAGCAGACACCTAGTACTTGGTATTTACAGAACCTCGGAAATTTAAGCCATAAATTAGCCAATCAAAACTATCCCATAAGATTATCATGTCAGTATATGTGGAAGTCATGTATTCACTGCTGGTAGAGAAGCTTGTCACTTCTAACACGTTATTATTTTTTATTATTTTATAATTTTTGCTATCACTAACACTGCATTCCTCATACAGACTTTACCAAACATTCACTAGCTTTCGTCCATTTATGGTGATTAATCGTCTTCTCCACACATATGACGTCATGTCAGATTTTAATCTCTTTTCTAATTTTCACTTAGTCAACCCTTCTAGATTACACCTTATATTGAGTAATACATTTTCTAAAACACAGTTATCGGTTTGTGATTGGTCTTCTGAATTCTCTGTTGAATATATATAAATATAATTGCACAACTTCGATAGAGAAAGAAAGACAAGATTTGCAGTATAAAATGATATCATCATTCTATTCCACAGGTTCTCATCAGCTAACTGCATACACTACCTGAAATTACAGTGGTTATAAATGATAACATTTCATACTTCAATGTTTGAAAGGTATTAGAGAAGGCATTATGATATTAACACACCCGGAATATAAGTATTACAACATATAGTTTAAGTAACCATCAATTTATATGCTATCAAACTATAGAAAAAGAAGAAAGGGGGGCTGAAAGAAGACAGAAAACAGAAAAATCTAATGAACAGTCTTAGCTTGTACGTCAGTATGACAGCTCAAGAAGGTTAGATTTCATCAAACTGAAAACTTACACGGTGAGCTGAGTTTACTAGTGTGTATGACTAATCAGTGTAATGAAAGCGATTGCAATTAAACCATTCAAACCAAACTTATGCATACAGACAGAGTGAGTATGAGTAATCTCTCACTCCCTTGGTAACTGAATTTTGATTTTGATTACATCAATTAGTCATCTAATTCATTTATCTCAACTCACTGAGCAAATCCCAATCTTATAAACTGTAACCGTTTTTGTTTCCTGAGTTGCTATGTGAACAACGTACAAGCTAACACTGTTTGTTAATTTTTTCTGTCTTACACCTCCCCCTACCCCCTCTTTTCTACTTTGAAAGCGTATGAATTGATGATGACAACTAAAACTAAAAATTGTAATGCTGCTTACATTTCGGATGCTTGAGTTTTATAGTATCTTTTCTCTACCACCACTGATACATTAAAGTATGTTATTATCATCTATATATAACCATTGTAATTTCAGGTAGGGGTCTGCAACTGATGAGAACCTGTGAGATAGAATGACGATATCATCATTTCGTACTGCATATCTGGCCTTTCTTTCTCTATCAAAAAAATAATTTTTCAAAGAAAATATTTTCTTTGCCGTCATGTATTTTTTTTTTCGTGTACGACTTTCATGTTTCCTTGCCTTACAGACGTAATATGACAATATGTTTGGATAGTAATCAAAGCAATTGGATATACATTGTTAAAACAGGCCAATGTCGTATTCTTAAAGATATTGAATTAAAGACTAAGTGTGGAAAGTCAACCAGTGGTAAGGGGGGTAGACCAGAAACTCGTGTTCAATATTATTTCAAATCAGATAATATTAGGAGTAAAAGGTCGAAGGTAAGTTGACCTGTGTTTTAAAAGGGATATTTGATTCATTTATACATCCCTTAAACAATTTAAATAAAGCAAGAACAACAGCGGCTTTGGCAGAATAAAATGGTACCATCATTGTTTATTTCGTTGGCTTCTCGTCAGCTGCTTACAGGCCAAAGTCATTATTAAGTATAACTACAGAAACAATTTTAACATACTTGCGCAGAGTCCATATATATATATATATATACATAATATTAAACACTATTCCGAACAATAATAATCATACACAATGGAAACTCTCGATATTACGTAATCAGATAAAAAAGAGATGGCGAAAATATCCAGTTACCAGGAGTATGAAAGGCTGATAACTGTTTCTTTCTGAACGAATAAATCAGGTTTCAAGCGCTCGATGGAGATCGATATGACAAACTTGAGGAGAATTGAGCTCTTTTGCCTACTGATAATTTTGAACGATCCTGCTACTAATTCTTCCTCTCTGTTCAACATGAGGCCAGTGAAGGCGGTAACTGTTGATAAAAGTCTGCGGTTGGCTGTTGGAAATGCTTTTCGTTACTGACACGCAGTACACGTTTCTCACCCATATACAAGAACTGACTGACTGACTTAACATGTGTTGAAAATCTGAATCTTGGTGTTTATGCTGAGGTGAAGTACAGAAGATTTCCACACTGCCTTCAGGTTGATGAAGGTGTATCTTGCCCTTCCGATTTTGGCTGGCTTTGACATCTTCATGCGTTCCAACTGCCTGTGTTTGAAACCTCTGTCAAATCCCTCCAGCTGATAGTGACTGGTGCTGGTTGTCGCTGTCGCTGTTGGTCGGTGGGGTATCTTCATCACCTCCGTCTTCTCTATGTTCACTTATAGTCCTGCCTTCCCTGCCCGCCTACTTCTACAGCCAGTTTGTTGGTTTCCTTCCATGATTCTTGAAGTTTGTGTGACGTCAAACCTAAATCATCCACGCGTGAAATCCGGATCTCCCAGAATGTTCACATTAGCCCAACATATTCCTGTATTTTCTCTCCCTGTGTACAGTCTGACGCATAATCCGCAATTAGGAATATCATCTGCAATAGTAATCAGGCAGCCTTGTTATACTCCCGTATTCACTTTGAACGTCTCTCTGAGCTTTCGGTTGTCGATCACTTAACACATGGCACTGTCATGTAGCGAACTGTTTGAATGAGGTTGATTATGACTTGGGTACCGTACGCCGTAATGTTGAAGCAATCTCCAAATTACTTCTTTATATTGAATTTTAACTATTTTACAACTATTTTAAAACACCAACAATAGGGAATCTAAACCATCAGTAGGAATTTCATACAAGGAAGGAACTTCGGAAACCTGACGCAGAATTCTTAACAATGCAAGAACAAAAGTGGCCACCAATCAAACCCACAAACTCAATTAGAAACAAGCTTTGTCAGTTAAAGGATCAATCCTCTAGAGCCTTCAAAACAGAACAATTCAGTCCACCTAATACGCTGTCTGCAATGATTGTCAGGTCAAACACACAGGTCAAAGTAGTAGAACAGGAGCAGTTAGACTAGCGGAGCATAAAAACGTAGCAGCAAAATCTAGATTAGTTGACCCGAATAAGATAAGAAATCTGGGGAACAGTTCAGCCGTTGATAGCTCTCACTACATGCAATTACACACAACCAACTGTACAATAGCAATGGGTTGGATGAGTTTTAAAATCTAATGTCACAGGGTGAATGGAGGGAGAGATTGATAACAGAAGCTGTGTTTATTGAATCACCTGAAGAGAATACGTGTAAAATGAATGATTCAACACCTGTCCAGTTGGATATCTGGAGAATTCTACTACCCCAACGACGACAAACAAGAGAGAACAAAGAAAAGTATGAAACTCAAGTTTCGAAGTCGTGTGATTATAATTAAGAATATGATTATGAACAGTAATAAAATGTGTTCGAAACTTTGTCACCCAATAAATAATACTGTCTCCTTACTGTGTGATGTATCTAATAAACAAACTGATATGGAATTACCTACTAACACAGTGCCCAAGTTTTACACATGTATTTCTTCTCTTTGATTTTCTTATGTTATCACCTAGAGTACCACTACTCAAAGTTCACGCAAACAATCAAATAGCAAAGATAATAAGATATTCATTGAATTGAAAATATTGGAACCAAATAGTGTTTTCGTAAGTTTATTCAGCGTATTTAAAATGTTAATCAAATTACCTAATTAATTAATCAATAAATCACCAATTCTCATTCTGGTTTTAGTGAACTCGATTATACGGAAGACCCTAATGAGTGGGGAAGATAGGCACACATTGGATTGCATTATGGGTAAAATTTATTTTGATAAAGTCTCACAGTGTGCTGTACAGTAATACTTTCGTCATGCATTTATTCCCCTTGATGAATTTGAATAAAGCAAGAACAAAAGTGGTTTGTGCAATCAACGTCGACCAACTTAGATTTGAACCAGCTCTTCTTGTCCTCATCAACTGGAGTAAGGTCATTCAGCTGATAGAATAGGTTTTCGAATTGAGCTGCGACATCGGTTCTGTTGTTAAAGTTATTCGGGATATGGAAGTTAAATCCGAGGGAAAGTGCTTCCATTTCAATGCGGCTTAAATTCAAACTCGACAGATTATACACAAACTCCTCAGGATTTTCTGGGAAGACGTCACATAGTTTCTCCTTGGTCAGGGATTTCGACAGAGTTTTATAGAAATTTGCACATGTTTTCTGTTGAAGCTCTTGAATGAAATTGATGAATTTGATCCGGCATACTATATTTAAATTATTGACGACAGCATCAAAGGATCGGGCTTCAGTTCTCAATTTTGAAATCAGAGACTCTGTTGATTCAATATGCGATTTCGTTATACGTCGAAGGTTTCTGAGGGAGGGCGGTAATTTGCAAGTACGTAGTGACTTCATGAGATGGCGAGGAAAGAAGTGCGACTGCAAGCATTCATCTTAAAATTTTATTCGAGTCACTTCTCTGGATATCCTGCAACTTTCTGCACAAACCACTTTTGTTCTTGCTTTATTCAAATACTTACGTCGACGACACTTTATCGTCAACAATGAAGAAAATCCAGACGATATCTTAAATTCCTTTAACAACTACCACCCTGCAATTCAGTTCCCGTTAAAGAAAGAGTCTAACTCCAAAATACCCTCTCTAACTAACTTTCACAGTTGGGTACCCCTATATACCAAACGAAACCTGATCCGTTCACTCAGCTACAGAGTTTGCAGAATTTGCACCCAGAATACCATGGGAGACGAAGTAGACAATCTCAAGAGAATCCTCGTCGGGAATTGTTATCCAGGACGATTTATTGCAAAATCCATGAATCCTAGACCGCAAAAGCTGCCCACGCTTAGCGTCCCGAAAAAGCTCCTCTACATGAACCTCCAATTCAATGGAGATTTATCTGCGGAAACACTGAAAAATCGACTTTCGCGTTCACTTACGAAAACCTCCTTCGCAGCTGAACCAAGACTGACCTTCTCCACGAAACCTATGATTTGTATGAACGTGAAGGATAAGCTACCAGTGATGACTGGCCTCATCAATGTGTATCTAACAATTCACCTGCTCACGTGGAACCAGGTATGTCGGCCTTACCCAGCGTTCGCTTTTCAAATGTATCACCGAACACTTACCTGCATGGTTTTATAAAGCAGGAAAACGATGTCCCCACAGCTCCATCTTAGAACGTATGATAGATTCCGGACAACAAACTATACCCTCCCAAACAGACTTCAAAGTCGTCTACAGAATACGAAGTAGTCTTCCTAAACGTGTACGAGTCAAACTTCTCCAAACTACAGTAGTATTTACTGAAGACGTTTCGAACAAAATTTATCATTGCAACTCATAATCATATCAAGGCACTACACACACAGCTTTCTAACTTCGTTTATGTATTTCCATTATTTTTCATCGTTTGATTTGATTGATAGTAGTATTCTCCATATTACCGGTATGAGTTATGAGTCATTGCATTCTATTGCATATGTTGGGTGTAGATTCGCTGAACAAGAATTCAGTAATCAACTTCTCTCTCTTCACCCACATACCTACCTGTATTACTTACTTCTTAGAATTTTAGCCCTCTCCTTCCCATCTTATTTTGTATGACTGTGCGTTGTTAATGCATGCAGTGCAATGTAGTGCTGAGCTCTCTACTAAATAACTTATCTTCTTAGGTGGGGCAACCATTCTAACCTTAGACACTAAATTCTTATCTTCTAACAGACAGTTTGACTACCCCGCCGGATCTAGTATGTAGACTGACCTATGTAGTTAGTTCATCAAGCTCACCACAGTTATTGCAAGTTATTTTGTAAATTATATTATTTTGTCTAATTGGGTCAACCGACAGGGTGCTTTAACCTACAGAGGTGAGTTTGTCCTACCTGAGTGAGTTTGTAGGTTTGAATGCCACTCTAATTCCTGCTTTATTAAGAATCCTACGTGAGGAGGGTCCCAGATGTCCCCTCCTTTTATGGTATAACCACTGTAGATGCCTTATATTCTCTCTTATTAATGTTATCATTATTAGTTTCCACATTATTTTCATTTTGCTTTTGTCCCTCTCAGATCTTCCTAATGAATTTTGTAGGATAGTTATTTAACAACAACCAGCTCTTCTTCTTCTATCTGTTTTATTTCATCATTTAGGTCTCTTGTTGTACTACTTAGTGCTACTGCTATTACTGAATAGCACACTGTGAGACTTTATCAAAATAAATTTTACTCATAATGGAATTATACTCTACCACAGTGAACAAGTTTCATTCTTATATGAATGACACATTGGATCAACAGAAAGACCGTGGAAGATCTGGATTTTGATGAAATATTTATTTTATTCCTGACAAATTGGAAAATCTAGAGGTGACAACCAAAAAGTTAACGGAAGGGGCAGCGGAGACGTGACTTCAAATGAATATTCAGGGGAGAGAGGGAGAGCGGTGGTGGAAATACAGCACTAACCACCATCAATGGGAGAAATCTAGAGGAAGTCACCGCTTTCATTTATCTTGTCAGGCGGTACAGATAAAGATATCAGAGTCAACCACAATTGGAAGATCAAGAATAACCTGAATTAATCTGAAACCAACGTGGAAATCTAATTCACTAAGCGTATATGGAACAAAATCCGAATTTGTAGCACTAACATGATGTCACTGTTTCTGTATAGCGCAATAGACTCTGTAGTGCAATGAACTAACTAACATCCTACCACCTAACAAATTTATTTTTGGATGGAGGATTTCACCATGAGCTGACATCAGTTAGAGAACCACTGGAAAACCTGGGAGTACTGGATAGTTGTTTCGTCCTAGTTTGGGACTCTTCTTCAGTATGCACCCACCGAGTTTGAACCCAGGACCTTCTGATTGCAAGGCGCGCTCGTATACCATTAAGCCACTGGGACCTGATTCAATGGCCCATGAATTCTGACTTCTGCCAATTCACGACATAGCGCGACCGTTTCGCAATGTCTTCCTCTTTGATGAGTTACTGCCTCCTCTTCATGCTGCTGTACCCTACTGATCACAGCTTCCCCCTAGAACCGCAGGTCACTGCCTAAATAGGGCCATTCGCTAGAGAGCATCAAATTAATTTTCAAGTATTTGTTTTGTAGGGATTTTATTTGATTCGATGGAGAATTTCATCATGAGCTGACATCAGTTTCTGATTAGTCCCGAACTATGAGGAAAGAGCTGTCCAGTACTCCCAGGTTTTCCGGTGGTTCTCTAACTGATGTCAGCTCATGATGAAATCCTCCATGCAATCAAACAAAATCCCTACGAAACCAATACTTGAAAATTTATTTTTATTGCTTTACGTTCCCAGTGAAACATAGGGCTTCAAGCTAGAGACTTGAAGTTTTGGTAGCGGTGGTGTTTACTTCTATAGGATGGGGTTGCTAGCCTCATTGCCAACCCAGCCTTCCCTCTTTAGCAGTCTTACTACTGGCTTAGCGAGGTAAAGGAGGAGTGCGTCTGTGGCCGGGGATCGAACCCCGGACCACATGGGGATGTGCCTGGCGAGCACTCCAGCGCCGTGCTACTGACGCACGTGCAAATAGGCATGAGAAAGTAGAGATACATTGGACATACACTGAGGAAACTGTTGAGTTACATCGCGTTCTAGGCCATCGCTCGAGTGAGTCAGAGTGTGACATGTAGAAAATCGTTTGTGGGAGGGGGGTGAGGGAGGATGAAAGCTTATAGGCCGTCATAAAGCCAGCTAAAGAGGATTGCAAACAAGAGGACGAAATGGACGTATACAGCTGGAGCCCTGTGTTCCACTGTAAAACCACGGGAATAATGAGAAAAATGATGATATTTTATGAACTATCAGTTACAGAAAAGTGACTCCACAGAAAGATGTTCACGAATTAATCTCTGAAAATTCTTCTCGTTTTATAAGAAATGTGTAACTATCTGAACTGATTTGTTGCAGTCTGAATACAGGAAAACAATCTACTTGTATAGCTAACTAGAAGTTCCTTGAGTCACAAACTGTACAAAAATATTCCGGCGATAGTAAAAAAGCAGTCCATTATAGATAAGATTTTATTTTGATAAATCACACAGTGTGTTATACAGTAATATTTACTAATGACCACCTTTCGAGCACAAATTATTACCACTCATAATAATATCAAGACACTCACACAACTTTTTCGCTTCATTTATATACATGTGTGGAATTGATGATTAGACATTTGAATAAAAATCAGTAATATAGGATAATGTACATTCAGAAATAATAATAATAATATGAGTGTTATGAATCAAATACAATCCGATGGGGATTAAGATGAGTGTTTTTATAGTCATAATAAGTAACTTGTTAGAATGTTGTGATGTACGTGAAGTGAAATAAAATAGAATTTTAAGATTATTTATTATCCTCCTCTGATTTCACTGACTGACTGGTGGTAATAATATCTTCCATGCATATCTCTGGTATTTGCGTTGACTCACTTATATTGCATGTTACTGATATGAGTATAAAACTTGGGAACTGTGGTGGTAGAGTACAACTCCATTATAGAAAAGATTTTATTTTGATAAGTCACACACAACTATACAGTGTTATTACATTTTATTCCCCGGACCAGATGGAATAACCCAGAAGCACTAAAAGAGGACCCAGAGACGACAGCAGATATGCTAGATCCATTATTGCGAAAGATCTGGAAAGAGGGAAAGGTGCCTACTGACTGGAAGAAAGGTTATCTAGTGAAACTACCAAAGAAGGGCGACCTGGGACTCTGCAAGAACTGGCGAGGAATCATGCTCCTGTCGACGCCAAGTAAAATCCTGAGTCGCATCATCCTGGAGAGAATAAAGGACGCACTGGATACAGAACTCCGACCAGAACAAGCTGGATTCAGGAAAGGCGAATCATGTTCTGACCAAATTGCAACTCTACGCATCATCATCGAACAAAGCATGGAATGGCAATCAAATCTCTACCTCAACTCTATAGACTTTGAGAAGGCCTTCGACAGCGTCGACCGCGAAGTGATTTGGAAACTACTCGAGTACTATGGCGTACCCCAAATATTCATCAACCTTATTCAACAGCTGTACAACAACGGCACATGTCAAGTGATCCACAAGGGAAAACTCAGCGAAGCGTTTGGAGTAAACACAGGAGTCAGACAAGGGTGCTTATTATCACCAATGATATTCCTAATTGTGGTGGACTGGATTATGCGTCAGACAGTGGGAAACGAGAAGACAGAGATATCCTGGACCGACGTGAAGAATTTAAAAGACCAGGATTTCTCGGATGATTTATGTAAGATGTCACACAAAATCGAAGAATTACAAGCGAAAACCGACAAACTGGTCGAAGAGGCAGCAAAGACAGGACTTCAGGTGAACATTGACAAGACGGAGGTTATGAAAATAACCAACCAACAACAACAACAACAGCAGCAGCAACATCCAGCGCCAATGACCATCAACGGGAGGGATTTGAAAGAGGTTACTTCATTCACTTATCTAGGGAGCATTGTCTCAACTACAGGCAGGAGGAACGGACGAGGATGTCAAATCGAGAATCAGGAAGGTGAGAAACACATTCATCAACCTGAAACCAATCTGAAAATCTTCGTCACTCAGCCAGTATCAACAACAAAATTCGGATTTTCAATACAAACGTCAAGTCAGTCAGTTTTTCCATACGGATCAGAAACTTGGCGGGTCACAAAGAATATTTTCAACAGCCTGTTGCAGGGAGACCTTTATCAACAACTGTCTTCGCTGTATACTGAAGATCAGATGGCCGGAAAGAACAAGAACAAACAAGAAGCTATGGGAACAAACGAAACAGGAACCAATCGCCCAACAAATATGCAGGAGAAAGTGGAGATGGATTGGACACTCACTGAGGAGGCCACTGGGTGACATCGCGCGTCAGGCCCTCGAGTGGAACCCGAAAGGGAAGCGGCGAGTAGTGGGACGTTCAAGGGTGACATGGAGGAGGTCGTGTGAGGAGGAACTGAAACAGTATGGACTAACATGGATGCAAGTGAAAAGTACAGCAGAAGACAGAAGCAAGTGGAGGCGTGCAGTTGAAGCCCTATGTTCCACTAGGAACCCAAGGGAACCATAATAATAATAAATAATAATAATATTTTATTGCAATATGTAGTCAATTCCACACATGTATATAAATGAAGGAGAAACGTTGTGTGACTGAGTGACTTGATATGATTATGAGTAGCAATAGTTTGTGCTCGAAAAGTGGTCATCAGTTAATATTACTGTACAACGAATACTGTGTGATTTATCAAAATAAAATCTTTTCCATAATGGAGTTATATTCTACCACCACAGTGCCCGAGTTTTATACTTATATCAATAAAAAGGCAGTGAAATTTTAGAACGTGAAATCTTTGATACTGTGCACACATATTAACTCACTAAAAATACATCTTTCGACAGTCGACTGGTGCTATTCGACAACTTGTGAACATCATTAACATTATCTTATCAGTGTTATTTAATGAAATCTCAAAGTGATAACATTTGTGTTTTGTCTTTTCTCGTTCACATCAGGGACTGGAATCCATTGTCTTTGAACCATTCGGTGGGACAACTTCAGTTTCATTAGTCTCAGATGGTGCAGAATGTGTAGCGATAAGTAAAAAATTTTTTATTCAACATTGTCCAACAAATTTTTTGAATTGGTTAAGATCTAAGGTAAGTGAGCATATTCATGAAAATTAATTTTTGAACTTATTGGTTTTCAAAAGAATCGATATTGAGCAATGAGTACCCTTTTCGATAACTTCATCATCAGGCTCTACAGTTATATATACGTTAAAGTGAATGAATTAGTGTTATGAACAACAAAAATGTTGTTTAAATAACATCGAATCAATAATAGCAATATCAATGGATTACAGTTCGATAGCATCAACATAACAATGCACACTGAATGTCAGAAAAAAATTAGGAAAGATAATAATACAAATTCATGAATTCATAGTCTCTACTGAAGGCCGGCCAGGACAGTAGTAGTAGTTGCTGGACTTGCTTCTTTTGTACACAGAGCACTGGTTGTTTAAGGCGAATTGCAATAGCCTCTGCCGTTTGGAGCATGCGGTGCTTCGATGGTTTTGGCAATTTATTAGGCACCCAGTAGATGATAGAGGAGGATTCTTCAACGCTGGCTGGGTTTATGGCCGGTTTGCACCAAATGGTCCAATATCAAACTGTTAATGGTTTTCACTACACCTTTACTTAGCCATAGTGGGAGATATTCTCGAGCTGGCATGAAAAAAACAAGTTCCTAGAGTAACAGTCGATATAACTTGCTCCATCACAAGCGCAGTTGAATTGGTAGGGACAATTGGAAATGGCTAGCTAGTCTAGGTACTTCATGTTTCAGTCGACAAATCACCGTCGGTCGTGTAGACATTAAGACGTGAAGTTCTCCAGCAGAGATTTGAAGGATAATTTCTTGTTTGATCATGAAATTATTTCAGTCAGAGAACTGCTGGAAACTATGGAGTAGTAGGCACTTTTCACTGGAAATCAGAATTCATGTAGGATGATTGGAAGAAATTGGTAAGAAGCTCTAGACCTATGTTTCGTGCTTGGTGGCAGTCGTTAGCAAGGTGTATCTTAAATCTTAAAGGAACGTCATCTCAACGAGTGCTGCAGTAAGAGATGATGCCACTGAGATATTCGGGCTCACCATCAACCTCCTATAGGATTATTAATTTAAGTGTAAAACTTGTGCCCTGTGGTACAATGTAGTTGCATATTTATTATTAGTATTATTATGATTGTTCCCTTGGGTTCCGAGTGGAACATAGGGCTTCAACAACACATCTACACTTTGTTCTATTTTCTGCCATAGTCTTCAGTTAGGTCCACGATTGCCCACAATCTCTCATCTCCTCCCCCTCACTACACGTTGTCCTCCATGTTACCCTCCACTCTCGGACGACCCGCTTGTCGCTTCCCATTTGGATTCTACTCGAGTAATGGCCTGCACTGCGTGCGATGTCTTTCGACGGTTTCCTCAATGTATGTCCGATCCAAGCGTCGGTGGTATAGCGGTTAGGACGCTCGCCGACCATGCTCATGGTCCGGGGTTTAATCCCCAGCCGAGGCACTCCTTTACCTCGCTAAGCCAGAAATAATGCTTGTGAAGAGGAAAGGTTGGGCATGAGGCTAGCAACCCCATCCTGTAAAATAAACACTACTACAGAAACTTCAAGCCACTAGCTTGAAGCCCTATGTTCCATTGGGGAACGTGAAGGTAAAAAAATGTCCGATCCATCTCCATTTTTTCCCCATATATTTGTTGAGCGATCGGTTCATGGTTGGTTTGTTCCCAGCCAGAGTTTTTTGTTACTAATTCTTTCTGGCCAACTGGCCATTTGATCTTCAGTATGGAGCCAGACAGCGAAGGTGGCAGTTGTTGATAAAAGTCTGCAACCTGTTGGAAATCTTTTTCGTGACACGCTGACCAAATTTCTGACCGATATAGAAGGACCGACTAGACATTAGATAGGTTTATTTTAAAAATCACACAGCGATGCAGTATTAAAAAGTGGGTGTCATTTCGAGCATAAATTATTGCTGCTCATAATCATATCACTTTTAGTCACACGTTTTCACAATTTTTATAAAATATATTTTCTCTCTTTCTCTAACTTCCCATGTACCCCTTGTTGTTTCTTGCCAATTTCCATATCTCCAATATAGGCATTGCATCATTCCGATTGCAAATGTGAGGTGTTGAATCGATGAATTAAGCTTCAGTGATTAACCTTTCTGTCTTTCTCCTTCTCTCTCTACCTAACTATATTACTTTTTAGCACCCTCACCCTGTCCCACCCTATCATTGTTTGGTTACATGCAAGTGAATTTGATGCAATAGATGAGCTTTTTCTAGGTTATTTATCTTAGCAGGGTCAATTATTCAAGATCTAGCTAAATTTTTATGTCCCAAAAATCTAGTTGACCCCGATCTACTAGTTTGATTGACCTACATAATTGACCTCATCCACAATCATTGATATGGTATTTAGTGAATTAAATTATTTTTCCTAATTGGATCTATTGGGTTATTAAGGCGACAAAGTTTATCTCTGAGAGAGTTTGTCGGTTGGTTTAAATCCCACTCTAATTCCAGCCTCATTGAGAGAATTCCACGTAAGGCCTTTGATGTCCCTCCTTTATCCGAAGACTGTAATGGATGCTTTGATTGGTCACCACTGGCTGGATGGCTAAATAACTAGGCGCATAGCTTGAAGATTTTTGGTTCAACTCTTGGTTGAGTCATGAGTGCGTACATCTGAAGAGTCTAAGGTAAGAATGAAACAGCTATCCACTACTTCCTGGATTCCAATGGCTCTCTAAATGAAGTCAATTTGTGATCAATCTTGAAAACTAGTCAATCGATCAGTCAGTCAGTCAATAAATCAATAAAACATTTAATCGATTAACCAATATGTAAGCAGTTTCAAGTTCTTTTTATCACTCACAGATTATTCAACTATTTTAGAAATTATTTTGGTATAAGAAATAGAATTTGAACATTGTGGTAAAAATATAATTTCATATTACACAAGTTTATTCGATAAAACACAATGATGATATAATACTAATCGATAACTGGGTGATATTTTGAGCATAGTTCATTGCTCATTATGATGTCACAGGTTGCTTACATGACTACCTAACTAGCTTTACAGATCCTTAATCCCTCTTGTTTTCCATCACAGTTCTACATATATCCAGGATATGCTCGTCGAGTGATAAGTAAGGAGGGAAAATCAATCGACAAGATTGTGAAGTTACATCGATTGAGATGGTCAGAACATTTATCACGCATGCCTAACCATCGATCGCGTTCCTCGATGGGTGATGTTATCCTCTGATATAGGATGGATCATGTTGGAAAACTGGCAGTGGTGTTCGGTCGAAAACATGGCTTCATTAGTCAATGAAATCCATAACACTTAGTTTGAGCCAGTCAACTAGCCAGTCACGTAGGGATGTGTAGATTGCTGTCTGATTGGGGTCTTCGGGATGGTACGAACCAATGAAGGCTGGAGATAATTGGTCAGATGGCTGAAAATTGTCGTTCTAAGTGATAACACAGATCCATTCACTCTTTGTGAGTGATTTATCATATCCAATAAAGTTCTATTGTTCTTCCATATTACTATTCATTTTCTCTCACTCATACTTCTGTTTATTATCTCTCTCCCTCTTTTAAATCTCTCTTTACTCTCTTCTGTTGCTTTGTGTTTTACATGAAAGCAGTGTGGAAACCCGAACTGCTAGACATCTGTACAAAGTTCTACGTTGAAACCAGTCAGTCACACTATACCACACTACGTTTCCTAACCTCTCAAATGTTTTCCCTTCCTGTACCTATGAATGAAGTACAGAATTCTATGGACCCTGCTTCACATTGTATTGAAAAGTTCAGATGCGGCTGAGAAGACTAATATATGTTTTAAAACAGTTAATTGCCTTTATGAATTTAGATAAAGCAATAAGAAGACGTAATTTGTCTGAATCGTGTATTGTATGTATTTGCGAAACACATTTCGAACAATTTGATCACACACGGAAGTGTCATAGGAATGTGAATAGATGAAATTAATAAACAGTTGAGAGGTGAGAAAATAGACAAGTTAGGTCAAGTGAAAAAGACATATTCAGGGTCAAAATAACAGTGAATACCACTAAACCAAATAACAGAGGTAATAGTACATCTGCTATGGTATCAAAACAAAATTTACCAAAGAAGGTTTAATGTGATGATAGATATATGTGTAGAACTAATAGAATATTTCAATGTATGATCCTTCATACTACTAACTGACTGAAATAAGTAGATGGATAGATGTAGATAGATAGATGTTCTTAGTTTGAAACCTGAAAGTCATGACTACGCAGTACTGAACGCATAGAACTCATCGAATATTCCGAGATTATAAGAAGTCATACTGTCCTCACTGGTTCTTAAGTCACGCACACTATGTAGGCTCCGTCCTCCTTTATAGCTGTGAGCGAGACATGGCGATTAGAAGTGGAAGACATGAAAAGCTTGGCTATCTGTCTTTGATCATAGGTGTCTGTATTCCAACTTCCGTGTTAAGTTGTATAATAAGATGAGCAATATTGAGGGTAGGCGTTGATCGAGTGCTAGGTGAGGAGGGGAAATCAAAAGACGAGGTTGTGAAGTCACACCGACTGAAATGGTTAGGCCATGTGTTGCTCATGACTAAACATCGATCGCCTTCCTCGACGGCCCGTGTTAGCTGCTGACATATGATGGATCAGGTTGGAAAAGAGGCGGTGGGGCTCAATCGAAAACATGTCTTTACCAGTCATTGAAATCCATTACGATTAGTTTAAGCCAGCTAGCCACGTAGAGAGGTGTAGACTTCCTAACTGATTGAGGTCCATGGGATGGTAAGAAGCAATGACGGCTGGAGACAATCAATCAAATGGCTGAAAATCGTCGTTGTCTGTGATGGCGCAGATTCATTCACTGTTTGCGACTTATAGTATCCAACAAAAATGTATTTTTCTTACTTATTTCTATTCATTTTACCTCACTCAAGCTTCCGTTTATTATCTCTCTTTTGAACCTGTCTTTACTCTTTTCTCTTGCTTTCTGTGGTACATGGAGAGTGGCATATCGAACTGCTGCACTTCTATGCGAAGTCCTATGTTGAAAACAGTCAATCAATCAAGGATATACTTTGAGTAATTTCGATTACACATTAGATGGTTGGAGGCAATCGGCAGGAAGCCTTGGACCTAGGTTTCGTGCTAGTTGGCACTCATCAGCAAGGCGTATCTGCAACCTTGAAGGAACTGATATCCCTTCTGAGATTCAAACTCGCATCACCCAGTGAGTGCTGCAGTCAGAGACGTTACCACTGAGCTATTCAGGCTCGTGACTGACCTCCTGTAGGACTGTATTTGATATTTTTGATTGAACACTAGTCAGTAACTAGTGATCAATCAAAATATTCGATTGAACATGTTTGGTACTGATTCAGTTAACAAAGTTTCAGTTATTAACGTCTCTCTCCACCTAACTATATTATTTCCAAAAACTTTTAACCAATTCTACCATATATATATATATATATATATAGCAACAGGTGCGCAACTTTTGATAGATTAACTAGCCTCAAGAGTTCTGTCACTTTAGATTGTGTTTTTCCACCTATCTTTTTTTGGTCTTCTGACACAATATTAATTTTCGAGAAAAATGTTTCGTCCAACCTCCTACATAAAGAGGTTAAGACAATCTGGTATCATTCAGTCAGTCTCTACTTTCTAATTCCGTTAATTCTTGTATCCTACCTATTCATCATTAGTGCTTCTTCCACCCCACGTTAACCTTTCCTGGAATACAGATGAAAGACTTCGTTACACTGTGACGAGCAGTTAAAGCTGTCAATAGGATAAGTGTGTAACGACAGAAGACAAGGGCCAGACAACAGATCGTTTATTAAGGAAATCAAAGCATATTTATATATTTTCATGTACATCATTATAGATTAGTTAAACAAACAAACACCGTCTTCTCATTGGTTGTTTCTCACTCAAAGTTAATCTTTCATCTCTATGTGACTGTTTCTTGAATGTCAGATCATCTATATGTTAACTGTATCCGCCTACGCAAAGTCTGCTATGGTCGGTTTTGAATCAGTCTTTGTTCATATTTTCTCACGACCAATCTTGATAAGGTAAACATTGACGTAAATTACTGTCTACCAATTTGGCTAATAGACAGCTCTCACCACAAGTGGAGGTGTCTCTAAACAAACTTATTAATATTGTTGTAGATAGACACTTAAACTCATACTCTTGTCGGATTCTCAACACCCTTTTTAATCATAATTATACGCTTGCATGTCATCTTGTAGGACAAATGAAGTACCTAGACTAGCCACTTCTGATTACATCTGCCAATTCAACTACGGTTGTGGTGGCCTTTGCTCGAGGAACTTGAATTTTCGTGCTCTTTTGGGAACATCTATCAGTGTGGCTAAGTAAAGGTGTAGTAAGAACCATCAGTAGCTCGATATTAGACCATGTGATCCAAACCAGCCACAAAGCTAGCTGCCATTGAAGAATCCTTCTCTATTATCTACCGAGTACAAAACGGATTGCCAAAAACATCCAGGTACCAGACACTCTAAACAGCAGAGGCTATCACGATTCGCCTTAAACAACCGGTGCTCTGTGTGCAAAAGAAGCAAGTCCAGCCACTACTATTACTGCCCCGGCCGGCCTTCAGTCGAGACAATAATTTCATGAATTTGTATTATTATTGTTTCGCCTTAGTTTTCTGACATTCATTCAGAGTATTGTTATGTTGATGCTATTGAGCTGTAATCCACTGGTATTATTATTATCGATTCGATGTCACTTAAACAACATAAATGTTGTTCGTAACACTAATTCATTCATTCACTATAATGTATATATAACTGTAGAGCCTGATGACGAAGAGGTTATCGAAAAGCGTATTCTTTGTTCAGTAACCAATGTTTTGAAAAAATTTGATATCACCCTATTATCTACGGGGCACAAAATATATTGGTTGGAAGATTTCATCGTCAGCTGACATCAGTTAGACAGCCATCGGAAAACCTGGGAGTACTCGATAGCTGTTTCGTCCTAGTTTGGGACTCTTCATCAGTATGCACCCACCACCACAGTTCGAACCCAGGACCTTCCTGTTGCAAGGCGAGCTCGTTGACCTAGGGTCCCAATGAGAAACCGTGACCAGTAGAATGCAGCAGGTTGAAGGGAAGACAGTAACTCATCGAAGACATTGCGAAGTGGTCGCGCAATGTCATGAATTGGCAGAAGTTAGAATTCAGAGGCTGGCCATTGGATCGGGTCCCAGTGGCTCAATGGTCTGCAAGCTCACCTTGTAACCAGAAGGTCCTGGGTTCTAACCCCCTGTGGTGGGTGCGTTCTGATGAAGAGTCCCAAACTAGGACGAAACAGCTGTCCAGTACTCCCAGGTTTTCCAGTGGTTCGATTAATGATGTCAGCTAGTGATGAAATCCTCCAACCAATCAAACTAAATCCCCACAAAGACCAATAGTTGGAAATTACAAAATATATTGCAATAAACATCAAGGTACCACATACTCCAAACAGCAGACGCTATCGCTATTCGCCTTAAACAACCGGTGCTCTGTGTGCAGAAGAAGCAAGTCCAACCAGCCACTCCTGCTGCCCTGGCTGGCCTTCAGTAGAGACTATAAATTCATGAATTTTTATTATTATTGTTTCTCCTTAGTTTTCTGACATTCATTCAGAGTATTGTTATGTTGATGCAATCAAGCTGTTATCCATTGATATTATTATTATTATTGATTCGATGTTATTTAGATAGCATTAATGTTGTTAATAATACTAATTCATTCATTCACTATAACGTATATATAATTGTAGAGCCTGATGAAGAAGAGGTTATCGAAAAGCGTATTCTTTGTTCAGTAACCAATGTTTTGAAAAAATTTGATATCACCCTATGGGTAAATTATGTACGTCTTATATGAAGTCGTCATTCCCACATATCTCCCGTGTTGCGTGCTACTTCTACCCTTTGCTTATGCTGTGTTTTCGTCTTGTTTTCGTGCCTCTCATTGTTTGCCACAATACTGGTTGGTTCATTTGCTCTCTCTCTCTTTGACGTCAAATCTATCTCGCCACTATATGATAATTTTGTGTGACGATAAACGTCTCCTTTTATACTGCTGATAAATCTTGTCAGTAGCACACGTCAAACAGACAATTTTTTCCTCCCTAACAATGTAATATGAAGAGAACACTAAACGCAATGTTGTACTGTGGTGAGAGCTGTCTGCAAGCCAAAATTATAGGCAACAATTGACGTCAGTGTTTACGTCCCGAATCGGGGTCGTAAAAAAAACAATAACAAAGCTTAACCTTGAGGAAATCAACAACCAATCACAGCAGACTTTGCGTGGGCGGACACAGTTGGTAGATAGATATATGGCTTAATTTTCTGAGAAACGGCCACAAAGAGATGACAGAATAACCTTCAGCAAGAAAACAACCAATCAGAAGACGTTGCTACTTCACTGACAATAATCCACATCAAAATCTATAAATATCTGTTGATTTTCTGAATAAACGATCTGTTGCCTGACCCTTGTCACCTGTCGTTACAGTACTACATGCTGATAACTGCACACTGATTGAATGAAAGTACTGTTTGGAATTAAGTTATTTCCATCATTATTAAAATGCTAGAACAAAAAAATCAGTGATTATCCTAAAGAATTCATAGTCACCAATGTTAAGAAAACCTCGCGAGAAAAGATATGTGATACTATCATACAACTGCCTTGGTGGATCTACCGAAGAATGCTCGCTAGCCACGCGGAAAGTCTGGGTTCAATACCCAGCCGACAAACACCCTTAAACCCCTCCTAGAAAATAATAAGGTTGGTAAGGAGGGAAGATTGAGTGTAAGACTGGGAATCTCACCACATGGGAACAAGCTACCGGACTACTGAAACTTTGGAGCTTGAAGCTCTATGTTTCTCTCAGAACTCAGAGGAATGGAATAAAGGAAGACTGAGGAAGGTTTTCACCGAAAAACTGCAAAACACTTAGACAGGTTTAACTCACTGTATATCCAATGACCGCACAGACTGTTTTATATGTAAATTTTAGACAAGGATCACGTGGTTTCAAATCAATCTAGGTGTTTCATGTCTTCCAGGTGTAGGATTGTGGTTCATTGATCTACACAGTCGATTTCCAACTAGTGAGTCATGGGATCCAACCACTTTGCATCCACTGGGGTTTGAACAGCCAAGTTGTATCAGTAATCTTCAGTTCGGTCAGTTGAAAATATACCTTGGCTTCCGTGTCTTACCTTCTGGTGTTGTAATATCATACAGCAGTGTTTGCTGACTAGCCATATCGAGGTGATCTAAGCACCGTTAACATGGCCTTTTCGCTCGTTTTGTGTCTGAGCTCATCAAGGGTGTACGCGGTTTGACATCTCTGCTCAGAGGAACAGCCGAATCAGTTCTAACCACGCGATATCTGCCTGGCTATTTAGCTACTTGGTCGAACTGGTAGTACCATAAATCAAATTCACAGTTTAAGTAGCTTAAAAATCCGCATTGAGTCATTTGAAAAAGAGAAGACGTTCAGTGAAGAGACTCTTTTCAGTGAAGTCATTTATATACAATTAAAATGTGTGTATGTGTGTGAACATGAGGTTTGTCAAGTTTAGATAAGTGATTAGGTAATACAAGAATGATCTAATATAGAAACCGGATTAATTAGACAGCAAATAAAGTTAGACTGAGTTAGTAATTTAGATGACGCAATATAATTGACTTAAATGTTTCAACCTAGGTCAGGATAGCAACAGAGGTAATTACAGGTAGATACTTAGAAGAGGGAGGCAGAGAATAATGCCATTTAAATTAGGACTAGAATTGAGCAAATAAATTGGATGACGTAACATAAATGACTAGAAATTGAGCGTTGTTCAGGTCAGTAACAGCATTCAGCATCAAAAATAAGATCCGGATTTTCAACTCCAATGTGAAGTCAGTGCTACTTATTATACGGATCAGAGACTTGGCGCGTCATAAAGAGCACCTAAAACAAATTACAGACCTTCATTAACAGTTTTCTTCGCTCAATACTAAAGATCAGATGGCCAGAGAAGATCAGCAATAGAGATCTCTGGGAGCGAACCAACCAAGAACTGATTGTGAAACAAATAGGCAGGAAGAGATGGAGATGGATTGGCCATACTCTGAGGAAACCATCAAGTGACATCACTAGACAAGCCCTCGAATGGAACCAGAAAGGGAAGCGTGTGGGCATACTTGGAGCCAGGTGAAGACTCTAGCGGAGGACCGAACGCAATGGAGACACATGGCTGAAGCCCTATGTTCCTCTAGGAATTAAAGGAAACAATAATATAATAATCAGGTCGGTAACAGTGGTAATCAGGTGTACAAATTAAATGGGGTGGGTGTTTGTAATCTACACAGTTCGAGGAGATGAAATTTCACCCCAGTTTCTTCCCTTTCGTAACCGAATTTGCGAAACGGTCGTGCAGTATTTAGATCGCTTCGGTCTGGCTAACAAACACTATTGATCGATGTGAATGGTATCCATCCACTCATTTCAGTCAGCTAGTAGTATAAAAAATCATAACTTAAAATATTCTATTACTTTTACACATCTATCTATCTTCTCAACTTCAGGTGAACTTTTCAATACAATGTGAAGTAGGGCCCATAGACTTCTGTACTTCATTCATAGGTACAGGAAGAGGAAATATTTGAGAGGTTAGGAAACCTGGTATGGTATAGTGTGACCAAATGACTGACCGGTTTCAATGTAGAACTTTAAACAAATGTCCAGTAGTTCGAGTTGCCACTCTCCCTCCATGTAACACATAAATCAAGACAAGAGAGTAAAGAAAGAATCAAAAAAGAGATAACAAATAGAAGTGTGAGTGACAGAAAAAGAATAGTAATGTGGAAAAACAGTAGAATTCTATTGGATATTATAAATCACAAAGAGTGGATGCAACTGAGAACGATTTCCAGCCGTATCACTAATTTTCTCCAGCCTTCATTGGTTTTTACTAATCCGAGGACCCCGACCAGTCAGGAAGTCAAAACCTCCTAAAGTGGCTAGCTCAAACTAACTATTAAAGACTTCGGAGACTGATTCCAAGTTTCAGTTTGACCACCACTAGTTCTCTTTCTACCTAATCCTACGTCAGCTAATGTTACACATAGAGGAAGGCAGTCGACGTCCAGGGATGCATGTGTGACACATGTCCTAACCATCTCAATCGGTGTAACTACACAACCACATTGATTGATTTCCCTTCCTTACCTAGCACTCCACTAACGCGTAACCTCAAAATTACTCACCCTATTATTACCACTTAACACGGGAGATAGAACTCAAACACCTATGATCAAAGACAGATAGCTAGCCAGGCTTTTCAATATCTTACATTTTCAATGGCCATGTTGTTACTAAATGCCTGATAAACTGTTTAACTACTTACCAATGTAATTTTTGTTATTTTCTTGATATTTTACATTGGAAATAGGTTCAACCATTTCCGAAAGTTGAAGAGTTAGAATCAAAGTTAAGCATTTATCGTGAATGGAAAGTTTATCGAAATCGTCTACTGGAAGAAAGTACTCGTCAATTACATGATGTGTAAATCTTCTCTAACTGTGGAGTCATATTTCTCATACACAAGATATATTCAGATATACGTCTATGGAATAATAAGAAAATGAAGAACTGTTCTCGAGATGCTCAGTAGCTCTGAATGTTCATGTTTTCTTATTACCTATGTGTAAAATTGAACAGTCACATACTACGCATGAATGGAAACAATCAATAAAACCTTCAACACAGAAATGTTCTTTCCTTTTGTTTAATTTTATCCTACTGTAACCTGATCATAATAAAATAATTTAGAAGATTTGATTGTTTTCATGTTTCATCACGGACTGATATCAATTAGAGAACCACTGAGAGTGGAAGACATGAAACTGCTGACTGTCTTTGATCATAGACGCCTGTCTTCTATCTTCGGTGTAAAGTGGTAGGGTAAGCAATACTGAAGCTAGGCGTCGAGTACTAGGTAGATAAGAGGGTAAATCAATCGATGAGGCTGTGAAGTTACATCGATTGAGGCTATGATTAGGACATGTGTTACGCATGCCTGTTTAGCCATCGCCTTCCTCGACAATGGGAAATGTTAGCTGAAATAGGGTCAGACTGGAAAAGAGCTAGCGGCGGTCAAACCGAAACGTGTAACCCACAACAGTTAGTTCAAGACAGCCACATAGGAAGGTGTAGACTTCATGGCTGGTTGGGATCCTCAGGATGGTAAAAACTAATGAAAGCTGGCGACAATTGGTGATATGGCTCAAAATCGTTCTCAAAGGAGCAGATGAATCCACTCCTTATGACTACTAATTTCTTATAAACTATATTGTTCTTCGTTTTTACTATTCCTTTTGTCTGATATCTCTGTCTACTGTCTCTATTTTGCACTTCTTTTTATTTTCTTCTCTTGCTTTGTGTGTTACATAGAGTGAGTGTGGTGACTCGAACTGCTGTACATCGGTGCAAAGTAATTCTGTGTTGAAAACAGACTGACAGACAGAGAACCATTGGAAACTAGTATTGCTGTACTGGACAGCTGCTACCTCGCCCTATTATTGGGCTCATCTTTAGATAGCACCCAACGTCAGGTTTCTAACCTAGGACCTTTCGGTTACAAGGCAGGCTAGCTCGTAGACCACTCAGCTACTGGGAAGCGAGTTAATGGCCAACCCATGAATTCTAATTCCTACCAATTCGTGATTTTAGCGTGACCACCAGAGCTTGCCTTGTAAATGGAAGGTCCCAGGTCTGAAACCTGGTGATGAGTGCGTGCTGATGATGAGTCCCAAACTAGGGCGAAACTGATATCAATCTTTGATGAAACTTGAAATCATAATAATAATCTCTTTATTCACAAATTAGATTTTTGTATATTTGATCACATAGGTGTGGTCAGTTGAAGAACTAGTGGAAAATCCCACTGAAGTACTGGACAGCTATTCCTTGCTTGTTTACGTCTCCTCTGCATCATGCACTTACCAGGATTATGACCTGAATCTAGGATTATACAGCTGTCCACTACCTCCATGTGGGTTTCTCAATGGTTCTCTAACTGATGACAGCTTGTGATCAAACCTCGAATAACCAATAAAATCGAAGCAGGCCAACATTTGATAAATAATCTGTTGGTCACTAGCGATTCGCTCTATTCAAGAAATTACTTGGAGTTGTAGTGAGAAGTCCTGACAGTTGGGTTAGATTATTTCAGATTAGGGAACAGTCACTCGCCAGGGACACTGGCTGGCAGCTGTGTTTTTTGTTGTAAATTGACAGAAGTTGGAATTCATGAGCTGGTCATTGGATGGTGTCTCAATGGGCGAATGGACCACGAACTCTCCGTGTAATTGGAATTTCCTGGGTTCAAACCTCGGTGAGTGCATGGTGAAAGAGAGTTCTAAACTAAGGTGAAACAGATGTGCGGCACTCTCTGGTGATTCCAATAGTTCTAGTGATGAAAACCTATAGACAATCAATCCCCTGATAGGATTTTCACACAGTATGAAATTCTCAACAGTGTACACATTTCAACAATTTATATCATTAAACAAATTTTTAAACCGAAATAGATGACCGCAAATCTCGGAGTTGATGAAAATGTTCATGTAAATAATTATGATAATGCTACTTATAAGGAATTATGTATAATTATGGACTATAAAGCAAAGTATCGCAGAGTGTAGCTCTGTTATTTCCTAAATCGTCATGCTAAAGTTTGTCATGAAGAAATTCAATCCACTATCCAGGTATTCTATTCAGAATTCTCTGTCTAAAATTCTGTACTATGAGTGACAAAAAGCGATTGATTAATGAGAAGACTGTTTGATCTTGTAAGGAAACTTTGTTCAGGAGAAAAAGCGGAGGAAAACCAAGTCACTGTTAAAAAATGCCAGCGTGATAATAATCAACCACAGAGGTTCATCGACAAAAGTGGAAAATGCAGTTTTGACAAAGTGAAGTACAACACATTAGAGAGAAAGCCGATCTTTCTACAGCTTGCCTTCAAAGGTGACGATACTGCTAGTAGAATAAGATACAGACTGAACTCTGACCTGAAAAGAACATATTCAGGTGACACACTTGTATGTCTGTCAGACGACCACCAGTTGTTTAAGACAGTCAAAAGTGGACAGACTCCCACCAGTTTCCATGTACGTGTTAAAGCACATACATTGGAAGAACAGAGAGAAGAGTCATTGTCCGCATCACTGAACACATACCAAGGAATCTGAAATGAAAGGGCTCACAAGCATTAAACAATGCTGTTGGACGCAATCTACTAAACACTGGCCATTTTGTGGACAACCTGAAGACATTCAAAATAATCAACAGACAAAAGAAACCTGGCCTGCTTCCTTTTGTTGAGGCAGTCGCTATCAAACGGCTTAAACCAAATCAGTGTATGCAGAAAGAGACATTGGTGAATCTTGCACTACCTTGGTGATAACAAAACTCCAAAATTTCACTACGACATCTTCTGTCCTGTTTAGAAGAAGTGAAATTTTTCGGCTAAACATGACTCATCCTATCCCTCCTTTTTTCTATTTTATGAAAACGTGTTTTTCTTTGGTTACGTAACCCATTACTTTCTATACTCTTTCTAGTTAAACTTTATTTATACCCAAAAAATAATTGTTGAACTTTGTCCTTTTGTTTCTAAGCTTAGTCATGCAATTCATCTATAACTGGTCGATGTTACTCCCAGTTCTAATCAATTACTTACTATCATTGTAAAAAGAAGTATGTTCACATCTTTAATTTAATTTATAATTTTGGTATTTTTCAGGTTGTATGCAGCCAGTTGAGAAGAATTCACGAAATAATAAAAATAAAAAAACATGATGTCAGATTATCCTGGTACATTTGTCGTTCTTGCTTTATTCATATTTATTAATGGGAAGAATTGTATGAAGTTTTTAAAAGAGAGTTATTTGTCTCCTTGTATGGTGTGAAATAGGACCAGCTAGGCACTTGGTTTTATCGACTTTATAGATTGTGATTGGTATCGCCCTTGTAATAAGTCTTGTGTGTAATGACTGACTTCACAGTGGCTGGGCATGTATTTATCTCCATTTCGAACCCACGATGGTCCATAATCACTTACCTCTTCCACTCAAGGACTTCGCCATGTCATTCTTGGACCGACAACCAATTAGTCATTTCCCACTCAAGTTCCACTCGTGCAATGGTCTGCATTGAGCGCGATGTAATTCGACGGTCTTCTCAAAGTGAGTTCTATCCATCCATCTCCATTTTCTCAAACATATTGGTTGAGCAGTCGGTTCTTCCTTGGTTCGCTCTTACAGTTTCATGTTGCTAATTCCTTCTGACTGGCCGGCTGGCAATTCAATCTTCAATATGGAACCAGCGAAGGTAGCAGCTGCTGATAAAAGCTTGCAGCTGGCTGTTGGAAATGATCTTCGTGACGCGCAGTACACATTTCTGACCCATATAGAAGAACTGACTCACATAACATTTTTTGTGTTGAAAACCCGAATCTTTTTGTTTATGCTGAGGCGGGGTGCAGAAGATTTCCAAACCGGTTTCAGGTTGTTCAAGGCGTATGTTGCCTTTCCGATTCTGGCAAGCTTTCACATCTTCATCCGTTCCGCCTGTCATTGAAACGATGCTTGCTGCCTAGATAAGTGAAGGAGGTAACCTCTTTCAAGTTTCTTTCGTTGATGGTGATTTGTGCTCGTTGTTGTTGTTTTTGCTGTTGGTCAGTGTGGTATCTTCCTCACCTCCGTCTTGGCTATGTTCAGCTGCAGTCCTCTCTTCGCTGCCAGCCTATTCAGCCATTTCGTTGGTTTTCGCCCGTTAGTCTTCGAGTTTGTGTGACCTTATATAAATCTATCATCCAGGCGCAAAATCCAGATCTTCTAGAGTCTTCTTATCGGTAGTCCAGCGTATTCCCTACTCCTCGCTCCCCCTAGTCTGACGCATAATCCATTTCACAACAATTAAGAATATTGTAGCGGTGAATAATTCCCCAAAATTATCGACCACAGAGATCATCACTCAACATTGGACGCTGATCCTCACTGTTTAAGTCAACTTGTTTAGCTGAAGGCTTCCGGTCAAGCATCCACGCCATTTGGCACTCCGTCGTGTCACGTTCGTGCACGATCACTAGCCAGCTAAGCATTCATCTCGGTCTACGATTTGGTCCCGAAATATATATCTCGTAATTTGAACGATCAATCGTGTCTTTTGCTTTGCCTTTGGTCTACGTGGAACGAATACTATAGAAGATGTAGGGGTATTAGATCTTGCGTTAGTATACTCCGTACAATCCGCGAGAACGTCAGTACTGTCAGCCTCTAAAATATCATCGGTGATTATAAGCAGGAAGGTAGCCAGCTTGTCTTACTCCTGTGTATTCACTTGGAATGCCCCCGTTGAGTTTTTCATTGTGGATTGCCTTTTTCAAAATACGCAAACATTTTATCAGCACTTCGGATTAGATATCTGCTCATTTTTTTCTGGTAAACAGAAGGTTACATTTCAATAATCGAACATCTCGTCACTACTCGTTATTCCATCTCAACAACAAACGCCTCCTGCTTCAAAGCAATCTACAAAGTGAAGAACAACCTGCCAAAGGCAAAACGTTTCCGTCTTCTTTGCATTGCAGAAGCCCTAGCCATTCAGTTGAGAGAACCAGAACTATGCATACACAAAAGAAAATTATTCAACCACTTCTACTATCATGATGTGGTGAGAGCCGGCTGCTAGCCAAAGTTGGTAGACAGTAATTGACGTCAGTGTTAATGCCCCCAATATTGGTGGTGAGAAAATGAGAACAAAGCCTTTGAGTAGGCGGGTACAGTTAGCATATGGATGATCTGACACAGCCACAAAGAGATGCAAGGTTAACTTTCTGTCAGAAACAACCAAGCTAATGCTAACTAGTGACTGGCCCTATTCAGGCAGTTAACCTGGGGTTCTAGTGGGAAGCCGTGACCAGTAGGGTACAGCAGGTTGAAGATGAAACAGTAACTCATCGAAGAAGCCATTGCGAAATGGTCGCGCTATGTCGTGAATTGGCAGAAGTTAGAATTCAAGGACCATTGGATCGGGTCCCAGTGACTCAATGGTCTACGAGCTCGCCTTGTAACCAGAAGGTCCTGGGTTCGAATCCCGGTGGGTGCGTACTGATGAAGAGTCACAAACTAGGACGAAACAGCTGTCCACTACTCCCAGTGGTTCCCTAACTAATGTCAGCTCATGATGAAATCCTCCACGCAATCAATCAAAAAATTGTATTTTCTACTAACAATAGTCTACAATAATGTTCATGAAAATCTATAAATGTGTTGATTATCTTTAATAAACGATCTGTTGCTTGGCCCTTGTCTTCTGTTGTTACAATGATAACAACTCTGTTGATATGACTTAACTTTTGTTTGTGTGCTTATTTTTCTAACTACTTAAAACCCTTGCGTAATTCCGCATGTTGTTTTGTTTTCCATGTACACCCTGAGCACAACTCTTTCATGAAACTATTCACGTTATTACGTAACTCTTCTTTAACAATCGTTTGTGACAACTCATCACTTTTGTTACCACCCTCCTATATCAACATCCGATTCATCTGAACTTACTAATTGTATTTTCGTTTGACAAATTTAATGTACACACACACATACAAAACAACTATATATATTTACGATTGTACAGCTACAAAAATCAATTCGCCGGAAAAAGAGACTTCATTGAAAAACTGGTCTTCTGACTGTCTTTCAACTTTGTAAATTTTTACAATTTTCATGATTCTAGCTAATCCTATTAACTTATCTGTATCTTACGTAACTCTTCTGAGTCATCCTATTCTTCTTAGTCATCACTGCTAATGTACAAATTTCTTCATTACGTAATAGCTTATTCCTAACGCCTAAGAGTCAACTTATCTTGAATTCCGTAATTAGTTAATTTTCAGCCCCCTTTTAACACTTAGACATCTAACTAACATCTATTAGTTAATTGATGTTTCGATGACCTTTAACCTCTTAATTTCACCCACCCGCCTATACCTAAAACTGATTAAATAAAATAACCACTTGATCGGTGAAACGTTTTGATGTAAAAACTAAAAATTAGTGTAGAGACAGCCAGTCTATGATGAGGAACTAATTGAAGTGAAGGAATGCATATTTCTTCGCTCAATTCGTTGCTTTTTCTAAACGTGTAAAAATAGGAATCTGGAAATATCCTGAGGCAAATGGAGTTGGATAGAAAACAGGATGAGAAGACGGTTGAGGGACGTCACGCGACACACCATTGGTCCAGTACAACCTGAATGAGAAACATTGTGTTGGGCGTCGGTCCGTCCGTTTTCGACATAGAACTTTGCACAGATGTGCAACAGTTCAAGTCTCCACACTCCCTCCGTGTAGCACACAAAGCAAGAAAAGAAATGCAAAAATAGAGACATTAGATAGGTATATGAAACAAAAGGAATAGTAATAACGAAGAGCGATGTAGTTTCATTGGAAATTATAAGTCACAAGGAGTGGATGCATCTGCGCCAGCCATCACTTACCCGACCGATAACTGCTACCTTGCCGTGGTGGTTGGGCTTGAATGCCGCGGTGATCCAACAAGCTAAACTGGCTGGGACTCATGTCCCTGCAGGTCCTACCATGTCAGGAAGGTTGTTTGGATAGCGGTTAGACTAAACGCAGTAACCATGGGCTCCAAAATCCAATCGGATCAAATGGCGTACGAACCCATATGGGTCACTGGCAACCACGGGAACGCAGCTCCTGACGCTGCTCCGCTGTCTTGCGGATTAGACTCCAAGTCAAAAGCTCGGGGGGTGGTCCCTTAGAAAAACCACCTGCTTCGGTCTGGGCGCCCGGGCAGTATCTCAGCCCTCACACAATATTGTGTGGCGCATCTTTCTTGGTGCCATATTGTACCAAGTTTTTCTGCGTTTAAATAAATAAAATAAATAAATAGCCATCACTTAGAACGATTTTGAGCCATATCACTGATTGTCTCCAGTCTTCATTGGCATTTACCGTCCCGAGGAACCCAACCAAGCGTGACATGAAGATTGTTCGCGGGGGTAGGTAGAGAACTTGTAGATAGTTATGAAGTCAGCCAAAGATGACTACTGCTGATAACAGAGTGAAATGGAGGCTTGACTGTGTCCAGCCTCCAAGTTGAGTACATACACACGCCATTTGAAATGATACAGGAGGCTTCTGTAGAGTTTTCCAGTGTTATTATGGTAGTGTAAATTCAGTTAGATGATTTAATCACAAAGCTTTTATCTTATGTCAGAGGTAACTTCAAAATGAAGTAAGCTCTTTGTTTTCTTCATAACACTAAACAGTGTCTCACCTGATGAACTCGAACATGAACAGTTATCCCCCGAAACTTTTATCCATGCTGTCACTCAAACTTGTATTTGTACTGATTATTGCGATGATGTGACATTTACAGGATTGATCATGAGCGGACAACAGTAAGAGGACTATTGGGAAACCACATAGGAATACGAGGTAGTTGTTTCGCACTTGTCTGAGATTCTTCATCAGCACGCGATTCTCACTCAGGACCATGTGTGTACAACAAGTCAAGCTCCCAGACAATTCAACCATTTGGACCTGACCCAATGGTACATGAGCTCCAACTTCTACCAATTCGTGATACACATTTAGTGCAACCGCTATCTAATGTCATAAGCTGTTGAGTTTAGGACGAAACAGATATCCAGTAATCCACAAGTGGTTTCCAGCAGTTCTCTAACTGATGCCAGTTGGCGGTCGATCTTGTAGCCAATCAAATTCGTACAAACCAACGCATGACTGATAAATGATCGCGTTCATCGTGTGGCTGGTTGTGTGATTACTTGGTAAATCTGATCTGTAATGGTGAGTCTGATGATTCAGTCAAGTCTCTGTTCAGCAACACCTGTAAATTATTCAATCGGTTGTACACTTGTGATTGACTCAAGGATTTGGACTTTCTGGCAGCGAAACGCGTCAACCGACAGACTGATACTCATCGACGATTTTAGCTGACCGAAGCTCCCTTTCACCAGCTCGGAGAATTAGGAACTCATGGAAAACTGGATTCCTTACTAGGTTAATGTTCAACCGATTAGATCTCCGAACGGAATCATCGGCATGTACAACCGAAGTGTATTAGCCTAGGATGGAATGGCTTTTGAATACCCCTTGGTTCCCGATGGTTTATAAGTTTATTGTCTACAGGATTTCAGTCTTGTCTCATTGTCCTGTTGCCAACTGGAACCCTAACTAACTGTTCCAAACTGAACAGCTTTCTATTCGGCATCAACCAGTCGTATAGTCTAAGCTTAATGCTCTAAAGTCAAATAAACCCCTCGAAATATCAAACAGTCAATTTCACCTTCAGCAATTAACCTCATCTTAACGAACTCATCCCTACACACGATGCTTCCAGCTTAGAAGACATCGCTATAGACAATAAGTCAAGCATAAAATACACTTTTACAATGCTATACCCCTACCTTTCTTCATCTCCCCATACCCTGTCGATTTTTAGGAAAATCCTCCGTCCAACCTTCTACAATGAGACGTTAGAACAGTTCGGAATCACTCAACCTCAACTTTCACAGTTTGTTAACTCCTCCATCTTACCAGTTGCTCTTCATTGCTCCTCACAACCACACCTTACTCTTTCCTGGACAACTTACTCAAAATCGAGTATGTCCTATTACGCTGGGTATTAAAGGTTCTTAGTAGGGTAAGTTATGTGCGCTTAGTCGACAGACACCTGAACTCATGTGAGAAATGGCCGAAATTCACACATATCCTCCTGACTTTCCAATTCATCATAAGTGAACTGAATTGCCTCCACCTTTGAGTTGATGCGTTCGAAAAATCTATCTGTATTGTGTGTTCTAAGTACAGTGAATGTGTCATCTACACACCTCCACCATACTTTTCGGGTGGGGGTGAACCTTCCAATCACTATGTTTTCCCACCTATCCACTATGTACAATAGATTTTGTTCGACAGATTGTCAACCAGTAGATAATACTGTTTCACTCGCTGTGTGGTGATACATCTAATAAACAAACTAATATAGAATTACTTACTTCCACAGTGCCCAAGTTTTACACATATATTAATGTGTATAGTTTCCGTTCTACTTGTGTTTCTACTCAAGTATAGTGTCCATTTTTGATTACTTAATGTAATCACACATCACATATATATGTACAATTTAAACCTGCCATGGGGTCACTACTAGACGCAATCCTAGCGGACTCTTTGCTGGTGACACTAGAGAATGGTCCCATTAAAGATGTTATATACATAATCCTAATTTGTATTGCCGATATATTGATGATACATTTATAGTTGTTAAGAAAGGAAGCGCGTCGGTGGTATAGCGGTACAGTGCTCACCCACCACGCTTCATGTGGTCCAAGGTTTGATCCCCGGCCACAGACGCATTCCATTACCTCACTAAGCCATAAGTAAGACTGGTGAAAGGGAAGTTTGGGCTGTGCATGAGGATAGCAACTCCATCTTATAAAAATAATCACCACTGTTACAGAAACTTCAACTCTCTAGCTTGAAGCCCTATGTTCCACTGGGAACGTAAACGAATAAAATAAGTGAGACTAAGGACATACTGGATAAATTCAATAGAGCACATCCTAGCATAAGTCTCACTAAGGTAGAAGAAGAAGAAAATGACTCTATCCGCCTTTTGGACGTCATAGTGGTTAAACGAACAGACGGAACAATATGTAGACGTTCGTATAGAAAACCTACTTCCACTGGACAATATACTCACTTCCTGAGCTTCGTACCTTTACAATACAAACGTAATCTGATTAGATGTCTGGTTCACCAGGCTAGAATCATCTGAATGAAGAACTCGGTAATATTCGCGATCTACTAAGTAGAAGCGAATATCTTCAACTAAATTCGTAAACGAACACATGAACTCAGGAAGTAAAAAGCTGAAGATGCCGACTGTCTCCAAAAAGTCAGTCTTTCTAAGGGGATGTCAATGGTGAGAGCTTATCATAACGTTTGAGAAGGACCTTCAAAAGGACTTTCAATACAGATAAGCTATGCTACGCCTTCATCAACCTGAAACCAGTTTGGAAATCTTCCGCTGTCAATCAGCATAAGGAACAAGATTCGCATTTTCAACATCAATGTTAAGTCGGTCAGTTCTTCTATACGAGTCAGAAACTTGGCCAGTGTGTCACGAAAAGGATTTCCAACAGGTTGAAGACTCTCATCAACAGCTGCCTTCACTGGCTCCATACTGAAGATCAAATGGCCAGAAAAGTTATCAACAAGAATCTCTGGCTGGCAATAAACCAACAGGCAAGAGCCCATCGCTCAACATATATATGGGAGAAAGTGGAGGTGGATCGGGCGTACATCGAGGAAGCTGCCGAATGACACCGAATGGCAGGCCATTGCTCTAGTTGAATCCGAATGAGAAGCGACGAGTGGGTAGTCAGTGCGAGGGTGACATGGAGGGGATCGTGTGAGGAAGAGATAAGAGTTTGTTCAATCGTGTACCCAGATCAAGAGGACGCCAGAAAACAGAAGAGTGGAGATGTTTGTTGAAGCCTTATGTTCCACTCGGAACGCAAAGGAATAATAATTTAAATAATAAAAGTCCTATGTATTCACTAACCTCGCCTAGATTACTAGGTCACTAGTATTCTAGCCGGTCCCAAGCCCGGATAAAGAGGGAGGGTTGGGGCGTGGTGCTAGCAACTCCACCCCCAAAACTTAACCAAATTGCTACTAAAACTTCAACGCACAAATATATTCAAATATGTATTCACTACCCGAGCAGTACTTAGTTCAAGAAATAAAGACAGACTGCCCTGTTTCGCCTCTTCCATGTGTACATAACAGTTTAACTGCCAGTGTGGAGCTAGTTATATAGGACGTACGATCAGGCAAATTCATCGTCGAATTTCCTAACACCTCTCATCTTGGATTGGCGAAGGTCCGAATAAAGCTATACACAGCTCGATACTAGTTCATCTCATCGATACTCTAAATCAAGTTGATTCTAACAAAGCTTTTAAAGTTATTTATCGTATATCACACAATCGGGGAAGTGAAATGACGCAGGCTGGTGAAAGCCTTCGGGAAGCCAGTCAGCAGATGTGCCTTCTTTCGATGAAAGAAAAAATAAGGATGGAGACGTGGAATATTCGTACAATGTACGAAGCTGGGAAGGCTGCTGAGGTAGCCGCAGAAATGAGGAGATATAAAATAGAAGTGTTGGGAATCCGCGAGAGCAGATGGAACGGATGTGGAAGGAGCCAACTATCAACTGGAGAGACAATAATCTACTCCGGTCACCCAGAGGACAATCACGAGCACACCGAGGGAGTAGCCATCATGATGTCACCAACAGCGGCTAAAGCTCTCATGCAGTGGGAACCAATCTCCTCCAGGATAATGACAGCCAGGTTCAACTCAAAAGGAAAAAAGGTTACAATCATTCAATGCTACGCGCCTACAAACGCCTCAGAACATGAGAAGAAGGAGGATTTCTACAGCCAACTACAAACAGTAATGGACAACGTCCCAAAGAGCGATATCAAAATCCTGATGGGCGACATGAATGCGAAACTGGGAGGAGACAATACAGGAAGAGAACTCACCATGGGTCGCGAGGCCCTCGGTGAAGTGAACGAAAATGGTGAACTCTTCTCAGACTTCTGCGCCTTCAATGATTTGGTCATTGGTGGCAGTGTGTTCAAACACAGGGATATACACAAGGCAACATGGATTTCACCAGATGGACACACCAAAAACCAGACAGACTTCATTTCAATCTCAAGGAAGTGGAGACGGAGCCTACTGGACACAAGATCGAGGAGAGGAGCAGATGTGGGTTCAGACCACTATCCAGTACAAGGGACATTCAAGGTGAAGCTGAAAGCCTCGAGGATACCTGGGGATAGGCCACAATGCAAATTCAACACGCAAAAACTGAAAGACACAACCACAAAGGACACTTTCACTGCAACTGTCAGAGCAAAGCAGGAAACACTACGTGGCACCACTGAGGAATCATCCGTGGAAGACCACTGGACCTCTCTGAAGGTAATTTTCAACGAAACGTGCTCAACGGTTTTAGGAAGAAAGAAGAAACAAGGCAAGGAATGGCTCTCAACAGACACTTGGAAACTAATAGAGGAGAGGAGAAAGGTGAAAGAGAAAATGATTCAATGCAAAGATGGACAAGAGAAAGAGACGCTGAGCTCAACTTACACAGCACTGGACAAAGAAGTGAAGAAGAGTGCCAGGAAGGACAAAAGACAATTCTACAACAACCTGGCTACTGAAGCTGAGAAGGCAGCAGGCAAAAGGGACCTGAGGACACTATATCAGATAAACAAGTCTCTATCCGGGAAGAGATCAACACAAGTGAAACCTATAAAAGACAGCCAAGGGAACCCAATTACCAAGGAAGAAAGACAGATTAAACAATGGGCGGACCACTTCAAAGTACTCTTGAATCGACCACCACCTACAACCCGTCCAGTAATACCAACAACAGCACGTACACAACTGAAAGTTGACACCAATCCTCCAGCGAAAGCTGAAGTCTTGAATGCAATCAAGCTTCTGAAAGCTGGAAAAGCAGCTGGACCAGATGGAATACCCCCGGAAGCACTGAAAGCGGACACAGAAACGACGGCAGATATGCTGACTCCATTATTGCAAAAGATCTGGAAAGAGGGAAAGGTGCCTACTGACTGGAGGAAAGGTTACCTCGTGAAACTACCAAAGAAGGGCGACCTGGGACTCTGCAAGAACTGGCGAGGAATCATGCTCCTGTCGACGCCAAGTAAAATCCTGAGTCGCATCATCCTGGAGAGAATCAAGGACGCACTGGATACAGAACTCCGACCAGAACAAGCTGGATTCAGGAAAGGCAAATCATGTTCTGACCAAATTGCAACTCTACGCATCATCATCGAACAAAGCATGGAATGGCAATCAAACCTCTACCTCAACTTTATAGACTTTGGGAAGGCCTTCGACAGCGTTGACCGCGAAGTAATTTGGAAACTAATCGAATACCACGGTGTACCCCAAATATTCGTCAACCTTATTCAACAACTGTACGACAACGGCACATGTCAAGTGATCCACAACGGAAAACTCAGCGAAGCGTTTGGAGTAAACACAGGAGTCAGACAAGGGTGCTTATTATCACCAATGATATTCCTAATTGTGATGGACAGGATTATGCATCAGACAGTGGGAAACGAGAAGACAGGGATATCCTGGACCGGCGTGAAGAACCTAGAAGACCTGGATTTCGCGCGTGGATGATTTATGTTTGATGTCACACAAAATCGAAGACTTACAAGCAAAAACCGACAAACTGGTCGAAGAAGCAGCAAAGACAGGACTCCAGGTGAACACAGACAAGACGGAGGTCATGAAAATAACCAATCAACAACAACAACAACAGCAGCAGCAACATCCAACGTCAATCACCATCAACGGGAGGGATTTGAAAGAGGTTACTTCATTCACTTATCTACGGAGCATTGTCTCAACTACAGGCAGGTGGAAAGGACGAGGATGTCAAATCGAGAATCGGGAAGGCGAGAAACACATTCATCAACCTGAAACCAATCTGGAAATCTTCGTCACTCAGCATCAACAACAAAATTCGGATTTTCAATACAAAAGTCAAGTCAGTTTTGCTATACGGATCAGAAACTTGGCGGGTCACCAAGAATATTTCCAACAGCCTGCTGCAGACCTTTATCAACAGCTGTCTTCGCTCCATACTGAAGATTAGATGGCCAGAAAGAATCACAAACAAGAAGCTATGGGAACAAACGAAACAGGAACCAATCGCCCAACAAATATGCAGGAGGAAGTGGAGATGGATTGGACACTCGCTGAGGAGGCCGTTGAGTGACATTGCGCGTCAGGCCAGTGCTCGAGTGGAACCCGAAAGGGAAGCGGCGAGTAGTGGGACGTGCAAGTGTGACATGGAGGAGATCGTGTGAGGAGGAGATGAAACAGTATGGACTAACATGGATGCAAGTGAAAAATACCGCAGAAGACAGAAGTAAGTGGAGGCGTGCAGTTGAAGCCCTATGTTCTAGTAGGAACCCAAGGGAACAATAATAATAATATATCACACAAAGTTTTGTCGAATAGTCTACGAGTACGACTTTCACATACAGCAGAGGCAATTCGACTTCATCTGAACAAGCCAAAACTGTGTGTGTGTGCGTTCAAAAAAAATTTGTACAGTCCCTTTCTTTGCCATGGTCAACTACACAATATGTATTAAGTTTTCTAAGAAACGATTTTTCTCCTCCCCTTGTAACTATCTTTCTACTTTGTTAATTTTTACATTTGTAACGATTCTAGCTAATTCTATTAACTTATCTGTATCTTACGTAACTATTCTGAATCATCCTATTCTTCTTAGTCATAATTGATATTTTACAAATTTCTTGATTATGTAATAACTTGTTCCTAACGCCTAAGAATCAACTTATCCTGAATTCCGTAATTAATTTTCACCTTTCTTTCAACACTTAGACATCTTGTCACTAACATCTATTAGTTAATTGATGTTTTGATGACCTTTAACCTCTTAATTTCACCCACCCGCCTATACCTAAAACTGATTAAATAAAATAACCACTTGATCGGTACAATTTTTTGATATAAGAAAGCTACATATTAGTGTAGAGCCAGCCAGCCTATGATCAGGAACTAATTGAAGTGAACGAATGCATATTTCTTCGCTCAATTCGTTGTTGTGTTTTCTAAACGGGTAAAAATAGGAATCTGGAAATATCCTGAGGCTAATGGAGTTGGATACGAAAAAACAGGATGAGAAGACGGTTGAGGGACGTCACGCGCCACACCATTGGTCAAATACAACCTGAATGAGAAACATTGTGTTGGGCGTCGGTTCGTCTGTTTTCAACATAGAACTTTGCATTGATGTGCAGCAGTTCAAGTCGCCACACTCTCTCCGTGTAGCAAACAAAGCAAGAAAAGAAAGTAGAAGAAATGCATAATAGCGACAGTAGACAGGGATATGAGACAAAAGGAATAGTAATAACGAAGAGCGATATAGTTTCATTGAAAATTATAAGTCACAAGGGGTGTATGCATCTGCGCCAGCCATCACTGAGAATGATTTTGAGCAATATCACTGATTGTCTCCAGCTTTCATTGGTGTTTACCGTCCCGAGGAACCCCAACCTAGCGTGACATGAGGGAGATCGTGCCCTGGGGTAGGATGAGAACTTGTCACTGGACGTGGAATCTCTATTTACAAATGTGCCGCTCACAGACACAATTTGTTTCCTTTGCAAATTATATGGACGAAAAATATCTGACTATCGGAATACCAACCCCATATCCGAAATAGTTGCAATTAAGGTGCACAGTCAACGACCTCACCTATAGACAGAAAGACGGGATTGCTATGGGCTCTCCCCTTGGCCTACTTTTTGGCAGACTGCTTCATGGCCAGCCTGGAAAACGGCAGCTTAAAATCAACAATGGACAAATTGCTGCTGCACAAAAGATACGTCGATGACGCTTTTATAGTTTGTCAGGATGATTCGGACCTCACCGATGATATATGTCTGATTTCCCACAAACTGGAAGATATGCAAGCGAAAAGCAACAAGTTGGCAGAAGAAGCATCGAAGATAGGACTTCAGGTGAACATAGAGAAAAGAGAGGTGATGAAGATTCCTGGGCAACACCACCAACAGACAACAATCAGCATAAATGAGAGGAACCTGAAAGAAACAACCTCTTTTACCAACCCATCTACTTGGGAAGCGTCGTTTCAACTACAGGTGGAACTGACGAGGATATCAAAGCAAGAATCGGAAAAGTAAGACAAGCTTTCACTACTCTCAAGTCTGTGTGGAGGTCAACAGCACTCAGCATCAAAAATACGATCCGGATTTTCAACTCCAATGTGAAGTCAGTGCTACTATACGGATCAGGGACTTGCACTGCGTGTCATAAAGAGCATCTCAAAGAAACTACAGACCTTCATTAACAGTTGTCTTCGCTCAATACTCAAGATCAGGTGGCCAGCCAGAAAACATCAGCAACAGTGATCTCTGGGAGCGAACCAACCAGGAACCGATTGTGAAAGAAATAGGTAGGAAGAAATTGAGGTGGATTGGCCATACTCTGAGGAAACCATCAAGTGACATCACTAGACAAGCCATTGCTCGAGTGGAACCCGAAAGGGAAGCGGCGAGTTGGTCGTCAGTGAGAGGGTGACTTGGAGGAGGTCATGTGAAGAGGAGATGAAAACGTGTGGGCAGACTTGGAGCCAGGTGAAGACTCTAGCAGAGAACCGAACGCAATGGAGACGCACGGCTGAAGCCATATGTTCCTCTAGGAATTAAAGGAAACAATAATAATAATAATATACAGGAGTTTAATAACTGCCATCCTTCAATTAAATTCACATTCATGTAGTCAGCTAAAGGTGACTATTGCAGACAACAGAGTGAAATGGAGGCTTGACTGTGTCCAGTCTCAAAGTTGAATGCATATATATGCCATTTGAAATGATGGAGAAGGCTTCTGTAGAGGTTTCCGGTGTTATTATGGTTGTGTAATTTCAGTTGGATGGTTTAATTACAAAGTTTTCATCTTATGTCAGAGGTTACCTCAAAAGAAAGTAATTTTTTGGTATTCTTCATAACACTGAACAGTGTCTCTCTCACCTGATGTACTAGAACATGAGCAGTTATCCCCCAAGGCATTTATCAATCCTGCCACTCACACTTGTATTTGTACTGATTATTACGTTGATGTGACATTTACAGGATTGATCATGAGCGGACAACAGTAAGAGAACTATTGGAAAACCACATAGGAAAATGAGGTAGTTGTTTCGCACTTGTCTGGGATTCTTCATCAGCACGCGATAACCATGGTTCTCACTCAGGACCATCTGTGTACAACAAGTCAAGCTCCCTGACCATTCAACCATTTGGACCTGACCCAATAGTCAATGAGCTACAACCTCTACCACTTCGTGGTACACATTCAGTGCAACCGCCACCCAATGTCATAAGCTGTTGAGTTTAGGACGAAACAGATACCCAGTAATCCACTACTGCATTCCAGACGTTCTTTAACTGATGTCAGTTGGTGGTCGATCCTGTAGCCGATCAAATTCCCGCAAACCAACACTTGACTGATAAATGATCGCGTTCATCATGTGGCTTGTTCTGTTATTACTTGGTAAATCTGATCTGCATTGGTGAGTCTGAGGGTCCAATCCAATAAATCTCTGTTCAGCAGCAACACGTGTAAATTATTCAATCGCTTGTACACTTATGATTGACTCAAGGAGTTAGACTTTCTGGCAGCGAAACGCGTCGACCGACAAACTGAGGGACCGTGAGAACAGATACTCACCAACGATTTTAGCTGACCGTTGCTCTCCTTCACCAGCTCGTAGAATTAGGAACTCATGGAACACTGGATTCTATACTAGGTTAATGTTCAACCGATTAGATCTCCGAACGGAGTCATCGGCACGTACAACCAAAGGGTTCTAGCCTAGGATGGAATGTCTGTTGAATACTCCTTGGTTCCCGATGGTCTTTAAGCTAATTTATTATCTACGGGATTACCTACTCGTCTCATTGTCCTGTTGCCAGCTGCTTCACTAACTAACTCTTCCAAACTGAACAGCTTTCTATTCGACATCAACCAGTCGTCGTCTAGTCTAAGCTTAATGCTCTAACGTCAAATAAACCTCTACAAATATCAGACAGTCAATTACACCTTCAGCAATTAACCTCATCTTAACGAACTCATCACTACACATGATGCTTCCAGCTTAGAGGCCAACGATTTAGACAATAAGTCAAGCAGAAAAACCCTCCTATAGTCCTATACCCCAACCTCTCTTCACCTCCCCATATCTTGTCTATTTCTACGAAAATCCTCAGTCTAACCTTCTACATTGAGAAGTTAGAACAGTTCGGAATCACTCAACCTCAACTTTTACGGTTTGTTAACTCCTCCATCTTACCAATTGCTCTTCATTGCTCCCCACAACCACACACCTTAGTCTTTCCTGGAATACCTACTCAAAAAGGAGTATGTCCTATTACACAGAGTATTAAAGGTCCTTAGCAGGGTAAGTTGTGTGCCACTTAGTCGGCTCATTACTAACAAAGTTGACAGAAACCTAAACTCATGTGAGAATCTGTCTAAATCTATACTGTCTGACTCTCAACACTCCATTCACAACTCTCACCGCTTTCCATATCATCTGGTAGGTCTGTCTAGAAGTCATTATAATAAAAGATGATATGCTTGATCGCACAACCAAGTATAATAACTCAACGATAGATAGCCCATTTGGTTCACCCCCCCCCCCGACTGCGTTCTACTTCATAAAGATAGTGTCAAACATGTGAAACTTACGAATTACGGTGTTATTGGCATCTTTTAAAAATGGGACAGTCATTCTCTCATATTTGTAATTCGATGGTGACACTTGCTATCCCCATTATCTTATAATTTTGTGTCAGTAATACTGATAATATCATTATTATTATTATCATCATAATTTTCTTCCCCTAACGCCTAAAGTTGTTGGTGTTATCAATAATAATCCTGGTCAAGTGTACCCTGTACTTCTGCTGCTGTTCTTTCTGTTATGTGGATTAGACGCAATTATTGTACAAAATGCTGAAATCTTCACACTGTTTTGGAATAAAGTAAATCATCATTATTATTGGGTAATTGCATCATCACTCCAGCCATTCATGAAGAATTCTAGAAAATACCCTAATCAAATCAGGAATTTGAAGTGTTGCTTAGATGACAACGGATGCCTAAACGAAGCAGACAATCAAAGCATCGCAATTGAAACACACCAAACCTCTAGCTCAGAGAAAACAAAAACAGAAGAAAAATCTTTTCTTAAAATATGTGATTTTCACTCTAACAACTAGTCTAAATATCCGTATGAAGGTGTGAAATATATATATGCAGAGTGAAGTGGCTTGCTGTACCATTTTTTACCTAACTAGTGCCGAAATCCTGAATCCAATGAAATCCCTGCAAGCCAACACTTGAGTATCACAATCTGATGCTCACTAGAGCAACCGGCCTTATTCAGATACGTACTAGCTACCTGGTTTCCAGTGGGAAGTCATGACCGGCATGGAGTGGTCGTCGCACGATATCCTGAATAGGCAGAAGTTGGAATTCCTCATGGGCTGGCCATTGGATGCGGATTCAGTAGTTTAATGGTCTACGAGCTAGCTCGTCGTCTTGTAACCAACCAATGTGGTAGGTGCGTTCTGATGGAGAGTCGCAAACTACAAAAAGAAACAGCTGTCCAGTACTTCTCTAAGTAATACCATCTCATAATGAAATTCCGTAGCCAATCAATCAAATCCCCGCAAACTACACTTGTTTTTGCAACTAGACCTCATCAGCATGTCGGTGGTAGAACGCTCGCCGACTCCGTGATCCCCGGCCGACATACTCATAAACCTCGGTGACCCGGTAAGTAAGGTCGGTAAACAGTGGGGGGGGGGCTCAGCATGAGGCTAGCGAACTCACCCCACTGCTACTGAAACTCCTAAGCTCTCTGGCTTGAAACCATATGTTCCACAAGGAGAGTAAGGGAATAAAATAAAAATAATAACAGAAAGATCTCATAAGGCTTAACTCTTCGACACACCTACATAACTTTGCAAATAAGTAATAAAATATGAACCAATCACGGTCATATCATCGTTAGAAGGATCATAAAACTGTGCAATTAGTCATAATAATAATAACTGAACTTTAGATTTTCCCGTCAATTGAATGGATCGAAGTACTCGGTCTCAGGATGACATGTCTGAGCATTTAATTAGAATTTAATTGGTGAATGGTGACTAGCAGTGGAATCCAGGATGTGCATTTCGTCCTATTCAGGACTCGACATTTGGATGTACCTGCATTCCCAGTGAGTGATGATGTTCCCAACACTGAAGGTCGAACCCAGTGTCCATAGTTTCAAAGCACCAAAGCGTTATCCACTAGACCACTTGGGCCAACGACGCCAGGACATCGTCGAAGCATCTGCAAAAGAAGCCGACATACATGTCAACCTGAGACCGAGCACTTCGGTCCAATCAATCGACGGGAATATCTAAAATTCAATTAAATAATGAATATACCCCGTTGCATAAGAGGTGGCTCTCGTGGCCCAAGTGGTCTAGTGGATAGCGCTTTGGAGTTTGAAACTATGGGCACTGAGTTCGAGCCACGGTGGGAACATCATTACTCACTGGGAAATGCAGGTACATCCACTGAGTCCCAAACAGGACGAAATGCGCATTCTGGCTGAATTTCACTGCTAGTCACTGTCTACCAATTAAATAATAATAATTGTGTCAACAACAGATGTGATGAAAAAGCCAAGCGTTCCTGTGATAACAACAGTAATGATAATTACAAGTTGTGTGACGACCCCTGCCTCCCTCTCTCCCCCCCACTCACCTACACCACTTTATCCCAACCACAGATGCGTTGAAAAACACCATGTGAGATAAAAAAGTATGAATTATAAAGATAGAAAAGAGAAAAATCACATAGCACATAACACCACACATACATACGCAACATAAAGGGCTCTTCATCAACAGTCTATTAAGATGAAACTATGAAGGAAAGTATATGGTCATATAGAAAAATAATCAACACGTGTATATGAAAGATTATGACGATTTTGGAATATCTGGTCGTGTCACTGCTGTCCGACCATCGCCAGCAGTGGACACTGGTGCATGTCCAGCGCGTATAGGTTTAGCGATTTGTGATTGACCACGACGTCCAGTGATATTCCGTTGACGGACAACCTCTTTAATACGTTCTACTTCAACTTGATAACGTTTACGATCTCGCATAGCTCCTTCCTTAGCCTCCTTCAATGATACCTCTAAGCTGCGTACACGCTCCTGAGTACACTACAAGAAAGAAAGAAAACATGACAAAATAGGCGGCGATATAAGCATTGATGGATTTCTCATCTGTATTATTAGAATGCTTGTCAGTGAAAAATTGTCCTCAAACAGTAAAAGTATCTGTGTCCACAGTTCCACAGCCCTTCACTTATGCCGCTATGAACAATCGTGAGATCAGGAGATTCAATTTCTCGTAGATCAATTTCACCTATCCACTAATTTCTTCACACATTATTATTATTCACATGAGACTTCAAACACTCACTTCCCTTTCAAATTTAATGATGACTACATTGCAATTTTTATCACAAGCTAACATCACTCAGAGAACCATTGGAGAACCCGAGAGGGGGGTTGTTCCACCCCAACTTCGGATTATTCAGCAGTACGCACCCATGATCTACCAATCACAAGTCAAGCTCACAGACCACTCAGACACTGGGATCGAATCCACTGCTACATGAATTCTAACCTCTTCCAAATCGTAATTTTACCGCGACTGTCACCATCCAATGTCATCCATGGCCAGGATTCGTCCAGTTACTAGTGATCAGAAATAAATGGTCCTGAGAGTTGGAACACCAATGGATGCGTACAGCTGGACAGTCCCAAACTAGCTAAAACAAAACAACTGTCCAGTACACTACCCTGGTTTCCCAATGATTCGTTAACTCGTGTCAAACTTCAAACAAATCAGATCTCTACAAAATAACTCCTGAACATGACTACATTATTCCTCGAGTGACACTGAAAACTACAGCGTCAGTCAAGACCAGTCAGCACAAAGCATATACACTAACAATTACTGAAAGACAGTCTACCTCTCTAACACTTAATAACATCAACTCCAAAAGTACTAAGGTATGTATATCGACAAAAAATTAAGACTTCCCACGATGCTACTAGCCACCCAGCTGCTCAGGTTGAATTAGGCTCAGGGCCAGGTGACTGGCTGGCTGGTTGCATTCAAGTTGTTGCACCCATCAACCTCCTGATCAACAATTATGAGGCAGGCTACGACGTACTATCCCGATGGCGCCGCAAATTCTTGCTTAGATGGCTCAAAAATTACTTTCAATGATGTACATCCACCCATATTTTTGTAATCTATCAAGGATCCATCAGTGTCGATGTAGTCATTCCTCCTATCACACATTTCAGTTTGTTTATGCGTACATCTAGGAAGTTTAGCCAGTTGGAACTGTTGCATTTTGTACAGTGATGATCTACGTTGAAAACTCAGTTCAGATCAGTTCACTACTTTTCTAGATTCCATATTCACAATATTCCTTGATAACACATCAATTAGGTGTCAGGCATAACTAACTAACTGACTAACACGGTGAGAAGTATGAATCAATTCGCTCATCTGTTGTAGGCCACACATCTGCTATCTCGATGGCTATCGCTTATCAGATAGAGGTACAGCTACATAAACAAAGTCTTGATAACATGTCTGTGTGCTTCACAGACGATCAACGACTGACTGACTGACTGGTTTCAACATAAAACTAGCTCAAGTTGCCACTCTCCCTCCATGTAGCACACAAACCAAGATAAGAGAGTAAAAAGAGAGTCATCAAAAGACAGATAGTAAACAGAAGTGTGAGCTAGGTAAAATGAATAGTAATGTGGAAGAAACACTACAGTTTTGTTCGATATGACAAATTATAAAGAGTGAATGCATCTGAGCTAGCCATCACTGAGAACGAAGATTTCCAGTCATACCACCAATTGTCTCCAGCCATCACTGGTTCCTACCATCCCGAGGACACCAACCAGACAGCAGTCCACCATCCCTACTAACTGTTGTGGATTTCGTTGACTAACGAAGACAGGTTTTCTCGTTTGACCATCACTGCCTCTTTTCCAACTTGATCCATCATATGTCAGCGGCTAACACTACCCGTCAAGGAAGACGATTGGTGGCTAGACATTCGTAACACATGTCCTAATCATCTCAATCGATTTAGCTTCACAACTTCGGAGACTAATTCTACCTCCTTAACTAGAACTCAACTTCCAACCATAACATTACTTGCCATATTATACCAGCTAACAGCGGCGGAGACAGAACACAGACACCTACGATCAAAGACAACTAACCGGCCTTTTCATGTCTTCCACATCCAATGACCATATCTAACTCATCACAGCTGTAAATTGGCGGCTAATGTCAAACGAGCCCTCTCCATGATGATCATCGACATCACTCTAATTGGCAGTAGTTAGAATTCATAGATGGTGACTAAATTCCATCGCAATGGCTGAATGGTCCCGAACGAGGTCGCCTCGTTATTTCCAAGGCCCTAGATGCATAACGAAATCCCGATGCTTATGTCAGTTAGTGGATGAAATCAACAATGAAAAGTCTGTTTTTCATTTAAAGGACAAGCTAGAGAAAAGGTAATGATAATTACTAACCAACTAACTAACTAACTAACCTCAAGACGTTTTTCCGTTTTGGAAAGTTGACAACGTAGCTCTGCATTGTCATGTGCAAGTTGTTTATGCAATTTAGTTATTTTTTCAAGATTGCCTTCAAGGAAGGCAATTTTCTCTCTTTGAGCCGATGAACCAGCTAGACCTGGTTCATCGTCATCATCATCTTCCATGAATATAATTTCGGAGATTTGTTGTTGTTGACTGGCCATATTACCGCCTTGCTGGTTACCTGTAGCTTTTTCAGCCGCTGCCATTGCATTCACACAATTTGCAGACTAAAAGAGAAATAGGCACATTTAAAATAACTAACATGGAATTTTACACTTGAATCCACAGTGTTCAAATCTTATAAAACTATATATACATGAGCAATCATCAGACAATCAATAATGTAAAAAAGTGCGGTTGAATGCCCACCGACCACGCCTCATGTGGTACGGGGTTCGATTCCCGGTCACAGACACACTCCTTTACCTCCGTAAGCCAGTAATAAGACTGGTAAAGAGGGAGGTTGGACATGAGGCTAGCAACCCCATCCTGTAAAAGTAAACACCACTGCTACAGAAACTTCAAACCTCTAGCTTGGAGCCCCCTATGTTCCACTGGGAACGTAAAGGAACATATTTGTGAGAATCCACTTACCCAAGACGAGTTTCTCAGTGTAACAGGACATCAGCCAGATCCATTAGCAGAATCAATTAGGTGGAGGGGGATTACGACCCCAGAGTCCACAGCTCAAAGTAGAATCCTCTCAAACCAACAATCAGCTACACTACAATATGAGACACAAATTCTTCCACAGTTGTTTGACGACTGCTTCACTAAACATTATAAATAGTCCTCAAGGTAGATACATTTTGGTAGGTCTTTTGAGGACAGATTACATTTCTTAATTAAAAAAATAAGTCACCAGTACTTCGACTGGACACAAGGTAGCAACTAAAGTGTCTGCAACAAACCGAGGACTCGACGCATGACACTAGTTACTGGTGTAAGTGCAGAACTTGAACACCGTAGTAGGATGTATTTTGATATTAAATAGGTCCATTTCAAATATCACACCGTGATGCAGTATTGATTAATAACTGAATGACGTTTGCTGCGAGTAAGCTGATATGATTATGAGTAGCGATTTGTGCTCAAAACGTCATCCAGTTATTAACACTGCAATCACTCTGTGATATTTGCAATAAACTTATCTAATGTGCAATTAGTTAGCACCTACTGTTCAACCAAACCATCCATCACAGTCCTAAAGGAGGTCGATCGCCAGCAAGAATAGCTCAGCTGTAAAGTGTGCCACTGCAGCATCCGGTTACACTCTCAGAGGGGATATGAGTTCCTTCACGAGAGACTGAGGATACGCCTTGCTGATGAATGGTGATAAGCACCAAACCCACGTCAAGTGCTTCTCGCTCACCACCTCCAAATCGACAGGGGATGAAACAGCACACCTACAAGTGTACTTTTAACGTCTAAATTCTAAGGAATAACCTACTGACATTCAGACAGTCAGATTGGCATCATCAACCTACCGCAGTAGATGACCTGCATCACAAAAGAAGCTGCCCTCCTCATGAGCAAATCAGGGTCTACCAGTTGAGTTGCATAAGCTAATTATACTTCAATGATAGATGAAAATCTATTGTTCCCGTCCTCTTCAATCCTACAAAACATCCATCCCAACTGACTCCATCCATAGCCACCACACTGGTGTATGATGCAGCAGAGAGACAATAACATGCCACATTTACAACTTATAAAACACATTCACAATATCAATCAAGAAAGATAGGGATTATCATTTCTCACATATCACAAACCTTTTTAGCTCGTCTACTAAGATATTGAATGAATAATCGTCGTAATTTGTGTAGTCTGTGCAATTCTATGATGACTGTCTCTTCCAAACCACGTAGATCTTCTTTAGCCTGTTCACGTTTCTCAGCTGTCTTCTCGAATGTGTCTAGTCGTTTCTCCTTTGTCTCCAATTCTTCACGTAACTGTTTCACCTCCTCTTGTGATTTCTCGGATTGGAATTTGAAATTATTGAATTCACTGTGAATGCATAAAATATAGAGTTAAAATAGAAGTGAAGAGAAATGATGTAAAAGTTAAATAGGCTGATTTTGTCTTTAATTGATACTACCGTCTCATTACTTTCACTATGAACACACACACACACACCATTACTGTTATTCCAACTTTAGTCTTACTCAAAGGCCTGGTACGTGATGTCACCCAGCGGTCTCCTTCAGTGTGTGTATGCCGACGACCTTACTGTGTCATTGCCAGCTGCTTCCCTAACTAACTCTTCCAAACTGAACAGCTTTCTATCCGACATCGGCCAGTCGTCTAGTCTAAGTTTAATGCTCTAACATCAAATAAACCCCTCCAAACCCCTTTAGCAATTAACCTCATCTTAACGAACTCATTACTTCACACGATGCTTCCAGCTTAGAGGCCAACGATTTAGACAATAAGTCAAGCAGAAAAACCCTCCTATAGTCCTATACCCCAACCTCTCTTCACCTCCCCATATCTTGTCTATTTCTACGAAAATCCTCAGTCTAACCTTCTACATTGAGAAGTTAGAACAGTTCGGAATCACTCAACCTCAACTTTTACGGTTTGTTAACTCCTCCATCTTACCAATTGCTCTTCATTGCTCCCCACAACCACACACCTTAGTCTTTCCTGGAATACCTACTCAAAAAGGAGTATGTCCTATTACACAGAGTATTAAAGGTCCTTAGCAGGGTAAGTTGTGTGCCACTTAGTCGGCTCATTACTAACAAAGTTGACAGAAACCTAAACTCATGTGAGAATCTGTCTAAATCTATACTGTCTGACTCTCAACACTCCATTCACAACTCTCACCGCTTTCCATATCATCTGGTAGGTCTGTCTAGAAGTCATTATAATAAAAGATGATATGCTTGATCGCACAACCAAGTATAATAACTCAACGATAGATAGCCCATTTGGTTCACCCCCCCCCGACTGCGTTCTACTTGATAAAGATAGTGTCAAACATGTGAAACTTACGAATTACGGTGTTATTGGCATCTTTTAAAAATGGGACAGTCATTCTCTCATATTTGTAATTCGATGGTGACACTTGCTATCCCCATTATCTTATAATTTTGTGTCAGTAATACTGATAATATCATTATTATTATTATCATCATAATTTTCTTCCCCTAACGCCTAAAGTTGTTGGTGTTATCAATAATCCTGGTCAAGTGTACCCTGTACCTGTGTTGTTCTTTCTGTTAAGTGGATTAGACGCAATTATTGTACAAAATGCTAAAATCTTCACACTGCATGTTAAGTACTACTTTGGTATAAAGCAAATCAGTGGCATTAATGGTATTCACCTCCATTTCTACTACGGTATATATGTGGTGAGCAGTAGGTTGACAATTGGTTGGTTGGTCGCCTTCCAGACTTCTTAGTTTAGGCCTCCTCCTTTCCAACCAGCTGACCTTAAGTATTCAAGTGAAGGCAGTCTCTCAAGTCTACTGGAAGTACTTTTCATATGATAACGTGTGTGCCGAATTTCTGAAACACACAGTACAAGTACTGACACTTGACGCTATTGTTGACAATTCGAGTTTGTTTGTTTGCTTTTCTTTTTCTTGTGTGTTGTGGCTCTCTACACATCAATTTCACCGTAAGGAAACCCTGTCCTGCTTCTCCAGCATAATCACATTTTTCCAATGGTGCTGTCTGTAGTTGAAAACGATGCTGTCCAGGCGATAGCGCGCATAATGCTCTAACTAAATAATTATGCGTACAAAACGTCAAAAATATTTACATATTTGGTTTTAATCCTTACGTGTGTCTACCTTCTCAGACAAACCGAGCAGACTGAACTGAACCTTTCTGTACAGTTTCAAACAATAAGGAAAATATTCACTGGGATGAACATGAACATTATCATGATCATTATCGGAGCAAAGTAAACCCAATAACATCAAACTATCGCGTTCATTACGACAATGATACGACCTGTGGACATTCGGTACATGCAGTTGTTCACTAGCTGACAGACAATAAGGCAACATTCCGTGCTAAAAGATCACAATTAATATGCTCTCACAGTATACATGCTGGTTGCTGATTTGAACACACTTTTCACTCAGATAGGCTGTTGAATGACCTAACACCAACCCAGTGATTCCGTGAAGGAAGGCCTCCAATTACCACTCACAATTCGACAGGTTGAAATAGAGATGAGGAACTATGGGTTGAAATTCGACTAGGTCTAGTCAGTGGACCACATCTCCACAACACACACCTATCAAGAAACAGACAACTTACTCCTTGTATTCCTCCAGCTTCTTCTGTTTCTCGTCTAATTCATCACGTAGAGATTTCATCTGTGCTGCATAATACTCTGATTGTCGTTTAAACTCTTCATCTAATTTTGCTCGTAACGCTGATTGGTCAGCTATTATTTGTGCATTTTGTTGACCAGATCCGGTGATGAATTGTTCATTAGCGCGTAGTTTTGCCAACTCCGCATTTAAGCTATCCACTGTCTCCTGCAATTGACGCTTACGTGATTCTGACTCGTCAATTTTATCGCTTAGGGTGCCAACTTTCACTTCAGACTTAGGAGAAAAAGAAATCAGAAAGGCATATCAAAAATGAAAGAATTCTCAGAAATAACATTCGATTAACACCTATCTAAATACAAGCGTTATTTAAGTCGAGTGTCAATGACAATAAATGTCTACCACGCAACAACCAACCAGCCAACTAACCAACTGCATATACACTATCGATGGTGGCTTTTTTTGGCTTCCATCGTTATCAGTGCACACAGAGTGAAGAGGAAGTGAAGAGCCATCAAGTAGAGGAGTTGCATTAGTAGAAGGAAGGCAAGATAATAGAGATGAAGATGGAGACAAATATGAGTGAGGATTGGAGAGGTTTCGCGTGCATTTCGGATTGTGAGGGCGATTGTTACTTCCTGGCTGCCCACACCATGGAAGTTGGTTGCGTGACCGCAGAGCCCAGGGGACAACTGCTTGAGGCCGGTCACACACGGCCTGTTTTTGTTTGTTCTGCATATACACACCGTTTATTGGCAATGAGAGTTACACATCTACTGCAGTGTCAGAGCTTATACATACTCACACACACCTAAATGACCAAATTTTGCCAGGTGTGAAGGAATTACAGCCCGTCAAACAATGGTTAACGGTTGAACGACTAAACCCCCAATGAGTAACAGGTCGGCTGTATAAACAAACTTCTGCATAGTCACCTTCAATTTAACTCTTGAACACACCGTATTCTGCTAAATTCTCAACAGAACAGACACAGGAACCGTTAATCCTCCTTTTATCAATCACTTATATCCTTGTGCGATGAATGCAATGTTCTCCTTAAATCACTGAGCTACACATATACATTCCCCCCATCCAATCAAAGTTGCATAAACTACGTTCCACTATCATCCATCCGACTATGTCCTTGAACAACTGAGAAATTCAGTAAAGTGGATCTCGTTCCATTTATCAATCAGACAGATATATTTACATCCCTAGACCTCCTTTATTAAAACTTGATACCAGTAGCTAATGTCTCAAATACCTTGAACACATTCATTGGGCTAGTGAGTCATGATAATAGCTTCATCTTTCCCAAAACAGGTGTCAGCTCGTCACAGAATTTTATTTTAATTTCCCATTTGTCTTAACATAGAATAGATCAAATTGAGCGTGTTTTAAAACGTATTCTTATTCAGTTACCTGAAACAAGTCGCATATGTACACCGCACATATAGAGGTCACGCTTATTTTGAGCATATGAGAGGAACACAAGGAGAGAGAAAGATGGTGACACAAACCAGTTGCCCTCAGGGCTGAAGAGTAGATAGAGCGGAATTATAATCCGGCACCTGTTACTGGCAAAAAAGCAAGTGATTAAGCCAACCAACCACGATGTATCATCTGTCCACCATACCTCAATACTTGACAACTGGCCTTCATTCCGACTGAACTATTATTATTAATCAACTGCATGTATCTACACATTTGTCGATGGACGGAGTCCGGAAAAGCGACAACTTCACCAGTCTATAACATCAACATCTTACCAGTTAGTAGGAAAACAGAAAAGTGACAACGCATACACAGGCACACAAACACATACAACCACATGTCACTCATCATAAAAATACAACATATATACTTGACTTACAGCATGAAGTCGTGTTCGAAGATCTTTACATTTATCGTCGCTCTTACGCAATAACTGTACATGTTGTACACGTTCCTCTTCCAATTGACGTACACGTGAGTGCAGTGATTTCGCCTCACTTTTCATCTTACTTATATACAAACGAACAAAAGCAAACTCTTCATCTAATCGTTCAGAACTAACAGATGGTTTCTGATGTCGTCGTCGTCGTCAACAGAAAACAAAAGAAAGAAAGGCAAAGAAAAAAAAACGAGAAATTGTAACCAACTGTCGGAGTAGAAACAGTAAATCAGAGAGTAAAATTAAGTTTTATGAACTGACTAGTCATTTCAGAGAGTAATCAATCCCACCGGAGAGGATTTAGGTTCAACAGTCTATTTAGCCCCATGATGACATCTAATCCTACCCGGTGAACTAAACAAGACAATATGAATTACAACAAGTCAGTGGAAATTAATATATGTGTAAAATTTGGGCACTGTGATAGTAAGTAATAATTACATATTAGTTTGTTTATTAGGTATATATCACACAGTGAAACAGTATCATTATTATCCAGTAATTAATACCGTTCGTGCGTTATTATTCATTTGAGTGCGATCCGAGACGTCACTAGATAATGATCCATCCCATGATCTTACTTCATATTATTTACTCCACTGATGTAGTGTAATGTGGCAACAACGACTTCATTATTTATTTTTTTATTTTTATTTTGGTTACAGCTTGATGACATACCGTATTTTCAGTACAAGTATGGAATTTTCAGCATGTTATATCGGTAGCCCAAATTTTGCAGGCCGACCAGAGATATCGGGTGTGCGTCGGCGGGGGATAGAACCTCGGACCATGTGCATGGTCGGTGAGAGTCCTAACCACCGTGCCACCGACGCACCATGTCCTTTTGCGAATAGGCCAGATTCTATACGACGATAATACGCTCATCCCGGGATAGTGAACTTATAAAAATAGTGTATGCGCCATGATTACTTCCCTACCCAGACCGCTCACATCCTTAGAATAAGAACCCATTCAATAATAAAACAAAATTGATAAATACTTTTAAACCTACCGTGATTTGATCATTCAAGCATTCACCAACATCAATTAGATCCTTCAACAGGCTAGACATCATTTCAGTATATTTCTTCTTCTGATTTTGATGCGTATCCTTCAACTGCAACAATTCACCGTCTTTACTATGCATTAAACGGGTTTGTTCTAGCAAGGACTCTTGAGTCTCTTCAAGTTCTTTCGCTTTTGCATCAACCTCTTGAGCCTTTTGGTCATAATTTATTGCTAATTCTTCTAAGGCTTGCAGGACTTCCTTCATTTCATCTTTGCTCGACTGGTATTCAGCCTTGACACACACACACACACACACACAATGAGTGAAGAAAAAGATCCATTTAGAGGAAACATTTCACAAATATAACAAAACTGTCAGCATAATAATTCTATCAATACAATACTATGTGAGTTATGTAGACTTCGCTAAGTATTTTTCCTACAGAGCAGACGGGGTGAGAAGGGAGAGAGGATGCAGTAAGGAAGAAACTGGATAACTGACACCACCTAAAATAGAGAGATTAGTGGATGAACAGAATCCAAGTTGCTGGTTGTCAGAAACGAGTGGCAGTCATCATGTGCTTTAGAAAGAAGAGGGAAATAACTTCAGTACTCTAATACTTGCCGATTCATCATAATTATGAAACGGTTAGACTTAAGACAAACACCTATACTCAGTCTGAAAGTTTCTACAATGTCTTTCCACATTTCATCTATTTATAGCCTTTCCCAATTTAGTGTGTAAGAACCACCTGAGTTCAGTAATTTCACTCATCCACTATGAATGATGAAAACTCATGCCTACACCATCATCATCTTTACCAGTGAAATCAAACCACAGTTGTTCTACTACTTCTACTACTCTTACCACTGTTACTGTTACTACTGCTTGAAAGTTCACTAGAATAAGCAAACAAAACAACATGCACTCTGAGGAGGAAGAAAGCACTTTAGACCAGTTCACATAAAAACACATGAGAGATTCACTGCAAAAATAATTTCTAAAAAAACCTCTTGACAATATGACAGGAAAACACTATTATATCATTAACTAATATCAAACACCACTTTAACAAGAAGCTCATCTGAAACAACAGTCACAAGAACATATATGCCCATCACATAGTATTCACATTCAATGAAAAACAAGGATGCAACTGGAGCTCATACATTTTATGTACTCACTCCACTACCAGCCAGTGGGTAACGCGCTAAGAACCTCACTTTTCCTACAGAGGGTTTGGGCAACCACTAACAAGGCACCAGTGGTACGATTAGTGCTCACATACAATAGGTGTGACTCATCGACAACTTCGTCGAAATCCAAGTGGCCATTGAATCTTGCCTTCTCTCAACCTCCACCCACCGCCTTCTACTCTCCAATGAAAAGCAACACAACGGACCTCAGAAAATCTACCAAATGATAAAAGCAGTTAATTATAACGGCTAAAATGTATCACCTTTCAATACACTTCCATGGATATATAAATTTATATAAAGTTCATAACATGTATTACCACTTACCTGAAGAGTTGTAATTTCTTTTAATTGTCCCTCACGTTCTAAACGCAAAGAATTGTTCACCACGTCTTGCTCTTCAATTTGCTGGTGAAGACGCGATATTGTCTCAGCCTGTTTAGTTATTTCATCATCTCTGTCGTCAAGTTGTTGATAAAGCAACTGTAACTGTTCATCTCCAACTTTCCTTGCCGAAGCCAAACCAGCTCCGACAGTTTTACTGCCCGGAGTGTAGGCTGAGAGAAAAACAACACACAATGATCAACATTCTACATAGTATTTATGATACGACAAGAACGTGTAATATCTCATGGTTTCAACAAAACAAAACAAAATTAAAAAGAAACTGACAAATGATCAAATACATTTCGATAACTTCGCATACCAAAAAAAAGCCAAGGCAAGCATACAATCGGAATGGAATAACCACTTCTGAGTTGTAACAACACATTCTTGGTTGCCAAAATGCCATCAGTTCACTCAGAAATACAGACAAACAACAACCACTCAGTCAGTCAAATAGTTAAAACATTAATTGGTAAGCTTACTCGGTGTAGAAGATACTCCCTGTTTGAATTACAGATCAAAGCACATCTCTGCACAGAAGTTTAAGTTACCGCGCCGAGTCTCTAGTCAATGATTTTCACTATTCCAAGGACCCTCAGCTCAGTCAGACGGTCTAAACACCCCCACATCTTCATACCAACAATCACTACACTGACAGAAGTGCACAATGGTCACTCAACCGTAGCCAATGCGAGACTTCCTTCAGTCATAAGCATCGATGAAAACTCATTAATCATGTACATGATGCTGTTACTAAGCTCAATGAAGTGATACTCACGTTAGTTTTGGGCTAAAAAGCTTGGTAGCAACGTTGCAGATGTCGGTAATGAGTGACGTATCATTGAAAATCACAGGCTTCCTCCGATGTTGACGGTATATCTTTCTGACGAGTACCAAGAGGTAACAGAATCAGTTGCAATGTCGAGTCACTACGCCTACTGACACCAATGTAAAAGAAACACCAATACGTCATTCATCAAACTAAATTAGGTACGGATAGTGACAGTGGGCGTTCTTAGTGCAAGCACACTGATCATCGCCAACCGCACACAACTTTCCATATACCCTCAAAACAGCTGCACATACCTGAGTAGGGCTGTTGGAATAAGTCAACATCATTTCTCAATAAGTTAGATGAAGTCAAATTCTACGTTTACGTCAAGAAATATGTCAAATGCTGGACTCTAATAAACAAGTTTGAACAGAGAGGACATGATAATACACCTTTGCCCGGAACTGCAGCCTGTGTGCTTGACTGTTTCATTTCCCCAAGTATCCTAGATGCAATATCAACCAGTCTGATCCCCCTATGATCAGCACAGGAGAAGCCTAGCCATCTACACAAATCTGAAACTATCTAAGACCCCCACACACACAATGACTAGAACACCAATTATCCCACTCCACTATTCATCACCCTCATCTTGAAACACCTGAGGAGCTATCCTGTCGGTAAGTTGACGCAATCCTCTTCGTCTTAGATCACAGAGAGCTTCTGCAACCCCAGCTACAGTTCTACCACCAATGTCTACATTGGGAAAATAGAGCTACTTTAAGTGCTAGCTTCCTCACCAACTGAGAAGAAAAATATCACTACTTCACAACATTTACAAAACATTGTGGAGAAGGGAAGTTAGAAGTCACTAGATTCACCGACTTACACAAAATTCCTCAATAACATTAGGTGAAATATGAAATGAAAATAACACACAGTATTAACACAAAGTATTATGAAAGGACAATAACCAACAGGAGACGAAATAGACTACCTGGAGATGCATTTGTGAGGCAAGTAGATCGTGGGGTAGAAGTAGAGACGCTGTCTAGCAGTGGTGTACCGGGGAAACTGGGTGTAGTTATCGAATCTCTTGTATCATCTATAGCACCAGCATATTGATTTTCCGTGAACCATTCAGCTTGGTTAACAGTTTCACCTGAAATTTAACATATAACACAGATTATATGACAACAAAAATTACGTTCAAGTCAACTTCTATATTTATGCACGATGTTCGCTGGAACTATTACACCTTTCCTCAGTCTATATACATGAGTGGGAGTGATGAATGGAGTGATTTCCTGTGACCACATTGTCACAATATAAAAATGGGATACAATATTACTCCACTAGTGATCCTAACTGCTACACGTCATTTCTCCACACTAAAAATTATAACTCAGTTTCCCAAGACGGCCTTTATGAGTTACATTTGATAGGTGAGGACTGGTGACAATAACCAGTTCCCTAGGCTAAAATAAGCAAAGCAGGCTTCTGACCCCCTCACCCATTAACTCAACTTTACATGTTTAACACAATCAGCCATACATCAACGCACATCAAGCAGATAATAAGACAACAGGATGGAAATAATCTAATCGGTCGTAAAGCAGGATAAAACGAAGAAATAGATGATAATGTAAATAGAGAAATGAGCTATTATAACAAGGATAGTCACAAACCATGAATCCACCCCTATCATCACTACGATCAATTCTGAACACTATCACCAGGAGTTTCTAGCCACAGGTTCTGATCGGCGTGCAGCTGATTCGCTTAAGCGCTCCATTTTCAGTCCACGGGTTTGGAATTCATGGCCTGTAAAATCGAATTCAGCCTGCCCAACTTGGTAGCAACATTAATTTTCACAAAATATGTGTGGCTTACGACCCGATACACGAGAAATCTGCTCTGAGCAACTCAGTCACTTTATGCTGCTGATATTTTCAATATTCCAAGTATACCCCACACCAATATCTTACTTTCCTTCTGTGCTATTTGTAAACATTCCACTCCTTTACATTCTTTATTCCAACTCACAAAGATACAACTTACAAAAAAAAAAATAAACATAACTATGATACAGAAACAGATTAAACTGGATACCGGCAACTGATTCACATACAATTTTGAATCCTTAATTTTAAAACCTTTAAGTTAAACTTAAGCAGAAAACAGTCACAGTAAATATTTCTTACCTGCTCGCCAACGTTTTAATTCACTTTCCAGATGACTTAAAATAGTGTGGGACTTGCCAACCTTCTCCTTTTCCTGCTCATACCTTCTACGCCATTCATCAGCCGTAATTTCTACGTTCACCGTTACCAGATTCTTGATAGTTTTAGCTCGCATACCGAACATTAGGGTGGACTTCGTCTCGGCATCATTGTAACCAGCAGGAGAACAACAAATCACCATAGTTGTTCGTGCATTACCTCCAAGAGATTCTTGAAGAATGCGAGTTAGTTTAGAGTCACGATAAGGAATATGAGACTGAAACAGAAAATTATTTAACAGATCAATAGCTTGATAAGGCAGTAGCAGTCATTTTCAAATAAGCACAACATATGCAGACAAGAGATTCAGGTTACCGTAGGGGTTAAAAATAACGATTTAGTGTGATGGATTCTTCTGCCTCAGAAACATACACAGCGAGCACATGCAGACAGGCATGATCAAAACACAACAATTCGGTATCTCATGCGTCATAATCACATGGAAATTCAAAGTCAACAGTGGCTAGAATACAACCACTACCACCACAACCACCTGAAAGTATAAACTTACACTTCCTTCCACGAGTGCATTGATCACATTACCAAGAGCAGAAAGTGATTTGTTAATATTTTTGGCTTCGTCCAATACAGTGCCCTCAGCGCCTGTCTTCGCAACTTTCTCACTACCAGCCAAATCAACAAGATACAGTTTCCCATGCAGTTTCTTTTGAGTTTCCAAGTTCTCTTGTCGAACATTGATCAGGAATACTGAGTGACTTCGAGAACTGTGCTCATTCATGTCTACACATAGATAAAAAGTCACAAATTAGTGTCAGCAAATAACCTCAATGTCATATAAACCACAAGATAACTTAAATTTCATGCACAGATACGTAATATTTCAATCAAACCACCAAGCCTAGCTAACAATGCTAACACTCAGGTGCTAGGAATACTCACTTGTCACGGCTACATGACGGTTAACTTTCCCCTCGTCAATGGCTTTAAAAACCTCTTCTGGAGTGGAAACAAACTTTTCCGTGACACCCTTGAAGATTCTCGTTAGGAGGAATTATATCTTACTTTCACGTAAGGAACTCGATCTTTATCTTCATGGACCTGTAGGTTTGTCTTCGAAACTGAATCAAGATATAAATTAGATCGAAAAATTTACCATCAAGCAGATCACGAATTTTTTCCATGTATATTTCAAAGTAAGAAACCTGAAGATAAGAAGAACAGCACCACAAAAATTACCTTAATATGGAACTCCAAGTTTTCATCCATTTGGTATATATGGTTGAATATATCGTGAACTATCCGCGGGATAACACCTTGAAAGACTGGGTCACCTAAAATACCCTGAGGAGAAACAATGAGAGAACAGAATGTCATACCTCCATAGTAAAAGTCTTTCCACTTGAAGTTTGACCATAGGCGAATATTGTCCCATTATATCCGTTCAACACATCCACAACAATGGGCTTGGCCACAACTTCATACACCTCCAACTGAGATGCCTTTGGCTGAACTACATGATCGAAGCTATAGTTTTTACCCTAGATAGAAGAGTTGTCACAAACTAAAAACCATCAAACATACCCCAAGAGATACAGTTGTGTTTCCATCACCGGGGAATGACACCACGAACTTGCTGTCATTTGCTTTCTCTTGTTCATTGAGTGGCCTTACACGGCATATAACCTTAATGCTCTCACTCATAGTAACGACACGCTGAGTAACTTCTCGGGAGCCCGCCAATGTCTTTGGGCAATGAGTGAGCACACAGATAAACAAAACAGAACACATGTTGAACAACATGCGTAAAGTGAGCATGAGTCAAACTGAAAGAGTGTGGGTGAATTCCTTGCAGTTTATACAGTCTCTTTTCGTTGCTCTGTCTCCTCTCCTCAGTGCCAAGTTTAAGAGACTTGGTACTCTGTTCATCAAGCGGCTATTTGTAGAATTTGGGAAGGTTGTCGTGATGGAATGCACGGTAGGGTCCCAGCTGACTACAGTGAGTAGCAATAATGATAATCTTCCATGAAATACGTATTTAGGTGTTGTGCATGCGTGATTTCAAATGGCCTCTGAGGTGGAGAATAGGATTTTCACCATGTGTAGTGGAAATGAAAATAGAAACCAATTGGGTGAAAACATCCGCAAATAAAAAGACCATAGGTATTTTTGCACTAATAGCTAGATGACAGATCTCTGTTGCATGCCATATCATAGGCTATTGCCAATCAATTACGCGATTCTCGAACCTATTTGAGCAAAAGTTAGGACTGGTGTTTGAACCTCAACTATGAGACGTGATTCGTTAGTAAACAAGAATAGGGTAGGAAAAAAATCCGTGGCTGAATGAGCGAAGGGGTGGTCGGGGAGTGAGGGAGGAATATTACATCATTCCAGGTATTTATCTTCAGTCGACAGAGAGAATGGCGAAGGGCACTAATTGTCCGATTTGTGCTCTCCATTAAACCACTCAGCCGTCGGTGGAACGCCCGCCAGCCATCTATGTGGTCAAGGGTTCTCTCCTTGGCCGACGCACCCCTTTGCCTCGCTATGCTGGTAATAAAACTAGTGAAGATGGAAGGTTGGGCATTAGGCTAGTAACTCCACCCGATAAAAGCAATTGTCACTGGTACCGAAACTTCAAAGCTCTAGATTGAAGCCCTGCTCCACTGAGAACGTAAAGGAATCAAAAACCTAAACCACTCCCGACTGAGTAATAAATAAATTTATTCTCATAGTACAGTACATGAGGGACGCCAGTTTACAGGCATCATCAAATTGTCACAGAAATAGAACCATATAATTCAATCACAATTTACAGGCAGTAGCAAGATATGCTTTACATGTTCGCTGGAGATTATACATACACTTGATAAATGTTAATCCCAGTAGTATAAAACAGCCTTTTCACTCATATAGGATCATTTCTGTGCAAAGTTGGAAAAATCTGCTAGATTGTCAGTGAGTGCGACACAACAGGAAATACAGAAGTATTGTCTTCGCATTAACAAAAAACCAGGTCTTTGGTGGATGGATTATAAGTGCCTGGGAAAAAAATAAACCTTGAAGTCAATATTCATACATAACTTTGTTGTGTGCAGAGTCCTCGAATTATAGTTCATTGATGTGTTATTTTGAAATCAGTGATGTGTTTATCTCATTTGATCTGCAGTGTCATTGTTGGGAGTAAATATGTAAGCTTCAGACGCATTTATTAATGGATTTCTACTGCTTGTGGGTATTTTCTTAGCGTTAGGAAGGTTTATGAATTTCAGCTGTTCCGACAGGAGTTGAGAATATTAACTGCTCAGCAACATTATGAATATAAGTTCATCACATTATCTAAGGAAAGGTGGGTTGCAGTTGGTGAGGGATATACGGTGCCCAACGAGCGTACATCTGTCCATGTGATGTTGTGGTGAGTTATACCTTTTTCATGTTGTCGGTTTATGTCCATTTTATTCCACTTATTGTGTTGGGTAGTAGTTTTACAAACGAGATTTCTTGTCTGTTCGAGGATAAGCAGCCATGTGGGTGGAACGCAGTCATGCGGAAAGCACTGCAGACGTTAGTGATAATTTGGACCCTAAAGAGGACACTGCGGTTACAGTGTAGTGTTCGAGGAGTCCCGAACGGAGAAACTCGATAGCCTCTTAAGCTCAAGATCAAGGGTGGTTGCACCGCTTCACACTCTTCGGTATTCTCGTTTCGAAGCTGTAAGTGCCTTCATGATACAAGCACCTAATCTTTGCTTCTATACCTGTGTTAACATGGTTATGAGGGGCACTCACGATGACTACGGGTGGCTTCATTCAGCTACAGATACCACAAGTGATATAACTCAGTTACACCAGGATGCAGCAGTGGCCGCCCAAAGTTTCGATGGATGACATGTTCTATCTGGTGTATATCAGCATGACCGAGTCTGCACGGAATCTGCATAACCGGCTCATCGACATTGACGTCAGCAAACAGGCGACAGGGAGGTGAGTTCGGTATCACTACGTGTGGAACCTCATTAATTAATTAGCTCAGACATGGTACTACACGTGCATCACCGCATGGCACAACTTCCCTAGTCTTTAGCAGATCGTAAGCCTGTGAGAAGATGGAGTGCCGGGATTGGATATCGACCCCACCACGGAAAGCAAATCTAAACACCACAGAAACTTCAAAGTACTGTGAAACTATCAACAAAAAGTAGATCTTGATTAGGATGTGGCCGGCTTCTGAGAGCCTCCGGAAAGACACAGCCGATTCGTCTTCTCACTATGAAGTCAAAAACAAACAACTGTGCATGAAACGCTCATACAATGTAGGAAACTATATTGCGGAATTGAAATAGTTGTAGTTGACTGAGCTGAAGAATCGTCTGTATTTGGTTTACTATTCTACCAGTAGTCGCGTTCTTTCAGACGAACTATGTAGACATACCGATGTCTCCTTCCAAGCTGCTTTTGAACCCATTGGGGCTTTTACAAGATGTAATTTCAGAACGTAGTTAGTTTCAAAGAGTGCAATATATAGTAGTGAAAAGATTGGCCCTAGTGGTTTCTCTGTGGGCTTGCAACCTTGAGAAGTTAGTCGTGGTTGCACAACCGACAAGTTTAATTATTCACCTATGTTATGGATGAGTTAACCTCGCCTAGTTCACCAGCTCACTAGTTTTCTAGCCCGTCCGAAACCCAGATATTTATATCCATGTATTTATTCCTATCACTGTTTAACACACTAGTTGTACAGGCATGGATAAGTATTATTTAAATTGCCTAAATTTGATTTATGGTGAACTTACATGTTTGCTGTCGTTCTTGTCTTTAGTTTGTGGGAACAATCTGCTAACTAGTCATTCAGTGTAGCACATCAAGAAATATGGAAATATTGTCTTCGCATTAACAGAAAACCCCAAGTATGTATTGGTGCGAGAATAAAGGATTCTTGAGTCACCAATCTGTGTTCTGGCTTTTCGCGATGGTTACTGCACATTTTTACCGAAAGTCTTCAGGGGACAGCGCTAAGTCCAATGTAGTTAGACCCTGGACACTGACATTATCTGATATCTCCTGGAATTATTCGTCGCATTAGATGGCTATTCGTCTTTCCTCGCGTCTTCAAGTTTTCTTTGGACGAGAGTTATTCGGAACTTCACTGAATCGTCTGGTAACGTTCAGTGATGCCTAGGGCAAAGAGAGGACGAAGCGTTTTGGAGGCAGACGGCAAAGTAATTTTTGATGATTTGTGTGTAATGTTGTGTCTGATGTTATAATGGATAATCATGATATACCCGCCAGAGAGATAAGTTGCTTGAAGCCTCCGAAGTTCGAGACTGAGTGGTTTGAAGGGAATCCTGCTAACTTTCCTCACTTTGTGAAAGAAATCAAAGTCATGCCAGAGGGTTTGAAACTAAGTGATGAAATGAAACTAATGCACTTGTTGAGGTATTGTGCGGGTAGTGCGGCGAGTGCAATACAGTGTTGCAAGTTTCTGCCACCTAGGGATGGATATACGGAGGCTATGCGTATCCTGCGTCAAAGGTTTGGGAGACCTTCGATGATTGTAAGGAATGCATTCGAGGCTGTTAAAGGTGATGGTAGTGAGTTACGAGATGACTCCAAGCCACTCACTGAGTTTCTGGATAATCTGATGACCCACAAGAATACGTTGGTTTTGATGAGTTGCATGAGCGATCTGAACTCGAATTCTGTCCCAGAGGTGATAGCGAGACGCTTACCTACTCGACTGCAAAGGAAATGGGTGAAGATAAGCTTTCGTATAGAGGATGAAGGTTTAGAGCCAGGGTTCGACGATATACTGAGATTAGTGACAGATAATGTCAATCAGACTGAGTAAATTGAAACATAGGTGTGAATGCATAAGACAATAATGATATGAAATGCAATTAAAACTAAAATGTTTGTGATTATAATCGCAGTTAAATGTCAAGTGGCAAAACAATTGCTGTCAAATATAGAATAATTCATAGGGTGCATAGAACTTGGAAAAGGGTGTGCAATTATAAGATTAGTAGACAAATCAGTTGTTTTGCCACTTGACATTTAACTACGATTATAATCACAAACATGTTATTTTTAACTGCATTTCATATTATTATTATTTTATGTATTCACACCTATGAGTAAATTCGTTAGTACATCGCATCCGGCTTCTGAAACTGAGAGGTCAGCGAGTAAGACAAAGTCATTTGTGAAGAGAGGTTCTCAAAGCATTGGACGTTCAGTAAAGTGAATTATCTGTGGCGACGTACACATACTTAATGAATATGCTCGTTTCTTTCAAGTATCTCTGACAGAAAGGCTACAAATTGTGAAAAGGAAACGGTTATGCTTCTGCTGTTTAAAGGCCGGGCACACAAGGCCTAACTGTGAGACAGCTGAGAATGGTGGTTCATTGGGATTACATCCGCTGTTGACAGTATCGAATAATCAGGGGAGTTGTATTAACTGTAATAGCAGTTTTGCACCGCACGACTTCCAGATGGTCTATTTAGGTGTTGTGCCAGTAAGAGTAAGAGGACCAAGGTCATGTGTAGATACACATGCGTTGCTAGATAATGGTACAGACATTACACTGATAGATGCTGAGCTGTTTATCTGCTTGAGTATTAAGGGCCCGAAACAATCCTTGGTCCTAAAAACTTTTAATTCTTTGAAAACGTTAATATGTGAACGAGTGTCATTTCAGTTGACTACTGGAGAAACCATTGAAGTAGGTGTTGCCTACACTACTTCCAGTATGAAACTTGGCGAAGCTATAGTACCTAGTCGTGAAACAGTTGTCGGTAAGCCACATTTGTGTGACATACCGTTTCCAACACTGCAGGATAGTAGAGCGAGAATACTCATTGGATGTAGTGTACCAGAAGCTCACAAGGTATTAGAAGAGAGATACGGAGGTAGAGATCATCTGTTCGCTACGAAAACACCACTGAGATGGACAGTAAGAGGACCTAGAGCCATGGTTCACATATCATCATTGGTTACAAACAATGGGGAAAAAATGGAAACTATGATTAGAAATATGTATGACAAGGAGTTTTGTGACAGCAGTGTCCCAGAGAAGGGTCGTTCTGCGGAAGACTTAAAGACAGTTAAAATAGTTGAGGAGTCTTGTAAATACGAAAATGGGTGCTTCAACCTTGGCCTACCATGGAGATTTAAAGATAGACAGTTGGTTCGTAACAGAGAAGCTGCTCTTAAGAGACTAATGGGTGTAAAGAAGAAATTTGTAACGGATGCAGGTCTCTGGGCCAGATATAAGGATGCCGTCGACAAACATGTAATGAAGGGTTACGTTGAAAGACTAGTTGATCAGAGTGAGCCAGGAAAGCGGTATTTGCCTCATCATCCAGCCTTTAATCCGAGGAAGCCAGGTAAACTACGTGTGGTGTTCGATTGTTCTGAGAAACACGAATGAGTTTCTTTGAATGACTTTGGTGGCCTGTTTGAACATTTTGGGCTACCATATTTCGTATACATTTTGCATCTATTTACTCATATTTTGTTGGTGTTTACATTTAAAATTATGCATTCTGATCGTATCATTCACTCTCGGGATTATATAAAATGCTTAAAACCTAAAAACTTTCATATTTGCAATAAACTCAAGAGAAAGCAACATGGTGGTTGGCAACGTGCTTTAAAATCTACACCCATACATCAAACCACTGTTCTGGTTATCGTTAGTACCAACTGCCGGTCCCTGTTATTGTCCGAAACTTATCGCAATACTGGTATTGTCACTCTACAAGAAACCTGGCTCCATGACTCATATGATGACAATATAGTGTCTTTAAATGATTTTAATGTATTCCGACAAGACCGTGTTTATTCCAAGAAAAAATGTGGCGGAGGGGTCACTACTTTTATTCACTCAAAATGGTCTATTTCTAACAAAGTTTGTTTCAAATTGTCGAATGACTACATTGATTGCATCACCGTGAGATGTCGCCCGAAACACTTGTCAAAATACAAATTAATTTATATTCCTAATGTTTATGTCTCGCCTGGCTGTACCATATCGGATTTATCCATGTTTGCAGATGAATTCACCGCTTTTGCTGCAGCTTGCTTCGAGAACTCTTTATCAATAGTGACTGGCGATTTTAACTCATGCGATCACTCCTTACTTATATCACTTGGTCATGACAATATTGTTAACTTTGCTACCCGTCTTGGAAAAACACTAGATCTAGTATTCATCAATGATGTTGGTATATATGAAGCCCGCAAACGTGCTCTTGTACTGAACTCTGACCACTGCATCATAGGTGCACTACCAAAAATATATTCCAAATCACACAAACGTGTCTTCTCTCACCTCTACTGTAAATTTCAACGGAGATGCTACTCACAAGACGGTCGGTCGTTTTTCGACATAGAACTTTGCACATATGTGCGGCAGTTCATATCGCCACACTCCATGTAGCACACAAAGCAAGAGAAGAAAGTAGAAGAAATGCATAATATAGTCAGTAAACAGAGGTGTGAGACAAAGGAATAGTAATAACGAAGAACAATATAGTTTCATTGGAAATCATGAGTCACAAAGAGTGGATGCATCTGCGCCAGTCATTGAGAACGATTTTGGGCCATGTCACCAATTGTTTCCAACCATCGGTTTTTACCGTCCCGAGGATCCCAACCAGGAAGTCTGCACCTTCGCACGTGGCTGGTCTAAACTAATTGTTGTGGATTTCATTGACTGGTGCCATGTTTTCGTTTGACCGCCGCTAGCTCTTTTCCAGCCTGGCCCTATATCAGCTAACATTGCCCGTCGAGGAAGGCGATGACTAGGCATACGTAGCACATGTCCTAACCATCTCAGTCGAAGTAATTTCACCGTTTCGTCGATTGATTTCCCCGCCTTACCTAGCACTCGACCGATGCCTAACCTCAATATTGCTCACCTTATTATACCACTTCATGCGGGAGATAGAAAGCAGACACCTATGATCGAACACAGCTAATCTTTTCATGTCTTCTGCTCTCAATGGCCATGTCTCACAGCCATAAAGGAGGACGGAGCGGACTGTTGAGCAGTACACACGCCCTTTGGTCGATAGTCGGATATCGCGTCTACGCCAGAGACGGCGTAAACTGGCATATGCGAAACTAGCCCTCTGTATTCGTGCTGAGATTTCGTCGGAGATCAACCCGTTGGGGCTGATGGTACTTCCCAAGTAAATGAAGCGGTCAACGTGCTCTACCACATCACTTCCTATTTCTAATCTAGGGGTCGGTGAAGTCCAATCCTGCAGCATTATCTTACATTTTACAGGGGCGAATCGCATGCCAAACACTCGTAGATTGCAGCTCAAGGTGTTCAGAAGACTCTGCATTTTGTCAGCGTCCTCACCTAGAAGGATTATATCGTCAGCATATTCTAAGTTAACGAGATTATTCCCTGGTAGCAAGTCAATCCCTGAGTCTCTGAAGTGAGTTAAGTTTAAGTCCATTAGTACATCCATGATGAAATTGAATAGGAATGGGGATAGTGAGCATCCCTGACGGACACCACTCACTAGTCGTCACCACTTCAGATGACAACTCGCCGTAAGCCCTCACCTGGCTGCATGAGTTCGAGTAGAGTGCCTTGATCAGTGCAATGTATTTTCTTGGCATTCCCTTTACAGTCAAGCATCGCCAGAGTGCCTCTTGGTCGACAGAATCGAATGCCGCCTTTAGGTCAAGAAATATAAGGATTGTTGGACGCCGGTAAGAATGCCTATGTTCTAGAATCTGTCGAAGGGTGAAGATATGATCAATACACCCTCTTCCTGGCCTAAAGCCTGCCTGGTTTTCTCTTGTTTGTGCCTCCCGAGCAACACTTAGTCTACGCAGTATTACTGAGCCTAGGATTTTAGATACTATATTAGTCAAGCTAATTCCTCTGTGATTATCACAAGAGGACTTGTCTCCCTTCGTGTATATCGGGATGATCAGTGACTTACACCAACCCGATGGGACTTCCTCTGATTCCCAGACGCTGCCTAGAACCTCAGTTAATGCAGACAGTAAACTGTCTCCTCCGTACTTAAATACCTCTGGAGTCATTCCATCAGGTCCCACTGCTTTACCTTGCTCCAGATTAGTGACAGCTTTAGTAACCCCAGTTAAGGACGGAGGACCTGTGTCCATACCCCATTCAGGGAGGTGTTGGATGTTCGGCAGGTTAAGTGTGGCTGTGGGCCAATTAAACTGCTCCTCATAGTGTTCTTTCCAGCGCTTTAGACGTCTATCCTGGGAGCTAATTATGGCGCCATTTTTCTCCGAGATTGTTTCGCTTAACATTTGCCTTTTGCCGCCTGTTTCCCTGATAAGCCTGAATAGTTGTCTGGTGTTGCCTATCGCCGATGCCTTTTCCATCTCTTTCGCTTTTGTCGCCCACCACTGTTCACGGTCCTTGCGAAGACTTTTTGTTAGTCTTCGTTTAAGTACCTTTCGCTCCTCATCATAATCGGAGCCCGCTGGAATCAGTCTTCTTGCGTCAATCAGTTCGGATGAGGCGGTAGAGATTCAGTGGCTTTTATTAACTTTAGGTTTTAGCTTATTGACAGCTTTCACAGCTGTGTCCACAGCTAACTGTATGTTGTTCCAGGCTACCTAAGGAGAAGTCCTGTTGTCGACCTCAGAAACTCGTTTCCCTATTTCTTCCTTAAATAAGGACTCAGTGTCACGATCTAGTTGGGGACGTAACTGTTTCGTTGCCGTCAATTTCTTATGTACATTTAGTCGTAAGCATAAACGTGCGCGAACCAGAGCGTGGTCAGAGTCTACGCACGTGTTCCAGATGGAGCGACAGTCTTCTACTGACCCTCGCCAACGATGCCCTATGGCTATGTAGTCTATCTGAGTCCAGCGCTGATTTGGTGATGGAGGTCACCAGGTTACACAATGTCTTTCTTTGTGCCTAAAGTTTGTGCTGACTAGGAACAGATGATTATCTGAGCAAAACTGGCGAAGACGATCACCGTTGTCGGTTCGTCGACAGGGAACTCCATACGTACCACCTACATACTTCTCAGTCAGGCACAACTTCCCTAGTTGGGCATTGAAGTCGCCTGCTGAAACAACTATGTCTGAACGTTTTGCTTTTTGTAGCAAATTAGACAGTTTCCGGTAGAAGTAATCTTTTAATTCATCCGAACTGCAATCTGTTGGGGCGTAAGCGGAGACTACGAAAAGGCGACGACGGGTAGCACCGTCTTTCCTTCTTTTAACGGACCCGTTTAGACGGACCGCGCACATACGACTATCTACTGGTATCCAGTCAAGGAGTGATTTTTCCGCCCTAGCACTCAGTGCTATCCCTACACCTGCGAGTCCTCGTGAGCTAGCTGAGGGGTCTTCCGACACCCTTAAAGTGAATTTTGCAGATTCACCTTGTTGACCAGGTGAGGTCAAGTGAATGACCACACTCGGGTCTTGTATGGCCCCCAAAGCCTCAGGATGGTCGAGGGTGGGTGCCTTGCGCTGCGGGTTGGCCACCCCTCCGCACACCTCTTGAAATGCTCCCATATGACCGGGCGTCTTACATAGCCTCTCCTGAGGAAGTCCTACTCACTGCCTTCACGTGGCGGAGGTGTTTTTCACCAAAGTGAGAGGGCGAAGGCGGATGCCCGGCGCTCTTCACCGGGTTGACTGTCCATTGGATGACAGTCTAGGGGAGATGGCTAAACCCTGATTCCAAACCTCCAACGACTGGCGTATGAAGCTGACTGGAGCTCACCGGCAGACGTATGGACAAAGGGCTTGTTGGATGTCCTGGATGTCTGGCCTCATTCAAAAAGGCGTATGAACCGAACTCCGGTCACCGGCTGCCAATGGATAGTGGACTCCCTACTCCACTCCTACTGCCTTGTAGGTCACACTTGGTTGTGTAAAGGCTAGAGCTGCACTCTCAAACAAAAGGCCGAGTGGTTCTGGGGACATCACTCGTACCAAATTCCCATGAAACTTCGTAAACTCTCTTCATCAGATCGCTGCGCCTGGGTAGCGATGATTTGAGAAGTTCATGAAGCCGGCTCATCCTTCCGTAGGAGATAGCCGAAGCAAAGTAAAAGTAAGTAAGGTCCTGTATGCGTGTCTCCGAAACACAACAGACATCCATGGCTCTAGATTCCAGGGTTCTTGCTAGTAATGCCTGTTGTCCGATTTGGCAGAGGGTTCTGACGTTAAAAGCTCCTATATGAAGTTGGCGACGTGGATTCAATAGGTTATCTGGGTTGTTTCTATGGCTCTCATCGTTGTTTGTGGACGCAGAGTGAAGTGAAGATGACTCACTAGCCTGAAGAATCGTGCTAACTGTATTGGAGAAGCAAGATGAGGAAGGTAGTGTAAGTAGAGGAGATTGATGCTCAGGTAGGCTTCGTGTGCTTTTGGAATTGTGTGGACGGTTGTTACTTCCCGGCTGCCCACACCGTGGAAGCTGGTTAGGTCTTCGGGTGCCTGAAATAGAGGAGAGGTTAGCGTTGCGTGACCGCAGTGCTCAGGGGGAAAATGCTTGAGGCCGGTCACACGCGGCCTGTTTTTGTTTGTTCTTATTCATTTAGTGTGTCTCAGTAGCGTATTTATCACTTCTGCCCTGTGACACGGCAGCAGAAAGCGCGGTCGTCGTCAATCCAAGCCCCGACCAATCCGGCATGATATTTTATGAATTTGTTTGAAACATAGTATATATATATTTATATATATTTATTCCTGTTTATGCAGGAACATACCAATTGTACAGGCATGGATAAGTTATTATATAAATTACAGTTTGTTTGTTCAATCTAACTTTAGAGTCAGTCAGAACAGTCTGCAAAATAGTCTGTCTGTGTAACACATAAAGAGATATAGAAATATTGTCTTCGCATTAACAAAAAACCCAGACATAAGATGAATGTAATACAAATATCTGGGAAAAATAAAGCTTGAAGTCAATTCTCCTATATAACTTTGTTGTGAGCGGCATCCTTGAGATAAAGTTTATTGATGTATTATTTTGAGTCAATAATGTATTTATTCCATTTTTTTCACCAGTCTAGTAGTAGTTTTATAATAGGAAAGAAATTTGATCTTTGATACGAAAATTAGATAAGTTCATGTTAGATTGTTTTACTGCATCAAATGGGGCCGAGGTCGATTCTAGAACTATCCATTTGCGCCATTTGCATCAGCATGGCAGACTGTACATGTAAGTTGAGTAATACATTGAAAACTGTTTGAAAACCAGTTGTTTCTCTATATCAGATCAAGAATACTCCTTGTACAGAATGTTAGCCAGCGTTTTCAAGTGGTTGCGTCGGATCGTTCATGGAATTTGAGTTTGAATTTACTTAAATGGGTAGCTCCTTTTTGTTTAACCGCTATCCAAACAACCTTTCTGGCATGGTAGGACCTACAGGAACATATGTTCCAGCCAGTGTAGCTCGTTGGGTCATTGCGATATGCAAGCCCGACCACCACCACAAGGTAGCAGCTATCGGCCGGGCAAGACAACATAAGCAAGCTCATATGCATGTTGAAAGACACTAACTGGGACCTATTTACAGAACAAACATTAAATGACACAATCACAAAGACTACAGATTATCTTAAATTCTGTTTCGAAATATGTTGTCCTAAAGAAAAATTATTTACTCGATTTGACCGTTTCCCTTCTCCATATCTCAAAAAGCTACGCAGAGATAAAGAACTGTTGTTCACAACAAGTGATAAGTCAGATGTAAAAAAGTTAAATACTCTGATAAAATTCGAAATGCACAGACTAAATGTTTTATACAACCAAAGATTCTTGTCATGTAAAACCCCTTCTGGTTTGTGGAAACTTTTTAAAGAAGTTACTAGTGGTAAGCGGTGTACTTCTGTCCCATCTCTTAATGTTGATACTCTTAATAAGTCTTTCATATGCCCCTCTGTCGATATCCGTCATAATGACACAAATCATATAGGCAATAATTCTCATGGTTTTAATACCCTTGATGTGCTTAAATGTCTCCGTTCTCTTAAGCCTGCCCAAAGCCATGGTCCTGATGGCGTACCTGCCATTGTTCTCAGGAACTGCTGATATTTTGTGTTACCCCCTTACTAACATTTTAAACGCTTCCTTTTCCAGTAATGTTCTACCTTTTGCACGGAAAATCATCAAAATTATCCCTATACCAAAACAATCTTCTGGTACTGATATTAAATTATAGCCTATTGCAATTACTTCTCCTTTTTTAAAATTGATGGAAAAGTTAAATTTACTTCTTCTTGAACCTCCATTGAAACCTTTTAATGATCCTAAATAATTTGCATATAAACGTGGTAGAATTACCTTTGATGTTACGGTTGTCTTATATCGTAATGTTGTTTCTTGTTTAGAAAAAGGTGCTTTAGAGGTTGCAGGTATCGACGTTCGCGAGTTGTACGGATTATACTAACGCAAGATCTTATACCAACAACTTCTATAGTGTTCGCACTTCGAGTACCAAAGATAAAGCAAAAGACCAGATTTAGCCGTCCAAAGTACGTATTATATTTCGGGACCAAATCGCGGGTTGAAGTGAATGCTTAGCTAGCTAGTAATCGTGCACGCACGTGACACGACGGAGTACCAAATGGTGGGGATGCTTGACCGTAAGCCTTCAGGAAAACAAGTCGACTTAAACAGTGAATGTCAGCATCCAATGTTGAGTGATGATTGCTGTGGTCAATAATTTCGGGGAATTATTTACCGCTACAGCTCACTCCCCCCTAGTGGGTTTGTGAGGACCCTAAGACATGACCAGCCGGAAGTAAATAAATCTCGATGGTTCCATGATGGGTGACAAAAATTCTTCCGAGCGGCTTGATTGAGAGCCTGCTGGTCTGTCTGCCTATGCTAATAAGGTGTCTGTACATAGCTTCCTCGATGTTGTTCGTTGGATCCGGTGCTTCGTTTGTTTCCTGTCCAGTGCCCGTTGCACATGGAAAAGAAAACAAGAATGCTGAGAACCCTGTCAAGGAAAATGTACCAAATAAGCGTTTTTTAATCAAAAAAATGACGTGCATCTACTATAAAGTAAAATAATGTAAAGTTCAAAATATCGGGAAAAAATATACATCTAATTTAATTTTTTCTAAGTGCATGTTTAATGTATGGTTATAGGAAAGAAATCGTTTACGTGTGTTAAGTGATGCTACATAAAAAGAATTGATGTGTCTGAAGAGAAATAATGAGTTGGGTGAAACGAACCACTCAGTTATGTGAAATAGGTGTGAAGGTATTCTGGGAATGTAACGTGACGTCCAGAACGCGTTTTCTTAGAGTGTTCGACAGAAGTTTCGGTGGCTTTCGCCGTGCTAAGGAGTTCTTCGAAGACTAAAGGAGATTCAATTACTTGTGGATTATGGGGTACGTTTAGTTCTAGGCTAATAGGATTACCTTCCAAGTAAGCCGGTTTCAAACGGTCGATACTGACGGTGTCTTCGCGGCCTTTCTTGTCTAAGACGAAGAATTTATCCGTACGTTTAATTACTTTATATGGTCCGTCATACGGTGGTTCTAGAGGGCGACGCGCAGAGTCGCGACGAACAAATACGCGTGAAGAAGTTTTTAAATAGGGGTGAACGAAGACAGCAATGGACTGTGGTCGGAGGGCAGCAAGTTTAACTGAACGCATTGCGTTTGTAAGCCTGCTGACGTATGAGGTGTGATCTATCACTGGTGGGCAACTCGAGGGAGAAACAAACTCACCTGGCAGTCGTAGTGTCGTGCCATATACTAGCTCAGAGGTAGTACAACCAGCATCGGTTTTAAGGCGTTTCGTATCCCTAGGAGAACTAACGGAAGGGATTCAGTCCAATGGGTGTTATTTGCAGCTGATAAACCAGCTTTCAACTGTCTGTGTAGACGTTCTACCATACCATTAGCTTGAGGATGGTAGGCTGTTGTTCGAAAACGCATGCAACCAAGGATTTTAGTTAGAGCGAAGAATAAACCGCTTTCGAATTGCCGCCCACGATCAGTTGTTATGGAAGATGGGCATCCAAAGTTTGCGACCCATCTCTCTACAAAGACGCGTGCGACAGTTTCAGCAGATATATCCTTGATGGGTGCTGCTTTAGGCCATCGTGTGAAGCGATCGATGCAGGTTAACATATAGGTATATCCATGAGGTTCTGGAAGGGGGCCAACTAAATCTATATGGGCGTGTTCGAAACGGGCATCGGGGATAAGAAAGGTGCCAAGGGGGCTTTTGGTGTATCTTATTACCTTGCACTTTTGGCAAGCTAAGCACGTCTGTGCCCATTCCCTTACTTCTTTGTTAATACCAGGCCAACAAAACCGACTAGTTACGAGCTTGACAGTAGTTCGAATACCTGGATGGGATAAGCCATGCAACGTATTGAAGACGTTACGGCGATAACTTTTGGGCACGATAGGGCGAGGAGTACTAGTGGAAATGTCACACAGAATAGTATCTTTTCCTATACCTAAGGGTTTCTCGGCTAATTGCAGAGTTGTTTTCGACAACTCATGCTGAAGATCGGTATCTTCTTTTTGAAGACGAGCCAGTTTTGCAAGGTCTATGCCGTCGATTTGGGTGAAGGAACAAATACGTGACAAGGCACCTGCCACAGTGTTGTTCACTCCGGATACATGGCGAATATCCGATGTGAACTGTGAAACGTAATCTAGTTGTCGTGATTTCCTGGGTGAATACTTATCTGAAGTTGAGTTCAGAGAGTACGTCAGAGGTTTGTGGTCAGTGAAAATTATGAATTCACGACCCTCAACTGAATGTCGAAAATGGCGTATAGCACAGTACATAGGTAGAAGTTCTCTTCCGAATGTGCTGTACTCCGTTTCAGCTAATTGAAGGCGCCTCGAGAAGAAGGCGAGTGGTTGCCACTCTTTGTTAACTAGTTGTTGCAGAACTGCGCCGATTGCAGTGTCTGATGCATCAACTGAGATACTTAACGGTGCCGTTGGATCCTGATACATAAGAAGGGTGGCATCCGCAATAGCTTTCTTTACCTGAGTAAAAGCATGTCGAGAAGACGCGTCGAGTTCGATAGACTTGTTATTCCCTCGAAGGAGGTCTGTTAATGGCTGAATCAGAGAAGCACAGTTAGGAATAAATCGTCAGTAATAACTTACCAAGCCGTTAAAAGTGCGAAGGCATTTCATTGACTTTGGCTCCGGAAAGTTCAGCATTGCTTCGACTTTAGTAGCCAGTGGGCGAATGCCCTGAGAGTCAATAGTGTGACCCAGAAAATCGAGTGAGTCACCACCTATTTGACACTTTTGAATATTGATGATAACACCATGTTGGTGTAACCTTTCAAATGCCAAGTCCAAGTGTTTAAGATGAGTCTCCCTATCTGGACTGGCAATGGGGCAGTCGTCTAAGTATGCGTATACAAAGTCGAGACCGCGAAATACTGCATCGATGAAGCGTTGGAATGTTCGGGCCGCATTCCTGAGGCCGAATGGCATACGTAGGAATTCGAAAAGTCCGAAAGGTGTGATGATTGCCGTTTTCGGAATATCTTCCGTTGTCATCGGGATTTGGTTATACGCTTTAACCGAGTCGACTTTTGAGAATATAGATGCTCCAGATAACGTTGCCGTCAAGTCGTGTATGTGAGGCAAAGGGTAGCAATCGGGGGTTGTTTTGGCGTTCAGTCGCTGGTAATCACCATTGGGTCGCCAATCGTTACTATCATTTTTCGGTACCATATGCAATGGGGATGCCCATGGACTATTCGATGGCCGAATGATGCCAAGGGTGAGCATATGATCGAACTCATTTCTGGCAATTCTCAGTTTGTCAGGGGCCAGTCGTCGTGCTTTAGATGTCACGGGCTGTCCTGAGGTTATGATGTGGTGCAAAACATTGCTGGTTATACACGGGAGGTCGTTAGATGGGCAATTGAGTTCCGGATATTTGTCAACAATCGGTTGAAAAGTTGGTTCGAGGATTGCTTTCATCTTAACGATTGACAAGCTGGGGCCTACGTAAGTTATGCCTTTGATAGACAAACTAGTAGTGTTGTCAATGAGTCGTTTACGGCGGACGTCTACGAGCAAATCATAATGATTAAGTAGGTCCGTGCCAATTATGGGCATTGTGACGTCGGCGAGAAGGAAAATCCACTGAATAGGTTTGCGTAAACCTACGTTCAGATAGACGTATTTCCGACCATAGGTTGCAATTGGCTTTCCATTTGCAGCCTGTAGGTTGAAGTTAGGTTCTTTCTGTCGATCTGCTGCTGTAGCAGGAAGGACGCTGACTTCGGCGCCTGTGTTAACTAGATATCTAGTCTGGCTCATTACATCATGGATGTAAAGTAAGCGGCTAGCGCCACCGGCGACGGTTGACGCTAACGCGTGCCGGCGGGATAGTTTCCCACAGACTTGGAGGCCTTGCCGAAATCACAGGGTTTTCGACAACATTTCGCTTCCTGGCCATAGGTATTGTGATACCAACACCAGTTAGGATTTTTGAGAGAGCGTGCGTTGGAATTAGATCGTCCATGTGCGTTTTGCCGTTGAGGGGATCTAGAACGACGGTAGGAGGAATTGCTGGGCTTGTTTGACCTAAGCATCTGCTGGACGGAGTTGCGTAACTCTATCATTGCGGAATCCTTACTCGAAGTCTGTTCGGTAACTGAGTATACTTCGGTGACTGGCCGTTTAGTTATTTCTATAATTTTACCTGCAGTAACAGCTAAGTCATCTATAATAACACCCTGAAGTGTCACAAGTACAGTCTGAACTGACTGTGGCAGTTTGGATAAAAATAGTTCTCTGAACAGTCCTTCATCGAACTGACTTTGGCCAATAATCTCCTTCATTCTTGCCAGCATGCTCACGGCTGACTGATCCCCTAACTCAGTTTTACGAAATAATTCATCCAGACGTTGTCGATCCGTGGGAACGTTTCTCTTGAGGAGGGATGCTTTGAGCAACCCGTAGGAGTTACTTACCTCTGGACCCGACATCTGCAGAGTTACGCACCTGCTGAATTCCCGCGGTAGGGCATGAATGACTGCAAGGAACTCTGAACGTTGATCGGTTATGCTATGCTCACAAAAATCAGACTCATCTATCTGAAACCATGATTCAGCATTATCTGGCCAATATGGTACGAGCTGAATTGTTCTGGCGGCTGAGCGAAGACGAATAACCTTGGGGCTAGGATCAGTCATGACGAAAAGTATGACGATTACAATGGAGTGCAAGAACAAACACAAAAACGGGCGAACTCACCGGGTTTATTTGCGTGTGAATTGAAGATGTAGTTCGTGGCTGGGCTCACCAGTTTAGAGGTTGCAGGTATCGACGTTCGCGAGTTGTACGGATTATACTAACGCAAGATCTTATACCAACAACTTCTATAGTGTTCGCACTTCGAGTACCAAAGATAAAGCAAAAGACCAGATTTAGCCGTCCAAAGTACGTATTATATTTCGGGACCAAATCGCGGGTTGAAGTGAATGCTTAGCTAGCTAGTAATCGTGCACGCACGTGACACGACGGAGTACCAAATGGTGGGGATGCTTGACCGTAAGCCTTCAGGAAAACAAGTCGACTTAAACAGTGAATGTCAGCATCCAATGTTGAGTGATGATTGCTGTGGTCAATAATTTTGGGGAAATATTTACCGCTACTGTGCCATTTATGTTCGTGGTGCTTACATAGACTACACGTCTGCTTTTGACTCTGTACCTAGGGGCCTTTTATTAAATAAGCTTTCGTTGATGCACGCAGGATCCTGGGCTAAGAGGTGGTTGCATTCGAATATTTCTGATAGAATGCAGTATACTGTATATAATGGCAAATCTTCTTCTGCCTCGCTTACAAAAGCCGGTGTTCCTCAAGGTGCCGTTCTCTCTCCTTTTCTTTTTTCTTTCTTCCTACACGACCTGCCTCATCTTAACGAAACTAACTTTGTCAAATATGCTGATGATCTGACTGTATCGCTGCCTATCACTTCCGAGTCTGACTGCTCCAAAATTAATAGCTTTCTGTTGGACATCAGCAAGTGGTCTAAGTCAAATGCCCTTATGTTAAATCCTTCCAAATGTCAGGCAGTCAACTTTACTTTCAAGCGTCGACGTGACATACATGAACTAGTTGGTTCCCATGATGCCTGCAGCATAGATGGGACTGAAATTGAAACCAAGTCAAGCATTAAATACCTTGGATTAGTTCTTTCCTCTGTCCTTTCATGGTCATCCCACGTCTTATCAATCTCTAAGAAAATGTTTCGCCTTACCTTCTACATTAAAAGGTTAAGACAATCAGGTATCAACCAACCTTCAGTTCTGCAATTTTTAAACTCCTGTATTTTACCTATTGTACTCTATTGCTCTCCATTAATCTTTCCTGGGCTTCTCAAAAAGGACTATGTCATATTACGAAGGGTATTAAATTCTGTGAATAGGGCTTGTGGTTTGCCACTGCATGAGCTCGCCAATATTATAGTCGAGAGACACATAAATTCCTGTACAAAGTGGGCAAAGGCCGTACTGTCAGACCCTCTGCACCACCTTTATTCACAACTATCCCCTTTTATCTCATCAGGTAGGACGAGAAGTCAATATAAAAAGTTGTATGCTCGAACATCTAAGTACAAAAATTCTACGATACTGTATTTAGCCCGTATATTATGTGATGAAGATTCAGTTAGACGTGAAACATATAAGTTACTATGCAATTAGCAAAGTGAATCAACCCTCTCATCGTTCATCTTTCTGTAATTTTATGGTGTCATGCTTTCTATCGCTTAACTATAACTTTGCTATTTTTATTTTAGTTCTCATTACTATTATTACTATAATTTTATACTTTATGCATATTTTTCTCCGTGCTGCATTCAGTAATTTGCTAAATAGCTGCCACAACAACGTTTTGTTATCATTATTATGTAATGTTTATTAATTTTATTTGTTTTCTGTTTGTTCTTTTTGTCATTTTTCAGTAAATTAGATGCAACATTTTACTGAATGCTGAAAATTCCTTGCTGTCTCATTAGCACTGTTTTTGGAATAAAGCAAATTATTATTATCATATAGTGGTCCAGATTGCGTGACCTCATTAGTTGGACTGCTGTTAAGATTCAGAAAGTTTGTATTGCTGCCGCTGCGGATATGGAGGAAATGTTCCTACAAGTAAAGGTGCCAGAGACCGACAGAGATCACTTAAGGTTCTTGTGGCTTGATGATGGTCCTTGTTGTAAGGTGTCTGAAGATAAGATAACAGTTCATCCATTTGCTGCCACGTCCTCTCCACTTTGTGCTAATTTCGCTCTACGTAGGGCTATGTTCACGTTTGGTTATGATGATCTGCTGGACGTCATTGACTGTTGCTTCTATGTGGATGATTGTTTAACCTCCTTCAGTGATTACAAATCTGCAGTTAAATTTGCAACAAGTATTACTGAGGTGTTAGCTAAGGCTGGCTTTCGTTTAACTAAGTGGTTCTTGAACAGCCTAGACGTTTTGAGGCATATTGTTCCAGAAGACAGAGCTCCTACTGTACGAGATTTACCTGTTGACATTCTACCAGTTGAACGCACATTAGGTATGCAATGGGACGTGAACTCTGATACCTTTGGATTTAGTGTTGGTGATATTGATAAGCTAGTCACTCGGAGAGGTGTGCTCTCTGTGTTGTCGTCCGTGTTTGACCCACTTGGATTAGTAGCACCTTATCTACGTCCGGAAAGGAGATTACTTCAAGAGACATGCAGGAAAGGGTTACAATGGGAGATGACCTATTAAGTGAGAGACACAGTGAAGAGTGGAAAAGGTGGGTTAACAATTTAAGAACACTGGATCTACATTCCGTCTCACGTCCACTTAAGCCATCGAGAAATCATGATATAATTGACTTTCATGTTTTTTCTGATGCCTGTGAGATTGGATTTGGAGCAGCCGTCTACATCAGAACTACTACCTTAAGGGATGATATAGATGTTCGCCTCGTGATGGGTAAATCTAGAGTTGCACCTCTCTAAAGACGGTTTCGATTCTGAGACTAGAACTTACTGCAGCCTTGCTAGCTGCGCAGTTATTCACAACGGTGTGTAAGGAGCAAGATTATCCCATGTTTCCTGTAACTTTTTGGACTGATTCGATGCCTGTCAGCAAGATATGCATATTTTGTAGCTAACAGGGTGTCTGAAATTCGTGAATTAACAGCCGTTGAGCAATGAAGGTACGTACCGTCTGGAAAACACCCAACTGATCTAGCGTCACGAGGAGTTATTGATATGAATGTGGTTAAAAATAAGTGGTGGAAGGGTCCGGAGTTCTTGCTACGAGCTGATAGTGTATGGCCTAGTAGAGAAGATGAACCACCGATAAGTGAGTGTGTCTTGGAGTTTAAAACAAATGTCAGGTCAACATCTACTCAAGAAAGATATTCGGGCTTACATCCACTTTTAAATATTATTCTTATTGGTGCAAAGTACTGAAGGCTGTTTCGTGGTTGACACGATATGTTACGTGTTTGAAGGTCATGCACCTTGCAGGATACGATAATATGAATGTGGGACCTTTGGGTATCGAATATATTAGAAATGTAGAGTTAGTAATTTTGAGGGCTGCTCAGTGGGAAGCGTGGGATGAGATAGCCAAAGAGGATAGTTCCGATTTCGCAGATTTCGAGGTGCGTTTATACAGATTATCTCCGATAGTTTCAGAAGGGATCGCTAGAGTTGGTGGACGTCTACAAATGTTAGAATCGTCATACGAGACCCGTCATCGGCCTTATTACCTTGCTACCATCCAGTCGCTAATCTCATTATGAGACACCATCATGTTCTTGAAGGTCATTTGGGTTCTTCACAAGTACTTTCAAGTATTCGATGCAAGTTTTGGATAGAGAAGGTAAGTACTGCTGTCCGAAAAATAATTGATAAGTGCACGGAATGTAAACTAAGGAATTCTCGCTCAGCACAGCAGATGATGGCACCACTCCCAGCGTGGCAAGTCTCTGAAGGGAATTATCGATTCAAGTATGTCGGAGTGGATTTGTTCGAACCTTTTGTAGTGAAGAGAGGCAGAACCGTACGCAAAAGATATGGCTGTTTATTCACCTGTTTGAAAATGAGAGCTGTGCATATTGAGATGGTTCATACGTTAACTACTGATTCATTCGTTCATGCACTACTTAGATTTTTAAATCGCTGAGGTACACCGAAGATGATGTTCAGTGACAGGGGGACTAATTCTGTTGACTGTCACGCCAAGCTTAAAGAGTAATTCGAAGGTCCTCAAACGAGAGTTCATGAAGAGTCATTGAAAGGAAGCATAGGGTGGCACTTCAACCCACTACATGCCAGCCGCAGAGCTGGGCTATGGGAAAGACTTATAGGAATTATTAAGCGTATTTTAAGCTCCATAATTAAAAACCAAAGTTGGAATGATGAAACGTTGGAGACATTTTTGTGTGAAGCTGAACGAATACTAAATGACTGGGAGCTATTTCCTGAGAGAGGTGACGTCAAGGATTTCAATGTGTTGGCTCCAAATAAATTATTGTTATTGAGAGGTAACCCTGGCATAGAGGACTTGAGTGCGGAACGAATACCTACGATTAAAAGATGGAAACAAGCCATGAGCATGAAAGATATATTTTGGAAAAGATGGTTAAAAGAGTATGTTCTAACATTGCAAACAAGAGACAAGTGAAAAAGGTTGTGCAGAAACTTAAAATTCGGGGATATAGTCTTAGTAGAAGATAAATGTGCCACGGGTAGATGGCCTTTGGGGGTGGTAGAAAGGGTACTCTATAGTGGTGATGTGTTGGTGAAGGCGGTTGAGGTGAGAACAAGTTGCGGTATGTTGGTGCGAGATATTGAGAAACTGTGTCTGCTTGAAGGCGCTGAGAGTAGACAGTCAGAGGATGGATCACTTGACGATTTTCCAAATTAGGGCGTCAACCTGAGAAGGGTTATAGGCGTGTTGCTGCAAGTCCTACAATTCTTCAAAGGAATTACATCAAGACATGGTCTGCGAGGTTGCTGTATTGCATAATTTTGTTAAAATTTTCGTCGTGCTTACTTTTGAAGTTGTTTCGAGTCTTCTACATCTGTGAATGAACTGAATGATGTTAAAGACAGCAGATGGACTGTATTCGCCGGGGAGGCTAGTGCTGAGAATGACATGCAAGCATAGACAGGGATTATCTGTGGAGTCAGTGATTGAGAATGAATATAGGGATTTAGGCTGTGGTCTCACACGCTGGGGAGCGAGAGTGTAGACGACTGAGGCTTGCGCTAAATTAACACTGACTTAAATACAAGACTTTTATTGGGATGTATATACCGCCCGCCCAATTCTGATACTAGCACAAAGGAATATTTGTGTGAAATTTTCGAACACGTCGACTCTGTAAATTTTGACTAGAAAATTATAGGTGGTAACTTCAACATGCCTGGTATCCACCATCATATAAATGCTTAGTTTATGTGGATAAAATATTATTGTTATTAAAAATAAGTGACATATTTATATAATATACCAGCATTTTCATGGTAAGGAAAACCAGAAGTCACAAGTGCAGCATTTAGAAGGCTATGTTACGTTTTTGCGTGTTATTCTTCAATTCTTTTTTACTCTGTAGGCGACTTTTAATAGGTCTCTCACGGATAGCATTACATATTTAGTCCTGTTCTTTCATAAAATATAACTTTTCCAGTTAGAATCGTCTGTTATAGTTAGTGTCGAATTAAGTGCTGCTGTTATTGCATCTTTGCATTTGTAGTATTTGTATAGAGTATCTTTATACTCCACTTCAATATCTTCATCCGTATAGACTGTTGACCGCACACAGAACTAGACAGTTTAAATCTCCAACACTCTAAAACGGACCTTACAGACACCTTGCTCATTCTCTTATATTTAGGAATTTAAACTCTATGCTGAATGCAGAAACTAGGCGTCTGACTCCACAATCTTCTTCAAATCCTACTAGAAACACAAACCAAACAGAATAAATAGGCCTGCAGGAAGTGAGAGCACTACATCTAGTGATTTAACGGGTCTGCTGCAGCAGAAACGCTAAGTCCGGACATAGAACTCCCTTGAACTGCTTGCGTAATAAACAGCATCATGGATCAGATAAAGTGTAGTTATATTTCAGTAGTTTACACACAGTGATAAGTTCTTTTCTTGGTAATATTTCGAGCAAAATTACTGCCCATGTTCATACAAAAAAGCAGGACCATTCCAACAGTGGTGTGAACACGGGCAGTAATATTGCTCGAAATATTACCAGGAACAAAACTTATCATTGTAAGTAAACTATTGAAATATAATTATACTTTATTTGATCTGTTCCACAATAGTTAAACTTTTTACTGACATTAACATCATGGACGGTATACATAGTGATACTACATGTAACGATCTAGGCCTCGTAGACACTTGTGAGTATGCAAAGGACCATGGGGACAGTCTGAGCTTGAGATACAATCACCACAGGCCGAAGTGTGGTATGTCATTGAAGTTGCTGACGATATATGAACTCGCCTTCACGATTACTTGTACTGATGACATAGCTGTCACAGTACAACAAATATTGGAACTACCCTTAGACTTGGTGATTGATAAATTACAGATGCTTCGTATAAACAAACCTAAGGAACAATCAAGAACGAGGCGATAGTTGGTTGAGTCAGAGGTCGTGTGAATAAATGAAATAAAGTTATGTACAGCGACATAGTCTGACCAGTGTCATTCACGAAACTTCACTGGGCTGGAGTTTTGCCAATAAGTTCTCTGACCCCCTCCCGCCCTGTTGGGATACACTTTCAAACATTACCATAGCCAGTCTTCTCATATGACAGTTAAGACCAACTCCTGTACTTCAACAAATGAATGTGTATAAGGCGCACTGACGTCCGAGCTAAAACATTTTGTTAAACATATGATTCATGCAAGAACTGCCAGTTTATTCCACAGATATAAATGCCACTTCTGAAGAAATTAGACTGAAATGTTATTTTTAAACGAAGAGATCCCTTTACGAAAGTACTATGCGTCGGTGGCACAGTGGTTAGGATTCTCACCGACCATGCACATGGTCTGGGGTTCGATCCCCTGCCGACGCACACCTGATATCTATGGTTGGCCTGCAAAATTTGGGCTACCATTAACACATGCTGAAAATTCCATACCTGTACCAAAATATACGGTGTGGAATCAAGCTGTAATCAACAAAATAAAAAGTAATGCAGCATTCAATCCGAGGAATAATGACGATCTCATTCCATTCTTGAAACACTAATGACAAACTTCTTCACTGTCGACTGGAAATCTAGACATAAATAGTCTTACTTGTGATTCTTCGCTTAGGCGGATATTAAAGTATCAAACTCTTAACTCGGCAATCCCACCAAGTTGGGGTTTAGTAAGACGATGGCTGAAGACTGACTGTGACAGACACTAAGTGGCCTTGAGTGAAGAATCTCAAGAAAGGAATGTGAAAACCCTTGAGTTCATTAGAAAATTGTGTATTGAAATGATTGGACCACCCCCTAACCCTAACGCTTCAAACGGTAATTAATCCTGTTTCTGAGCGTTACAGGTAGACAAGTCAGACGAGCAGAAAGCTTCGAAGCAGAACTGGTTGTATATTGGATAGACTAAGGTACAGCTACCCAAACTAACAACCGGCCAAATGACACGGAACAGATCAGATGTGGATAATGAGATTACACGATATAATACTGTAGAAATGAGGTGTGCGAGGAATCTATAACCATGATGCAAGCTCAAAAATACCAATCATGCGACGTCTTATGATTCGTGGGACAACGCTTTGCATGAATGAATGGAGTGGTTAGAGACTGTCTCCACCCAGCCTTATTATCAACTGCGAAACATTCTTCTGCTTCTGTTGATTCGTTGCACGGGACACACATCAATTCCATGGAATGATTCTGCCGGGATTCAACTGGTAAACTATTTTGAAATACAGTCATCTCCGTGAATTAATGGGGAGTAATTAATTGGGATTGACAGAAAAATCCCCGGTGACAAATTGGAAGGCAATTTCTTGATCACAGCCTGTATTACCCTCTAGGTAATTTTGTACTACATCTTTCATTATCCATAAATCCTTCTGCGTAAAGTATGTATTTTTACTATGTGACCAACTAATTATTTGTTCAACGACTACCGCGCGCTCCTTGAATACGACGTGTTTTTTCCTCTATAACCGGAAAATACCTATTTTGTGAATTATCGCTTGGGAAACCTGATCTTCCTAGCCGGTGAATTAAATTCAACCGTTACTTACATACTGAATCCATGTGTGGTAAGTTCAGCTGTCTCGAACTACTGCCAAAGCTTCAGGTGCTATTTTTGTAGCAGCATAGTCCTCACTCGTTCGGATAAACAAGACTTGTTGGTCTATCACGTGATTGCTGTGAAGCCGATCATCCAGAAAGTACTAGGTAAAGTCGAAAACCTTTTCTTTTCCTTGTCTTGTACTTTTTCAGTCTTATTCTTGTTCTTGTGGGTAGATACTGTTGCACTCTTATTCTTATACAGCATAAGTTTTAGCGATAGTCAATGTGGCTGTAGAAAGTAACCTTAGAAATGGCACCAAAACACCTTACTGTGTAGTCGCAAGGGCTTCAGCCAGAGAAGGCAAAAACTCAGGGACACCAGCCCCAAGTCGCATACCCATCCTAAAGACTCGTGTAGGACTCATCTGTCCTGATACTACGCCTGCATTGCCACAGTCTAGTACTGAAACGGCGCAGGCAATACTAGGGGGACAGGATAATACACCTGCATCAACTGAAAGCCAATGTATGAAGTACAACAAACCTAAAAGGAAACGCTCAAGACGTCATAAGACCTTGAAGGCGTCACCAAGTAAGGGAAACGAATGCCAGGTGTGCAATATCATTGTTTCGAAAGCTGGCTCAGCGTTCGAATGCAATGTTGCAAACAGTGGGTGCACTGCCATTGCGACAAAGAGGTGCCGAAAGCATACTACGAGTTTGTGAGAAATAACCCTTGCCCGTGGTTTTGGTACATCTGTCCACTTTGTCGCCCTGGCATAGTCACACAGAGCGTATCTGCGGATAGCAGAAACAACACGCCGCCCTTGTGTCCCAATACGGCCTAATGCAGCCCCCACCTGCTAACATCACACTGCCGAAACTTGGCACAGACAGCAAGAAGGACACTCCAGTCCTACTGACTGAAAATGCCAATTTTCACAAGGTAAAGATTCAAAAGGTTGGACCCAAAACATCAAGGAAAGATAGAATTAGAGAAGCACCACTTGCATCCACAAGCAAGCTTGGCAACACAATTAAGGCTGGCAGGAACTCCGTGGAGCCTAAAGTTGCTGATGCTGCAAAGGAATACGAGAAGCCAAAGGCCAGACCCAAGTCTGAGGTTAATCGGTCTAATTCGCTCATCCTCTTTAACGTACTGTGAGCAAGGACAGCTTGCTTGAACAGCGAGCCCTGTTTGATCAGGAACAGTGGTCCAACCTGTGCAATAAACTAGGTCTGAATATTAGTTCAGTGAAATTGTGCAGGCTGTACAGGGGTGTCCACACACCTCAAGGTAAGCCACTCCCATTACGGGTTACACTGGACTCTGCCGAAGAGGCCGAAAAGGTACTATTGATGGCTCAGGTACTAGCCATAGACAGAAGCTCGAACATAAGGGTGAGACGAGACAGACCAGGGGCTGTCAGACAAATGGCGAGGGAGTCACCGGAACTTTGCCTTCTACCTCTATGGTGGTACAGGGTGTTCTGGAGCTGGAAACGGGCACTGCCTGTGAAAAACACATGCAAGACGTACAGCAGTGGAGGTGGCTGTCGTCTCAGATGGCCCTTGGCGCTTCTGGAGCCATCTCCGTTTACCGACTGCCTTGCCCCGCTCATCTCACACTGATTAGCTCCCCAAAGCTGCTAAGTGTCACATTCAACTCCCCAGAGCAGTTGGCCATAGCACTTCAGCGGTGGTATGAGATCAAGGGGAAATTGGGAGGACACATCCGATGCTGCGAAAGCAGACCTCGAACCATAAGGAGGCAGCAAACGGAGGCTTTAATACGTCCCCAAGCTTCAGTGACACTAGAGCGATGCAGTTCTGAGAATAGCAGTCTGTGCCACCTAAGTGTCCTGCCTAAATCCATGGGAAAAAACCACAACGGGCCGGTTCCATCGGAACTGGCCAACTAGTCCCAACATTAAGTCCCCTACCAGCAGACAGCTTCACGTCAACTACCCCACAACACGGTGAGGCTGTAAGACTCACTGTCAGCTGCCTATATAGCAATGTGAGGGGGCTGAGAGGAAAATTAGGTGAACTCCGAAATCTCCAAACACACCTACAACTGAAAATGATCATTCTCACCGAAACATGGCTAACCCCCACTATCGCCGATAATGAAATCAGTATAGGTGATATGGTTTTGGTCAGGGGAGGGAAGTTGCTATATACTTTGATAGGCAACTTAAATGTGTGCGCGCAACGGACCCACCACTTATTGAACTCCCAGACTCCATATGGTGTCATTTCACCGTAGGCCACACCAAGCATTTACTTGGTGGCATCTACCGATCTCCCACCTGTGGGGCAGAGCACAATCAGCTACTGCTCAGCACTATTACAGGGATACGAGACTTGGGCTATGACCAAATCACCATTGCTGGAGATTTCAATGCCCCATTACTGAACCTTGGCTCGGGGTATGCTAAGGGAAAATTCGGCCGAAATCTACTGCAAGCTATTCTGAACACGGGACTGACTGAGAACGTTGGAGATGACACTAGGTGGGGCCCTAGTGGAAAGTCATCAAAACTAGACTACATTCTAACTAGTGACCAACTTATTGTCGAGAAGGTCCAGATCATGACTCCCCTAGGAAGTAGTGACTATGCAGTCATAGGTTTCGACCTCGTTCTCCGTGAGCATTTGCGGTGGGACGTTACGCAACCATGTCTGTGTTATAGCAAGGCTGACTATGCTGAAATGCGGAGGCTCTTGTCCGATGCAGACTGGCCCTTAGCATGGGATGAGCTGTCTGTGGGTGAACACTGAGAAGCGGTAAACAATATTATTCATACAGTAATCTCGGATACCGTCCCTTTAGTAACAACACAGCCCAAAAGAAAGTCATCATGGTCAAAGAGAGGCGTACAGCGTATTCTGCAAGCAAAGCGGAAGGTTTGGTTTACGTGGCGCGTATCTAAAAGCCAGATCGACCATGATGCATACCTGGAACTCAGGAACCGGTGCAATGCAAGAGTCAGGAGGGACAGGAGGTCATTCCAGGCTAAACTTTGCTAAAAAAACTCCTGGCAAACCCGAAGAATTTGTACCGATTTATGTCGGAAAGAAAACCAACCAACCAGGGGGCATGCGCCTTAGTAGGCCAAAACGGTCGATATCTCACCAGTCTGGAGATGGCTGAAACATTTAGCTTAGCCTTCGCCAAACAGCTAAACAGCAATGTGGGTATTACCGTTACGGACCAAAATGGTGGCATCACTATTTCACAGGAGGAAGACCAAATAGCCACCCCCCAATAGTCCTAAGAAAGCTGCAGCGACTCATACCTGGGAAGTACCCAGGTTGTGACGACGTCAGGCCATCTGTTCTGAAACAGTGTGCCGAAGCTCTCTATAGGCCTTTATGCGACTTGTTCCAACACCCCATGGAATCGGGGAAACTGCCAAAGGAATGGAAAAGAAGCATCCTTTCTCCGATCTTCAAGGGTGGGGATAAGCAAAATCCCACTAGTTATAGACCAGTAGCTCTACTCCCAGTGGTATCGAAAGTACTGGAAAGTATTATTGACGATCACATCAGGGAATATCTGGATAGGTCTAAAATACTCCATGAAGCCCAACACGGTTCCAGGAAAGGGAGATCCTGCGTCACTAACTTATTATCAGCTTGGGACGACTGGACATCATGATGGGATATGAATGTTCCAGTCCATGTGATCTTTCTAGACTTTGAGAAGGCATTTGACACTGTTCACCATGACCTTCTCCTACACAAAATAAGCCGGGTAGGTTTAGGTAAACCACTCCTGTCATGGTTGAAGGACTACCTAACTGAGAGGCAATTTTGCACCAAGGTCAATCGAGTCCGATCATCTTGACACAGCTCGTCATCAGGAGTGTCGCAGGGTTCTATCCTGGGACCACTGATGTTCTTGATTTTTATCAATGATTTACCATGCCATCTAAGCTGCCCGACTCTTCTATACGCTGATGATGTGAAGATATGGAGGGCGATAAAGGGTCCGGAGGACTCAGATAGACTGCAAGCAGATCTAAGGCTTCTGGAAGACTAGGCGGTGGCCAGTGGCATGACTTTCAACCTGAAAAAGTGCAAAGTAGTGAAGTTACGCACCTGTAGACTGCAGAATGCAAGTTACACCCTGTGCAATGAAAGCTTGTTCTGCTCAACGTCGGAACGTGACTTAAGTCTAGTTCTAACGGAGAAAATGGACACAAGCGTAAATTACACGGGGGATGTAGCGAGGGCATATGCAGTCATACACTTTACACATAGACAATTAGGTGCACTCACTCCTGAACTCTTTCTAAGGTTGTATAAAACATACGTCAGACCGCATCTTGAAGTGCATAATATCATTGCACCCCCACTGCTTAGAAGAGACGCCAACCTCTTGGAAAGAGTCCAACGACGGGCAACAAAAGGAGTGGTTGGTCTCCGAAATAAACCATATGATGAAGGGCTGGAGAAATTAGGCCTATTCACACTCAGTTACCGTCGCCTTAGGGGGGATTTAATTACTGCCTACAAAATAACAAATGATCAGAATCACCCAAACAAAGGTGTTCTACCATTGAGTAGGTATAGGCTCCCTCGTGGAAACCCTAGAAGGATAGCTCATCAGAGGGCAAGGACCCGGATGCGCTCCCACTTCTTTTCCCTGCGGGTTTGCCGTCTCTGGAATTCCTTACCGGCAGATGTAGCTATGGCACCATCTGTGGACGCCTTTAAGCGAAGGCTGGACAACCATGCAGCGACACAAGGACTGCACCCAAATGGCCTATCCCCTTAAAATCGCATACACCATTCAAGGGTAGACAATTAAACTGGTCGTTTTACTTCTTTACATTATCTTCAGTCTTACTCTCCTGACAGCTTTAAGTGCACCTATTATTATGATTATCATTATTGCCGGTATATATATATATATGTATACCGGTTGACTGACTGTTGTTACGTTTTCTTATTCTTTTTCTGTCTATTAGTCTGAATGCCTTCACCAATTATATCTATTATTATTATCTCTTTTCTATTGACGACGATACCGAAGGACCAACTGGTGAAAGGATCAACTCCATTCACAGTAGTAACAGTCTTAACACACCTCATACTACAAACCACATATAATTAAACCCTGCACTACTCCTTTTGGAGTCAACCGAAGCTACGGCAGTCGAGTGGTGGGACGAGCTACGCAGAAGTTTACCGAAGATCAGGAACCTCTACCTCACAATCAAGAGGCGAGCACAAAGAGATCAAATTGGTTTATACTACCTCGTAAAACGATATTGGATGTCAGCTTGTATCGCCGTGCCTTGTCTTGTGATGTGACTTTTTTCTCATTGTCATTCGATTGCTACTATCTTCACCTAACAATGATGCCCAGTGAAAGTATGAAGTAAGCTTCAGTTCCATTCATGTTGCTTAAGCTATAGTGCCACCATATACAACCATATACGAGACCAAAGACAAGGTCAGCAGACACATTCGCTGCTGCGAGAGCCGGCCTCGTACCCAAAGGAGAGAGCAAAACGTTGTCATAGAACATCCCCAACCCCTAGTCACAATACAGCGGTGCAGCACGGACGATGATAGCCAGTGCCATCCAAGTGCTCCGATTGAATCAGAAGAAAAAAACTCCAACAGGCCGGTTCCCGGGGCATCGGCCAACTAGTTCGTAGGATAACTCCTCAACCGACAGCCCACATCACGTCAACCACCCCCCAATACGGGGACGTGGTGAGACTGACTACCAGTTGCCTGTACAGTAATGTGAGAGGTCTAAGAGGCAAAATAGCTGAACTTAGATACCTACAATCACAGCTGAACTCCAAAATCATAATACTGACGGAAACCTGGCTAACCCCTACGGTGGCAGACAGCGAAGTCAGTATAAATGATATGGTCCTTGTCAGGCGAGATAGGGATCTGAAAGAAGGAGGTGGAGTCGCCATATACGTCGACAAACAGCTCAGATGTGTCCATGCAATCGACCCTCCCCTCATTGAGCTCCCTGACTCCATATGGTGCCATTTCGCCGTTGGGTACTGTAAGTATCTAGTGGGCAGCATTTACAGATCACCTTCATGTGGAGCAGACCACAACCAGGTACTGCTGAATGCAATTTCAGCGACACATGACATGGGTTATGATCAAATTGTCATAGCTGGAGACTTCAATGCCCCATCTCTTAACTTGATGACGGGATGTGCCCAGGACAGATTTGATCGAAATCTGCTGCATACCATCACGGAGGCCGGATTCACCGAAAATGTCAGAATGGATACTAGATGGGGCCCAGATGGGAAGTCTTCTAGACTGGATTACGTGCTCACTAGTGACCAGCTACTAGTGGAAAACGTTCAGATCACGACTCCCATAGGTAGTAGTGACCATGCGGTCATAACATTCGACATAGTCCTCCGCGAGCGTTTACAGTGGGACAATACACAGCCCTATCTGTGTTATAACAAAGCCAATTACACCGAAATGCGAAGACTTTTGTCTGAAGCAAATTGGCCAAAAAATTGGACAGAGCTTACAGTAGAAGAACACTGGAGAGTGGTAAAGGAGATCATTCACCAGGCGATCTCAGACACTGTTCCTTTGGTCACACCTAAAGCTAGAAAGCAACGTTCATGGCTAAAAAGGGGGACACAACGCCTTCTACAGGCGAAGCGAAAAGCCTGGTTTGCGTGGCGAGTATCGCAGAGTCAACCCGAACATGAAGAGTACCTCGAACTCAGGAATCGGTGTAACATACGAGTCCGGAGTGATAGAAGGACATTTCAGAGAAACCTCGCCAATAAGCTTCTCGTGAACCCCAAAAGCCTATACAGGTTTATGTCTGAAAGAAAACCGACCAACCAGGGAGCTTGCAATATAGTGGGTTCTGATGGGAAATCTCTTACCAGTCTTGAAATGGCAGAGACATTCAGTCTAGCCTTTCACAGGCAACTGAACAGTAACGAGGATTTTACCCTCACAAAACATCAAGATTACAATGCAAGACCAACGTGCGAAAACCTGCTGGGTACATTTCAAATTACCCCGGCTATGGTACTCATAAAATTGGGAAAGTTGGCTTCGGGAAAGTCTGCAGGTTGCGACGACATAAGACCATCCGTCCTGAAGCAGTGTTCAGAAAGTCTCTGCCAACCCCTAAGTGATCTGTTTCAACACTCCTTTGATGTAGGGAAACTTCCATGTGAATGGAAACGAGCCATCCTATCCCCTATCTTCAAGGGTGGTGACCGGCAGAACGCGACCAGTTACAGACCAGTTGCGCTACTCCCAGTGATATCGAAGATATTGGAAAGTCTCATTGACGACCACATGAGAAAATACTTCGACGGGACTAACCTACTCCATGAAGCACAGCATGGTTTCAGGAAGGGAAGATCCTGTGTGACGAATCTTCTACTAGCTTGGAACGATTGGACACTATCCTGGGATGAAAGGTACCAGTCCATGTGATCTTTCTCGACTTTGCGAAAGCATTCGACACAGTTCACCATGGTCTGCTCCTTCACAAAATAAGCAAAGCGGGTGTTTCTGGAGCACTTCTCGCATGGCTGGAAGATTATTTAGGCGAGAGAGAATTCTGCACCAAAGTCAACCGCATCCGATCATCCTGGCACACCTCGGCATCAGGGGTTCCTCAGGGTTCTATCTTAGGGCCGTTGATGTTTTTGATTTTTATCAATGACCTGCCCTGTCAACTGAATTGCTCTGCGCTTCTTTACGCTGACGACGTAAAGATTTGGAGAGCAATAAACTCATCGGAAGACTCCGACAGATTGCAGGCTGACCTGCAAACGCTGGGGGACTGGGCTCTGGCTAACGGAATGCCTTTCAACTTAAAGAAGTGCAAAGTAGTGCAACTTCATTCCGGCAGGTCACAGAGTGCAAATTACACCCTTGGTGGCCAGAACTTGAGTTGTGTGCCATCAGAACGCGATCTAGGCCTTATTTTAACAGAAAAGCTAGACACCAGTGTAAATTACACGAGGGACGTCGCCAAAGCTTACGGCACTTTACACTTTATGCATAGGCAACTGGGAGCTCTTACTCCTGAACTATTCCTAACGTTGTATACGACATACGTGAGGCCACTCCTTGAGGTGCATAATATCATTGCTCCTCCGCTACTCAAAAGGGATGCTAACATGCTAGAAAGTGTCCAGAGACGAGCGACAAAATGGGTGATCGGCCTCCACAACAAATCATATGAGGAGAGACTGAAGAAATTAAGTCTTTTCACACTTAGTTACCGTAGTCACAGGGGAGACCTCATCACCGTCTATAAGATCCTAAATGACCAGGCCCATCCTGATAAGAGCATCCTGCCATTAAGTGATTATAGGCTTCCACGAGGTAACCCGCTAAGGATAGCACACCAGAGGCCAAGGACTCGAGTGCGTTCACATTTCTTCTCGCTTCGAGTTTGCCGTCTCTGGAACGCTTTACCGGCGGCCGTAACTACAGCTCCATCTGTGGAGATTTTTAAGCGGAAGCTGGACAATCATGCAGAAATGCATGGTTTGTGTCTCAATGGCTTACCCTCTTAAAATTTGAAACCACATTGTCAATGGATAAGCATACAAGCTAAATCCCCACGACCCGTCCTGTCTTCTCCCACTGTACCGACTACTCTATCTTTTCTTTCTTTCTTTATTATTTCACTTATCTCAACCTATATTATCTACACTACAACCTATTATTATCATTATCATTATTATTATTACTCTACTTTTATGACTATACCGAATGACCAACGGGTGTTAGGTCAAACTCCATTCACGGCAGCAGCTGAGTCCTAACATACTGCACACTACAAACCACAATCTTGACCAATCCTCGCATCACTCCTCCTGGAGTCTACCAGAGCTAAAGCAGTCGAGTGGCGGGATTTACTACGCATAAGTTCACCGAAGATCTGGAACCTCTACCTTAAAATCAAGAAGCGAGCTCAAAGAAATCACTGGTTTATACTAGCTCGTAATCAGGATATTGGATATTGGAGGCACCGGGTAATTCGGCTCTGAAGGTCATGTTCGGTTTGGGATCTGCCCCTCCTAAACATGATCCACCAGCCTCAATGGAACCGTACGATCTCGGAAGAGATGGGGATCTTGGTGCTCTCAGTAATGCTCAACAAGGGGCGACAAATAAACTCAAGGTTTACACAGATAAACTTTCTAACTTGTTAGACTCAAACACGGTTAAGTAATGAACAGTATTTCCGGCAACATCCGGAAGTGAAGTATATGGTGACAGCATTTTTGAGGTATGGAATATAAATATTTTTTACATTTTGCAGGGATATATTAACTAAACAGCCTGAAAATGCCGGGGAACACTTCGCTGGTAAGTGGATTAAAAAATATACATTTTCACACTTTTTCACCAGCCCAGATCTTTTAAAAAAACATCAAGACAGTCGGAAAGGAGTATGCGGAGATGTACCACGATGATGGCGTCATACGTACTCTTGCTAAAGAAGATCTTGATTCGGAGGTTTAATCGTATAGTTTCTAAAAAACAAGAGAATTTCACATAACTGGAATCTAGGAGTTCTGTAAATACGATTGTAATTATAATCTGTGTTAATCCCAAAACTGGAGGAGGGTTAGGTGTATTTAGTTACACCTTTCCCCACGACTCAATATTGTCGTCAAACTGCAAAGTAGTGGTCAAGAATTCCAAGTGTAATTAATGTTACGAAGAATAATTTGGACAATATTTCACCAGTATGTTGGAGAAAGTGTTGAGATATAATATTTCATGAAAATAAAATTGATTCAGTCTCAAGCTTTTTCTCTCAAGAGCGTTTAACCTGGTACATGCAACACTTATGGCATATTCAGATTTCATATTTATTGGTTGAGGATAAAACGCTTGGAGCCTATGTTAGTACTTTTCTAGTAAATTTCTGTGCTTGTCTAAACCATTCTTGAATGAATCAGTTGAGGTTGCAGACACCACTTCTTCTGGGAGTCGGTTCCAAGAGTTTATGACTCGGTGTGAGAACCAGTACTCAACAGCAATATGATTTCTTCTTGGCTTTTGAACTCTCCTGCTATGTCCTCTAAGGTGTTCCGACTGGTGGGGAAAAAAGAAAGAATAGGGCAAGTCCGTAGTCATTATTTAAAATTTTAAACATTGTGATTAAATCTTCTCTCTGCCTACGGTATGTATGATAGGGAGAAGAGATTTAAACTATCTAGTCTTTCCTCGTATGATAAATTATTCACGCTGATTTCCCTAAATCCAGGAAAACCAATGGGTCCAGATAATTTTCATCTTGTGTCCCTTAATTCGAAATTTTCTAGTGTGTATTGTGTTCCTCAGTGTAGCTTATGATGGCAAAAATTGGTTGTGTGAAATGAGTTCTTGACCGAATAAATTCTCTTTTTGTTATGACTGTAAGACATGGCCATTGAGAATTGAAAAACTTAAAAGGTTAGCCATTTTTTAATGTCCTGTTTGCTGTGTTAGAGGGTGTAATGTGGTGAGTAATTTTGGGGTTAGGCGTAGTGTTAGGTGAGAAGGGGGGAAGTCAATCTGTGAGGTTACTGAGCTACCTTGATTGACATGTCTGGGATACGTCACGCACGACGGGCCACCACCTTCCCCCGACGAGCAATTTCAACTGATATAGGATTAGTCTGGGAAAGAATGAGGAGTGGTCATTTCAAAGCCTAACATAAGTTCATAAAGTATTTGACAGCTGGTTTGAGCTAGCTACGTTGATTTAAACCAGACTTGTAGGGAAGTGTAGATTACCAGGTTGGGATGCCAAGTACCAATGAGTGGAAACTGTTGATGACATGACTCAAAGTCGATATCGATGGCGCAGATGTAGTAACTCCTTGTAATCCTCGAGATGCGTGAAATCCTCATGTTTTTCGATGTTACCATTAATAATAATAATATACTTTATTCCAAAACAGTACTTCTGATACAGAATGGAATTCTCAGCACTTCACTACAGTATTGCATCCAGTTTGTGCATTAACAATAAATAAAATTCTACATAGATTATGGGTAGTCTCAGTTAATTATGACAACAACATATTAGCATGTCGGTAGCAAAGCCAAAAGTGAACAGTGTTTGAAGGTGTTAGAAATGTAGATACTAGCATATTTACTGGCGTAAGCGGTAACAAAAGGTCGAGATATACAGAGTGTGAAAGAACGAAGAAGAATGTTTCAAGTGAGTTTTGTAAGAAAGAGAAAAAAACAAAAAAAGAGTAAAGGAAAAGAAAGAAAACGTTGTACCTATAAATGATATGAGTTGGAAAGACGAGATCCAATTGTTCTACTGACTATTTAATAAGTTATGTTTCACGCCTAATGCTTTCTTTATCACACAGAACACGAGCCAAGTAGGGCGTGGTTGAGTTCTTGTACTTGCTACTGCGAGCATATAGTTTTCTATATAGGCTTCTGGTCGTGCCTGATGAGATACAAGGGGAGAGTTGTGAATGAAGAGGGTGGTGTGAGTTAGGTAGAATGGATTTAGCCCATTTTTCGCATGAGTCCAAGTGCCTATCGACCAGAATAATAACAAGTTGGTTAAGTGGCACATTGCTTACTTACCCTGCTGACAACCTTTAACACCCTACGTAATAAGATATAGTCCTTCAGTATCCCTGGAAAAACTAGGGGGGAACAATAAAGAATAATAGGCAGGATACAAGAGTTAATGAATCGTAGGAGTAAGGGTTGGGTTATACCAGAATGTCTTAACTTCTTGATGTAGAAGGTAAGACGGAATATTTTCTTAGAAATCATCAACATGTGAGACGAACAGGAAAGATCAGCTGATAGAGTGACGCCTAGATATTTAATTTCCGACTTGGTCTCTATTTCAGTGTCATCTATGTTGCATACCTCGTGAGTGCTAACCAGTTTGTTTAGGTCAGCTTTATGCCTAAAGGTGAAATTGACTATTTGACATTTAGAGGGATTCAAGGTAAGATCGTTTTCCATGGACCACTGGCTGATTTCTGATAAAAAGCCATTTGGTTTTGAGCAGTCACTTTGACATTTGACAGGTAAAGATACAGTCAGATCGTCAGCATATTTAACAAAATTAATGTCATTTGAAGATCATTTGTCATTCTTTTTGTTGTACAGTTTTGCTCATTATAGTATTTTTGAACTCCTTTCTTTTCTCTACCTTTGGGTTCTAAACAGAGTGTGGTGACTTGAATTAGTGCACTTTTGTGCATAGTTCTATGCTGAAATTCAGTCAATTGGTCTTTTGAGTTAAACAGACTTAACTTAGTGGTGGCAGATTAACCAACCATTAATTAAGAGGCCTAAACGGTGGACGGTGAGTGGACATGAGATTCTGCAGATGTGAATCAGTGCAAGTTGATGCACATCAGTGTTATATGTAAAAGTAGAGGAAAGGAATATACTTGTACTAGAATGGACAGGAATTTTCAGGGGATATAACTTCGTAATGCTTTTCAGATTTCGGAACATCATAAGTGGTGAACGCATCCGTAGCAGAGTTAACGATTTGAAGCCATGTCGAACAATATTGTCGTACCACCCGACTGGCTTTATCACTTCTCTTCCAGTGAACAGGTCTCCTTTTGTAGTCTCTCTCTCTTCACCTCCTTGAGCCTGAAAAGTAGCACCAACCGTTCTCGAATAAACGTGAATCGTATTCTGACACTTAATAAAAAATGTATACTATGTAGTCGAACTTTCTCAAATAAAAATTGGTTCCTAATACCCTGAGGATCGTAGTTAGTGACTACCTACATGTCGTCGTTGGTTGACAACTGGATGCACAACAGGTGCAGTTTGGAAATTGATGAGATTTCGTCAGCTACCAGTGGTATATAATTGTGGTGAGACTTATACAGTAATGGAGTCACTGCATTCAGTTACTTCATTTCCTATACCTATATCAGCACCCTGTGTAAACCAGTCCTACATGATTATCTCTCGCTTCACATATGCGTATCTCATGCTCAGAACTTCCAGAAGACTCTACATTTTCTATCAGAATTATCATCTGCACTACTTAGGTCAGTTACTTCTCAGGTAGCCGGTCAGATTTCCACACAAAATCAAAATCCATAATATGTATGAGTAGTTTTTAGTTAACCTTATGACCTTATAACCTTGCCGTCACTTCATAGGATCACTTTCCATAGGCTCTTATGCTGATGATGAGCTTAAGCAGAGTGTCTTAGTGCGTACCATTCATAACAAGGCAGCTGTCTTCTTTGACTAACAGAGATAAGGAACAACCTGATGTTAAATTATCCGGCTAAAGCGAAATCCAGTTTCTTGTGTATTTCAGCACTTGTCGAAAACTACGTTCCATCAATGTTCCCATCATAATCTCAGCTTGTTTAACCCTATTTCACTGCGTCTCCATATCTGTAAAGCCCAGGGCAGTAGGCACTATAGTGGATCAAGTTAATCCTACAAACATTTACTCCCTTTTTTTGTGAATTCGGATGATTAGCGGAATATGGAACGGAAATTATGTTGAGTTCCTTAGTTAATTTCATATTAAACAAGTATAATAATATTATGGGTAAATCTCAGCTACTGTAGTAGTATGTAATTCCATATTAATTTGTTTATTAGATATGTCACACAGTGAGACAGTACTATTATTTACTGGATGACGTTTCTAGCACACAACTTATTGTTCATAATGTCCTCATGAATTATGACCTCACAACTTTGAAACTCTCGTTTTGTAGTTCTCTCTGTTCTTTTCTATTCGTAGTAGGCGTGGTGGAATTTTCCAGATGTTAGGGTGGACAGGTGTTGGATCATTCGTGTTACACGTATTTTCAGTTGATTTGATAAATAAAGCTTACGTTAGCAACATATCAGCGTGGAGGGAGAGGTTGATAACTGAAACGTGTAATAAGAATGATGCAACACCTGTCCACCCTGACATCTGGAAAATCCTACCACCCCTACAACAAATAGAAAAGAACGGAGAAAACTACAAAACGAGAGTTTCGAAGTTGTGAGGTCATAATTGATGAGGAGATTATGAACAACAAGTTGTGTTCGAAACCTCGTCCTCCAGTAAATAATACCGAGCGATATATCTAATATAGAAAGTCAAAACAAGTGGTGATTCAGCGATGAGACTCTTTTCAACAACGAATTTATTATCAAGCTGTACAATCATATATACTTATGGCCTTTTTAAGGAGTTATATCCAGCGAGGGAATTGAATCATAGGTGTGAATGCATAAAATAATAATATTAGTAGTAGTATGAAATGCAATTAAAATGTTCGTGATTATAATCATGGTTAAATGTCAAGTAGCAAAACAATGTCATACACAGAATAATACATAGGATGGATAGAACTTGGAAGGGGTGTACAGTTATACGATTAGTAGACAAATCGAATCAAACAGAATTGATTGAGAATAACAAATTAATGTGGAATTAGATAAGTTTCTTTAAAATATCACACAGTGATGCAGTATTAATAACTGGACGAGGTTCCCAGCATAAATTATCGCTCGTAATCATACTTCGTCACACGGCTTCACGATTTGTCTGATATATCTATACACTTCTCTCTCTCTTTCTTACTTACTTTACTTTACTGCGGCTATCTCCTACGGGAGGATGAGCCGGCTTCATGAACATCTCGAATCATCGCTGCTCAGGTGCGGCGATCTGATGCAAGGTTTTGCGTTGTAAGAGAGTTCATGAAGTTTCATAGGAATTTGGTACGAGTGATGTCCACAGAATCGCTCGGCCTTTTGTTTGAGAGTGCAGCTCTAGCCTTTACACAACCAAGTGTGACCTACAAGGCAGTAGGAGTGGAGTAGGGAGTCCACTATCCATTGGCAGTCGGTGACCGGGGTTCGGTTCATACGCCTTTTTGAATGGGGCCAGACATCCAGGACATCCAACAAGCCCTTTGTCCATACGTCTGCCGGTGAGCTCCAGCGAGCTTCATACGCCAGTCGTTGGAGGTTTGGAATCAGGGTTTAGCCATCTCCCCTAGACTGTCATCTAATGGACAGTCAACCCGGTGAAGAGCGCCGGGCATCCGTAATTGCATTCAGTACTTGAAATAGCTGAACTATTCTCCAGATTTCTTATCTGATTCGCGTCAACTAACCTCTCTCTTTCTCCCTCTTGTTGTTTGTTGTCACTTTCCATATCTCCGGTATAAGCGTCGCATGATTTCGATTGCACGTGTGCGGTGTGGAACGGGTGAACGAAGATTCAATGAATAGCCCCCGTCTCTCCCTTTCTCAATCTAACCATATTACATTTTAATACCCCATCACCCTATCGTGTGATTACATGCAAATGAATGTAATGCACCGACTGAACTCTCTCCTAAGTTCTTCAACTTAGGAGTGCCAATCATTTCGCGTCTAACTAAATTTATATGTTCCAACAGTCTAATTGACCCGGGTCTATTCGTTAATCTAGTCAGAACTTCTTAACAATCTTTCTTGTGTCAAACAAACCAGATTCTGTTGCTTCTGACCTTTTGCAACAGACAAGAGTTGCTGCAGCTGTTGACGCGCAATTGAGGCTGAGGTTAAGTGGTAGTCTGCTGCAGACCACCTGAACTGTCTCTTTAAATTGTTATATGTGTAAAACTTGGGCTGTGTGGTAGTAAGTAATTCCATATTAGTTTGTTTATTAGACAGATCACACAGTGAAACAGTATTATTAACTGGATGAGACAACTTCGAACAAAATTTATTGTTCATAATCATAGCATCAATTATAATCACATGACTTCGAACCTTGAGTATTTGATTCGATAGACGAAGCTTCCCTTGTCAATCTCTCCCTTGCCCCACCCTGTCACGTTAGATTTTAAAACTGTCATCTTATCCCATTCTATTGTATGGTTGTGTGTAATTGCATTCAGTACTTGAAATAGCTGAACTATTCTCCAGATTTCTTATCTGATTCGCGTCAACTAACCTAGATTTCGCTAGGTATTTATGCTCAGCTAGTCTGACTACCCCTGTTCTACTACTTTGACCTGTTCATTTGACCTGACAATCATTGCAGGCAGGGTATTAGATAAACTGAATTGTTTTGTTTTAAAGGCTCCACAGGATTGATTCTGTAACGGACAATGCTTGTTTCTAATTGAGTTTGTGGGTTTGAATGCCAGCCACTTTTATTCCTGCCCGCACTGTTAAGAATTCTGCGTAATGTTTCCGAGGTTTCTTCCTTGTATGGAATTACTACTGATGATTTAGATTCCTTATTGTCGGCGTCGTCATTATCTTGTGCGTTTTACATGCATGTCGTCACTATTATCATTATTATTATTATTATTAACATCACTATCACAACTATCATTATTTATTTTATTTTTACATTTCCCTACATACTTTCTGACTAATTTATCAGGATACTTATGAAGTTTCAAGGCTTCTCTTATATGTATCACTTCCTGTCTTAGATTTCCCTTGGTGGTACTTGGTTTTTGTGCTCTATCACTTAAACATTTTACCAATCCTATTTTCACTGACATAGGATGGCACGATCCGAAGTCTAAATATCTGTTTGAATGTGTAGGTTTCCTGTAAACACTATTGTGTTTTTAACTTCGCATCTTCTTTCCTTTCTACGCTACAAGGTAACGTTGGAAGTTCCCCTTCCTGACTTTCCAATTCATAAGTGGTCTAAGCATGGAAAATATGATGTTTTCGATGAAGATATAGCTTTCTTCAAACATTGGTGTTGTTGTGTTTTTAATCAAAGCAACCAGACATTGTGAAAGCAACGAATATGAACGAAGATTAAGTTTTAGCTTTAACGAAGGCCTAGGTAGTTAAGACCAAATCGAGTATAGTAGTGCGTAAATAAAAAGATTATTGTGAGGTAGGTAAGTGATATTTAAGTGAGGAGTGAACTCAAAGATCTGGAAAATTAGAACCCGTAGGACAAGTTGGCCTGTAAGATGTCTCACGAAGTTGTGTAGGGCCCAATGGGTAGCATCTTGAAAAAAAGCTGAACACGCTTGTAGATGGTAGGAGCAAAAGCATTTTTTTTTAGAATTTTATAATTTAGATCTGTAAAACCCTTATATATTCTGTTTTTGTTAAGCATCCAGACTAAGGTTTAATTCTCGAGCTGTCCAAAAGAATGCATGTTGCTGTCCATGAGTGACAGAATTGCGTCTCCCGGTAACTATCTTTACATATGTGTATTGATCATTTTCTATTGACTTGGATTTTAAATTTTCTCGTTACATGATTTACTTTTTATTAGTTGATAGATTTTGGTCTATATTAACGTGTTTGTTAATGGCATATTCGTTTGAGTACACCAGGCTTCTAGGCATTCCAGAAGGACGATGAAAGATCTGCAACTAAACCAATCAGCTCAGGGAACACTACTAATTGCAAATCATCCACCTGAGCTACAAATCTTCTCTATTATTTCACAGTTATTGTTCAACGAAAAAATATCCCTTGTCAACAACTACTTCATTTTCAAGCTGTGATAATTTCTGCCCTAATTAATTCTTCATTAGATTTTCGCTCTGACTGATATGAAAACTCTCCTATGTTACATCAATCAATAAATCAACCAATCGTTTTATACTGAATCTTTCTCAATGACAGATTGTCGGTTTCAGTTTCGGATGCAGAGTGATTCAGTTAGTCGTATGATTCTTGTAACGCCGGTGGTACTCTGGTAGGAAACAAATCGAATACTACCTAACTTGCTGTCAGTTTCTCGTCCAATCATAGTTGGTCGTTTCATATCACATCTAGGTTTCTAAAACAATCTTTCGTTTGACTTCTTACACAAGGAAGTTGAGACATTCTCGCATAACTCAACCTCTTCTCATATTCCTCGAAATCTTCATCATTGTCCCCCACTCGTATTCTTTCTCGGGCTTTTCAAGAAGGACTAGGTTAGATTACATAGAACTCTGTGGGGGCAGTGTTAGTGATGCCCATCTGACACAACTAAATGTCAACGTTGTTGACAGGTATTTCAATTCTTCCCCACAATATTTACTTGAATTTTAGATTTTCTCGTCGATTGATTGGACTGAAGTGCTCGGTCTCAGGTTGACATGTCGGGAATTGAAGAATCCTTCTCTATCGAATATCGTGTACAAAAGAAATTGCCAAAAAATATCCAGGTACAGAATACTCCAAACATCAGAGGACATCACGATTCGCCTTAACCAACCAATGTTCTTTGTACAGAAGAAGCAAGTCCAGCCACTACTGTGACTGCCGACCTGGCCTCCAATGAAGACTATAGACTCATGAATTTGTATGATTATTGTTTCTCCTAATTTCCCTGATATCTCTGTGTAGAGAAATTATTTACACCTTATGTGCAAATCATCATTCGCACAGATCTCCCGTGTTGCGTGCTACTTCTCCCCTTCGTGTATTCTGTCTTTTCGTCTCGTTTTCGTGTCTCTAATTGTTTGCACAACAATACTGGTTGGTTCATTTGCTCTCTCTCTCTCTCTTTGACGTCAAATCTATCTCTCCGATTTTTGAAATTTTTTTGGGTGGCGATGAACGTCTCTTTTTATACTACTGATAAATCTTGTCAGTAGCACACACCAAACAGATAATTTTTTCCTCCCTTACAATGTAATGTAAAGAGAAGAGTAAATGTTACGTTGTACTATGGTGAGAGCTGTCTGCAAGCCAAAATTGTAGACAACAATTGACGTCAATGTTTACGTCCCGAGTCGGGTTCGTGAAAAAAAACAATAACAAAGCTTAACCTTGAGGAAATCAACAACCAATCACAGCAGACTTTGCGTGGGCGGATATGGTTGGCAGATATATGGCTTAACTTTCTGAGAAACGGCCACAAAGAGATGACAGAATAACCTTCAGCAAGAAAACAACCAATCAGAAGACGTTGCTTCTCTGCTAACAATAACGCTAATAATAATGTACACAAAAAACAATAAATATCTGTTGATTTTCTGAATAAACGATCTGTTGCTTGGTCCTTGTCTTCTATCGTTACAGTACTACACGCTGATAACTGCACACTGACTGAATGAAAGTACTGTTTGAAATAAAGTCATTTCCATCATTATAAAAATGCTAGAACAAAAAAAATCAGTGGTTATCCTAAAGAATTCATAATCACCAATGTTAAGTAAACCTCACGAGAAAATATATATGATACTATCATACAACTGCCGTGTTTGGATCTACTGCAGAATGCTCACTAGCCACGCGGAAAGTCTGGGTTCAGTACCCAGTCGACAAACACCCTTAAACCCCTTCTAGTAAATAATAAGGTTGGTAAGAAGGGAAGATTGAGTGTAAGACTGGGAATCCCACCAGGTAACTGAAACTTTGAAGCTTGCAGCTCTTTGTTTCACTCAGAAGGCAAGAAAGTGGAATAAAGGAAGATTGAGAAAGATTATCACCGATAAACTGCAAAATGCTTAGACAGGTTTAACTCACTGTATATCCAATGACCGCACAGACTGTTTTATATGTAAATTTTAGACAAGGATCAGGTGGTTTCAAGTCAGTCTAGGTGTTTCATCTCTTCCAGGTGTAGGATTGTGGTTCATTGATCTACACAGTCGATTTCCAACTAGTGAGTCATGGGATCCAACGACTTTACATCCACTGGGGTTTGGACAGTCAAGTAGTATCAGTAATCTTCAGTTTGGTCACTTGAAAATATACCTTGGCTTCCTTGTCTTGCCTTCTGGTGTTGTAATATCATACAGCAGTATTTGCTGACTAGCCATATCGAGGTGATCTAAGCACCGTTAAGATGGCCTTTTCGCTTGTTTTGTGGCTGGGCTCATCAAGGGTATACCGGGTTTGACAACTCAGCTCAGAGGAACAGCCGAATCAGTTCAAAGCACGCGATATCTGCCTGGCTATTTAGCTACTTGGTTGAACTGGCAGTACCATAAATCAAATTCACAGTTTAAGTAGCTTAAAAATCCACATTGTGTCATTTGAAAAAGAGAAGACGTTCAGCGAAGAGACTCTTTTCAGTGAAGTCGCTTATATACAATTATAATGTGTATATGTGTGTGTACATGAGGTCTGTCAAGTTTAGATAATTAATCAGGTAATACAAGAATGATCTAATATAGAAACAAGGTTAATTAGACAGCACCTAAAGTAAGATTGAATTAGTTAGTAAGTTAGATGACTCAATATAATTGACTAAAATGTTTCAACTTAAGCCAGTGTAGCAACAGAGGTAATTACAGGTAGAGACCAAAAGGAGGTGAGGTAGAGAATAATGCCATTTAAATTAGAACTAAAATTGAGCAAAGAAAAAAGGTGATGTAACATAAATGACTAGAAATTGAGCGTCAGTCAAATCAGTAACACTGATAATGAGGTGAAGAAATTAAATCAAGTGGGGGTTTGCAATCTGTACAGTTTGAGGAGATGAAATTCCATCCCAATTTCTTCCCTTTGGTAACCGAATTTGCGAAACGGTCGTGCAGTATTTAGATCGCTTTGGTCTGGCTAGCAAAAGCTACTGATCGATGTGACTGATATCCATCTACTCATTTCAGTCAGTTAGTAGTATGAAGGATCATACGTTAAAATATTCTGTTGGTTTGGCATATATATATGTCTTCTCAACTGCAAGTGAACTTTTCAATACAATGTGAAGTAGGGTCCATAGAATTCTGTACTTCATTCGTAGGTACAGGAAGAGAAAATATCTGAGAGGTTAGGAAACGTGGTGTGGAATAGTGTGACTGTGGTGAGAGCTGTCTACTAGCCAAATTGGTAGACAGTAATTTACGTCAATATTTACGTTCCCAAGATTTGTCGTGAGAAACAACCAATCGGAAGACTGTGTTTGTTTGTTTACGTATCCATAGTAATGTACATGAAAACATATATAAATATTCGTTGATATCCTTGATAAATGATCTGTTGCCTGACTCTTGCCTTCTGTCGTTACATGACCAACTGACTGACTGGTTTTAACGTAAGACTTTGCACAGATGTCCGGCAGTTCGAGTTGCCACTCTCCCTTCATGTAACACATAAATCAAGAAAAGAGAATAAAGAAAGCGACTCTTTTCAACGAATTTATCATCAAGCTGTACAATCGTATATATATGGTTTTTAAGAAGTCATTTTTTCATTTTCGTCTATTCAATTTGTATACTCTTCCTTATTAAGTCAATTGTTACTATTACTACTCTCACTTTTAATTGTCCCCGGTATTATTTCACTTGTTCCATTTATCATTCTAAATCAATTCCTTTATGCAACATTAAATTCTATGCTATTAAATTTCACACAATATTACGTAACGTTTTTATTTTTTCGATTTGTCTACTAATCTTATAATTGCACACCTTTTTTCAAGTTCTATCCATCCTATGAATTATTCTATATATGACATTAATTTGCTTTGCCACTTGACATTTAACTACGATTATAATCACAAACATTTCATATTATTATTATTATTTTATGCATTCACACCTATGTTTCAATTCCCTCACCGGATATAACTTCTTAAAAACCATATAAATACGATTGTACAGCTTGATGATAAATTCGTTGTTGAAAAGAGTCTCTTCGCTGAATCATTTGTTTTGATTTTCTATATGTTACAATGGGAATTTTCCATGAAGTAAAGAAAGAATCAAAACAGAGATAACAAATAGAAGTGTGAGTGACGGAAGAAGAATAGTAATGTGGAAGAACAGTAGAATTCTATTGGATATCATAAATGACAGAGTGGATGCACCTGAGAACGGTTTCCAGCCGTATCACCAATTTTCTCCAGCCTTCACTGGTTTTTACTAATCCGAGGACCCCAACCAGTCAGGAAGTCAAAACCTCCTTACGTGGCTAGCTCAAACTAACTATTAAAGACTTCGGAGACTGATTCCAAGTTTCAGTTTGACCACCACTCGTTTTCTTCCTACTTAATTCTATGTCAGCTAATACTGCCTATCGAGGAAGACGATCGATGGCTAGTGATGCATGCGTAACACATGTCCTAACCATCGCCCCAATCGAGGTAATTTCAAAGCCCCGTCAGTTGATTTCCCCTCCTTACCTAGCACTGCACCAACTCACCTTATTATTACCACTTAACATGGGAGATGGAACGCAGACACCTATGATCAAAGACAACTAGCTAGCCAGACTTTTCATTCTCTTCCACTTACAATGGTCATGTTGTTACTATATGCCTGATAAATTGTTTAACTACTTACCAATGCAATTTTCGTTATTTTCTTGATATTTTACATTGAAAATAGGTTCAACCATTTCCTAAAGTTGAAGATATAGAATCAAAGTTAAGCATTTATCGTGAATTGAAAGTTTATCGAAATCGTCTACTGGAAGAGAGTACTCGTCAATTACATGATGTGTAAATCATCCCTAACTGTGGCGTCATATTTCTCATACACAAGATATATTCAGATATACGTTTAGGGAATAATAAGAAAATGAAGAAATGTTCTTGAGATGTTCAGCAGCTCTGAATGTTTGCGTTTTCTTATTACTTATATGTACAAGCGAACAGGCACATGCTATACATAAATCGAAACAATAAATGAAACCTTCATCATAGAAATGTTCTTTCCTTTTGTTTAATTTTATCCCACCTTGATTTCATAATAGTGATAATAATTTTCAGGATTTCGTTTGTAGGGTATTAAAGTATGTGTAAAACTTGGTCACTGTGGTAGTAAGTAATTCCATATTAGTTTGTTTATTAGATATATCACACAGTGCAACAGTATTATTTATTGGATGACACAGTTTCGAACACGACTCATCACTGTTCATGATCACACGACTTCGAAGCTTCCGTTTCATAGTTTACCTTATTCCTTCGTATTCGTCATTTTAGGGATAGTAGAACTTTCCGGATATCTGGCTGGACAGGTGTTGAATCATTCCTCTTACACGTGTTTGCAGTTGATTCGATAAACAAAGCTTCTGTTATCGATCTCTCCCTCCATTCACCCTGTTAGATTAGATTTTAAAACCTTCATCTTATCCAATCATCCTATTGTATAGCTGTGTTGTGTGTAATTGCATGTAGTGAGTAGTACGGCTGAACTATTCTCTAGATTTCTTATCCTATTCGGGTCAACTAATCTAGATTTCGCTAGGTTTTTATACTCAAATAGTCTGACTGCCCCTGTTCTACTAGTTTGACCTAAGTATTTCACGTGACAATCACTGCATGGTATCAGATAAACTAAACTTTTTATCGAATTGTCTCCAAAGGATTGATTCTGTAACGGACAATGCTTGTTTCTAATTGAGTTCGTGGGTTTGAATGCCAGTCACTTTTATTCCTGCCCGCACTGTTAAGAATTCTGCGTAATGTTTCCGAGGTTTCTTCCTTGTATGGAATTACTACTGATGATTTAGATTCCTTATTGTCGGCGTCGTCATTATCTTGTGCGTTTTACATGCATGTCGTCACTATTATCATTATTATTATTATTATTAACATCACTATCACAACTATCATTATTTATTTTATTTTTACATTTCCCTACATACTTTCTGACTAATTTATCAGGATACTTATGAAGTTTCAAGGCTTCTCTTATATGTATCACTTCCTGTCTTAGATTTCCCTTGGTGGTACTTGGTTTTTGTGCTCTATCACTTAAACATTTTACCAATCCTATTTTCACTGACATAGGATGGCACGATCCGAAGTCCAAATATCTGTCTGAATGTGTAGGTTTCCTGTAAACACTAGTGTGTGTTTAACTTCGCATCTTCTTTCCTTTTCACGCTGCAATCTAACGCTAGAAGCTCACCTTCCTCACTTTCCAATTCACAAGTGGATTGATGGATTGCCTCCAAGTTTGAGTTAATGTGTTCGAAAAATCGATCTGTATCCTGTGTTGTAAGTACAGTGGATGTGTCATCTACGTACCTCCACCTATCCATGAATATATATCTGCCACAACCGGGGATATTGGTGACGTCATGGCAACTCCTTCAGTTTGTTTCGTTTATTTTCCCTTGGAATGTAAATCTGTGGAAGTCAGGCATAGCTGTACTCCTAGCATTATGTCTTCAAGGGGCACTTTCGTTCCAAGTTCGACTTCTTGGTCAGAAATCAGTTCGTTTCTGACTGCCTCTATAGCCATATTTATTGGTATACGTGTATATAAACTAACAATATCAAAACTAACCATTTTCTCTTCGTTATCTAATTTTAAATAATCTAATCTGTGTTTTAGTTCATAAGAATTTGTTAGTCTAGATTTTGAGTGGCTTTTAAGGGGATTCAATACCATAGCTAAATATTTAGATAATTCATAAGTAGGTGAATTTCTAAAATCAACTATAGGTCTAATAGGGTATCTTGAAGTATCAACTTTAACAACACCATATATCCTGCTGTCGTTATTAGTTTTGGGCATTAAATTAAACCATTTAGACTCACCTAGAGACGCCTTCATTTGGCGTATGAAGTCCGCTGTGGATTTCTTAACTTTATTCATAACTGTTTCTATTGATTTATTATTTATTTAGAATCCTACTTAGGGAGGGCCTCAGATGTCCTCTCCTTACATGGTATAACTGAAGATGACTTATATTCTCTCTTATTTATGTTATTATTACTAGTTTCACAATTCTTTTTATTTTTCTTTTGGCCTTTTTCAATCTTCCTAATGAATTTTAAAGGATGGTTATTTAACACCAACGCCTCTTCTATCTGTTTCACTTCATCATTTAGGTCTTTTTTTGTCCTACCCTGTGCTACTGCTCGGTTTGTTAGACACTTAACTAAGCCTGCCTTAACAGTTAACGGGTAGGATGAATTAAAGTCAAAATATCTATTAGAGTGCGTTGGCTTTCTATAGACACTAGTGTGTAGTTTACCTTCTTCTATTCGTTTTATTTTACAATCTAACAGCACAGCTAATTCTCCTTGTTCATTTTCGGCTTCAAATGTGAATTTTATTCCCTCCACTAGTGAGTTTATATGTGTGTGTAGATGCTAGAGATATGTTCTGTTTTTAACACTGTGAAAGTGTCATCCACATATCTCCACCATATTTTTGGAGTAGGATTAAACGTATTAAGTGCCATATTTTCCCAGCTTTCCATAAATATATCTGCTACGATAGGGGATATTGGTGATCCATCCCATTGATACACCTTCAGTTTGTCTATATATTTTGTCTTGCAATTTAAAACAGTAGATGTGAAGCACAACTGAATTCCTAAAATAATTTCCTCAATGGGTAGTTTCGTCCTATAAGTGAGTCTATGTACTCTCCGTGTCTAACGGGAAGGTCCTGAGTTCAAACCCTGGTGAGTGAATGCTGATGAAGAGTCTTAAACTAAGGTAAAACACCTGCGTGTGTGGTACCCTCTGGTGATTCCAATGGTCCAAGTGGTTAAACCTGTAGTCAGTCAAATCCCTGCAAAACAGTACTTGATGAGATTTTCATATAGTATAAAATTCTCAGTACTGTGCATATTCCAACAATTTAATTCCTTAAACAAATTTTTGAAACTGAGAGAGATAACCATAAAACTTGAAGTTGATGAAAATGTTTACATGAATAATTATGATAATTTCAGTCATAAGAAATTATTTATAATTATGGATCATAAAGCAAAGTATCGTAGAGTGTAGATCTCTTATCTCCTAAGTCTTCTATGCCAAAGTTTGTTTTGACGAAGTTTAATCCACTATTCAGGTATTCTATTCAGAATTCGCTGTCTAAAATTCTGTCCTATGAGTTACAAAAATGGAGTGATTGGTGAGAAGACTGTTTGATCGTGTAAGGAAACTTTCATGTTCAGACGGAAAAGTGGGGGAAGAATTAGCCACTATTGAAAAATGACTGCGTGATAATGGTTACTCAAAGAAGTTCATCGACAAGCATGGAAAACATAGTTTTGATAAGGTGAAGTACAGCGCAATAGAGCAAATATCCATCTTTCTACAGCTTGCCTTCAAAGGTGACGACACTGCTAGTCGAATAAGATGCAAACTGAACGCTGCCGTGAAAAGAACATATCCAGCTGCAAAACTTGTATGTTTTTATCAAATGACCTGTTGTTTAAGACAATCAAAACAAGGACAAACTCCCACCTGACGTTACCTCCAGCTGCGTCTACCGATTTACAGGGAGAGAGGAGTTATTCGCCGAATCACTCAACACATACCAAAGAACCTGAGATGAAAGGGCCCACAAGCATTAAGCAGTGCACATTGAAAGCTATCTACTAGACAGTGACCATGTTGTGGGCAACCTAAAGTCGTTCAAAATAATCAACAGACAAAAGAAACCTAACCTGCTTCGTTTGGCTAAGGTAATCGCAATCAAACGACTAGAACCAGAAAGAGACAAAGCGCAGAAATTTCATCAAGTCATTACGTCATAGTAATAGTGATAATAATAATAATAGTAATATTAATGACGACATGCATGTAAAACATGCACGAGATGATGGCAACACCAACAATAAGGAATCGAAATCATCAGTAGTAATTCCATACAAGCAAGAAACCTCAGAAACCTTACGCAGAATTCTTAACAGTGCGGGCAGGAATAAAAGTGGCTGCCATTCAAACCACCCACAAACTCAATGAGAAACAAGCTTTGTCGGTTGAATGATAAATCATGTGGAGCCGTTGAAACAAAACAATTCATTTAATCTAATACCCTGCCGAAATGAGTCTCAGGTCAAATACATAAGTCGAAGTAGTAAAACAGGTGCAGTCAGACTAGCGGAGCATAAATACCTAACGGCGAAATCTAGATTACTTGACCTGAATAACATAAGAAATCTGGAGAATAGTTCAGCTATAGCACTAAATGCATTCACACAAAACCATACCAATAAGATGTACGGGATAAGATGGCAGTTTTGAAATCTAATATACTAGCAGGTTGGGGAGGGAGAGATTGATAACGGAAGCTTGTTTATCGAATCAACTGCAAACGTGTGTAATAGGAATGATTCAAAACCTATCCAGCTAGAAATCTGGAAAATTCCACTCCCCCAACGACGACAAATAGGAGAGAACAAAGAAAAGTATAAAACTCAAGTTTTGAAGTCGTGTGATTATAATTGATGGAATGATTATGAACAGCAATAAATTGTGTTCGAAACTTTGTCATCCAGCAAATAATACTGTTTCACAATGTGTGATACATCTAATAAACAAACTAATATGGAATTACTAACTACCACACAGCCAAAGTTTTACACATACATTTTCTGTCCTGTTTAGAAAACTTGATTTGTTTTTGCAGTTTAACGTGACTCATCCTACCCCACCTTTTGCCTATTTTATAAAAACGTGTCTTTCTGTGATTACATAACCCATTACTTTCTATACTCTTTCTAGTTAAACTTTATTTCTACCCACAAAATAATTGTTGAACTTTGTCCTTTTGTTTCCAAGCTTAGTCATACAATTCTTCTATAATTAAAAGATCCTTTTCACTATTGATTATTCAGAACAACACATTTAAGCGAAAAATATTGTGCATGACTTTACAAATAAGCATTCATATATAAACCAATCATGGTATTTTACCTATAGGATCATAAGGTGGTGAAACTAAATTGTGCAATTAGTCATAATAATAGTAATGATAATAATAATAGTAATGATGGTTTTATCAATAATAAGGATGAAAATGTGAGGCAGTGTGTGATAATCTTTAAATATTCCCATTTATAATATTAGAACAAGACATATAAGCGAACAATATTGTTTTCAATTAAATCTTCTTCAGGCTTTACTCAAATTTACATAGATTTATATATAAAATTTTAACCAATGACGGTGATTTCTGGAATCAAATAATAATCTTAATAATAATGTGATAAATGTTTTTAACGAAACTAATAACGATGATTATAATGATAACAAAATATTGATAATAAGGTTTATGCAGTTGGCGATAAGAATAACAAAGATAGTATATGTATATAAGTGTATAGATAAATTAGGTCAAATCTTAAAAGGTGAAGTGGAACGATAATCAGAGTTTAAATAAATATCATAAAATTACGAAGGAGATGGAAAATAAGAAAGGGTGGGAGGGTTTTGAATAGAATTCACCTAGGCCAAGGGAGAGACAAAGGTAGAACAAACTTCTTTTGTATGCAAAGACTAGGATTGTTCTCTCGAATTCCCATAGCTTCGGCTAGGTGTAAAAGACGGGTTCTGATTCCATTCGAAAGACTCGATGGAATGCGATGGATAACTTTGAAAGCACTATTTTTGTCCACTTGGTGACCGCTATCAATCAAATGAGCCAAAATAGAACTTCGTATGGATTTTATTTGACCTTTTCCGAACCATGAAGGAAGATACTCATTGATGCGTTTGTTAAGTTGTCTAGTTGTTCGCCCTATATAGCTTTCTCCACAGGAACAACTAAGTTTATAGATACACATCGAAGTGGCACAACTAGGTAGCTTATCTTTCACTTGAACAATCAAAACTGGTCGGCTGGAAAATGACAAATAAAGGGTGGCGGCAGTATAAGTCCGTTTTATCGCTCTCGATAATCTCAGATGTAAGACTTCGCTAGCCATGTCCCGATTAAATTGCAGTTTCATGAACAGTTCTTTCTTTTTAACTGTTGTCAGTTTTTCTTTGTTGTACCTGGTATTCATGTGTCTCCTTACAAATCTACTAGGATAACCCATTTGGACCAGCGTATTTTGGATATATCCTAGCTCATTTTCTAGGGAGTCATCTGTACAAATACGTCTTGCTCTATTCGTAAGGCATCTCATCAAATTGATTTTATATCGGATTGGTACAAAACTGAGGAAATGTGTATATTGTCCTACAGATGTAGGTTTTCTATAGACATCTCTCTTGAGTGAACCATCCTCTCTTCTGCTCAATTGGACGTCAAGGAAATGTAATCCACCATCATGTTCTTCTTCACAAGTGAAGATGAGCGATGGATGTGCATCATTAAACTTTTTTAACATTTCATTCTTGTCAGTTTTCACAACAAGAATAATGAACATGTCATCAACATAACGAAAATAAGAATCAGTTTTCTCTATTACTTGTCTCAATGGACCATTTTCAATCTTGGCTAGAAAGAAATCTGCCAAAATTGGCCCCAATGGAGAACCCATGGCAATTCCGTCGATTTGCCTGTAGTAAAGGTTGCTGAATATGAAATGTACACTCATAGTACATCTTAAAAGCAACTCTCTCAGACTAATAACTGGAATTCCGATGTCAAACTGCTTTTCTAGTATCTGTTGGCATATGAATTCCACAGTCTCCATAAGTGGTACATTGGTAAACAGTGACGCTACATCTAAGGAAAGCATTTGCTTCTCATTCACATTGATATCCTTCACGTTAGCGATAAATTGAAAAACGTCTTTAACACTACGGTTTACTACCAACTTGTGTAGCGGTTGGAGGAGCTCACCTAGCCACTTTGCCACTCCATGGTAGGTAGAATATGACATATCCAGGACTGTGTGATACCACGAATAATGAAAAAAAAGTATGATTAAACAGACAACTATTCAGGTGGAAGTAGTCAATAAAGGCTAGTAAAAACAAATGAACCGATTAAGTAATGTTAGATTGTAAGGGAAGGAAATGAAACACGTTTCTTTATGAAGATGTGATAAGATTAAGGGATGATAAGAAAGGGGTTGAAAATATAAACAAGGGGTGGTGTAGAAGTCATCAGTTGGTTATGTCTTAATAGGCCAACAAAGGGAGGGATAATGGCTGTACGAACTTCTTTTGAATGCATAGTTTAGGTTTAATAGTTCGAATGCCTATCGCCTACCTCAGCTGTGTGCAGTAAACGAATACGAAGTCTATTGGAAAGATTCAGTGGGATGCGATGAATTACTTTGAAGGCTCTCGTTTTCTCGATTACATGACCACTATCAATTAGATGTGACAAAATTGAGCTACGGATTGTTTTCGTCTGTCCTTTGCCAAACCACGATGAGAGATGTTCACTAACACGTTGGCTAAGCTGTCTAGTAGTACGCCCAACATAAGTGTCACAGCAGGTGCAGTTGAATTAATGTGGCAAAACTATCATGCTTATCCTTCGTTCAATTATTCAACAACTTACATTATTTCTGACCAATGGTACCCTGAGTTCCAACCAGTTACTGACTATCACTGTAAAAACAAAAATGTTCGTGCTCGAGAACATCTCCCTGCATGGCTAAGTAAAGGTGTAGTGAAAACCATTAACAGTTCGATATAGGAACATCTAGTGCAAACCGGGTAACAAATAAATTGCCAAAAGCATCGAAGCACCGCATGCTCCAAACGGCAGGGGCTATTGCGATTCGCGTGAAACAACCAGTGCTATGTGTTCAAAAGAAGCAAGTCCAGCCCCTACTACTGCCGTGGCCGGCCTTCAGTAGAGACTATAAATTCATGAATTCGTAATATTATCTTTCCTAATTTTTCTGACATTCAGCTTATTTTATGTTGATGCTATTCAGCTGTATTTTATCAATATTATTGACTCGATGTTATTTAAACAACATTAATGTTGTTCATAACACTAATTCATTCATTCATTCACTATTATGGATGTATATATAACTGTAGAGCCTGATGAAGAAGGGGTTATCGAAAAGAATATTCTATGTTCGGTATCCATTCTTTTGAAAGTTTTGGTATTGTTCAGGTTGTAAGCGGTTAAGAAGAACTCACGAAGTGATATAAATAAAAACATGAGCTCCGATTATCCTGGTACACATTTGTCGTTCTTGCTTTATTCAAATTTATTAATGGGAAGAATTGTACGAAGTTTGTAAAAGAGAGTTATTCGTCTCCCTGTATGGTGTGAAATAGGACCAGCTAGGCGCTTGGTCATATCCACTTCCTTGATTGTGATTGGAATCGCCCTTGTAATAAGTTTTGTGTGTAATGACTGACTTCACAGTGGGTAGGCATTTAATTATCTCCATTTCGAACCCACGATGGTCCATAATCACTCACCTCTTCCTCCCACGGACTCCGCCATGTCACTCTTGGACCGACAACCAACTCGTCATTTCCCACTCAAGTTCCACTCGTGCGATGGTTTGCATTGAGCGCGATGTAATTCAGCGGTCTTCTCACAGTGAGTTCTATCCATCCATCTTCACTTTTTCTCCTACATATTGGTTGAACAGTCGGTTCTTCCTTGGTTCGCTCCTACAGTTTCATGCTGCTAATTCTTTCTGACTGGCCGGCCGGCAATTCGATCTTCAATATGGAACCAACGAAGGTAGCAGCTGCTGATAAAAGTTTGCAGCTGGCTGTTGGAAATGATCTTCGTGACGCACAGTACACATTTCTGACCCATATAGAAGAACTGACTCACATAACATTTGTGTTGAAAACCCGAATCTTTTTGTTTATGCTGAGGCGGAATGCAGAAGATTTCCAAACCGGTTTCAGGTTGATGAAGGCCGGTGTATCTTGCCATTTTGATTCTGGCCGGCTTTCACATCTTCATCCGTTCCGCCTGTCATTGAAACGATGCTTGCCGCCAAGATAAGTGAAGGAAGTAACCTCTTTCAAGTTTCTCCAGTTGATGGTGATTTGTGCTGGTTGTTGTTTTTGCTGTTGGTCAGTGTGATATCTTCATCAGCTCCGTCCTGTCTATGTTCAACTGCAGTCCTCTCTTCGCTGCCAGCCTATCCAGCCATTTCGTTGGTTTTCGCCTGTTAGTCTTCGAGTCCATGTGACCTTATACATCTATCATTCAGATCTTCCAGAGTCTTCTTATCGGTAGTCCAGCGTATTCTCGACTCGTCGCTCCCCCCAGTCTGACGCATAATTGATTTCAATACGATTAAGAATATTGTAGCGGTAAATAATTCCCCAAAATTATTGACCACAGCAATCATCACTCAACATTGGATGCTGACCCACACTGTTTAAGTCGACTTGTTTAGCTGAAGGCTTCTGGTCAAGCATCCACGCCATTTGGTACTCTGTCGTGTCACGTTCGTGCACGATCACTAGCCAGCTAAGCATTAATCTCCGTCTACGATTTGGTCCTGAAATATATATCTCGTAATTTGGACGATCAATCGTGTCTTTTGCTTTGCCTTTGGTCTATGGAGAACGAATACTATAGAAGTTGTGGGTATTAGATCTTGCGTTAGTATACTCCGTACTATCCGCGAACGTCAATACCGTCAGCCCCTAAGATATCATCGGTGATTATAAGCGGGTAGGCAGCCAGCTTGTCTTACTCCTGCATTCACTTGGAATGCCCGTTGAGTTCTCCATTGTGGATTGCCTTTTTCAAAATACGTAAACACTTTATCAGCACTTCGTATTAGATATCTGCTCATTTTTTTCTGGTATACCCAACAACAACAACAGCAGTAACATCCACCGCCAATCACCATCAACGGGAGGGATTTGAAAGAGGTTACTTCATTCACTTATCTAGGAAGCATTGTCTCAACTACAGGAGGAACGGACGAGGAAGTCAAATCGAGCGAGAATCGGGAAGGCGAGAAACACATTCATCAACCTGAAACCAATCTGGAAATCTTCGTCACTCAACTCAGCATCAACAACAAAATTCGGATTTTTAATACAAACGTCAAGTCAGTCAGTTCTTCTATACGGATCAGAATCTTGGGAGGTCACAAAGAATATTTCCAACAGCCTGTTGCAGACCTTTATCAACAACTGTCTTCGCTCTATACTGAAGATCAGATGGCCGAAAAGAATCACAAACAAGAAGCTATGGGAACGAACAAAACAAGAACCAATCGCCTAACAAATATGCAGGAGAAAGTGGAGATGGATCGGACACTTGCTGAGGAGGCTGCTGGGTGACATGGCGCGTCAGACCAGTGTTCGATTGGAACCCGAAAGGGAAGCGGCGAGTGGGACGTCAGTGCAAAGGTGACATGGAGGAGATTGTGTGAAGAGGAATTGAAACAGTTTGGATTAACATGGATGCAAGTGAAGAGTACAGCAGAAGACAGAAGTAAATGGAGACGTGTAGTTGAAGCCCCATGTTTCACTAGGAACCCAAGGGAACAATAATAATAATGATAATACAGAAGGTTACATTTCAATAATCGAACGTCTCGTCACCACTCGTTATTCCATCTCAACAACAAACGCCTCCTGCTTCAAATTAATCTACAAAGTGAAGAAAAACCTGCTAAAGACAATACTTGTCCGTTTTCTCTGCATTGCAGAAGCCCTAGCCATTCATTTAGAAGAACCAGAACTATGCATACAAAAGAAGATTATTCAACCACTTCTACTATCATGGTAACAACTCTGTTGATTTGACTCAACTTTTGTTTGTATGCTTATTTTTCTAACTACTTAAAACTCTTGCGTAATTCCGCATGTTGTTTTGTTTCCATGTGCACCCTGAGCACAACTCTTTCATGAAACTATTCATGTTGCATTACGTAACTCTTCTTTAACAATCGTTGTGACAACTTATCACTTTTGTTACTACTCTCTTATATCAGCATCCAATTCACCTGAACTTACTAATAGTATTTTCGTTTGACAAATTTAATGTACACACACACATACAAAACAACCATAAATATATAAGCGATTGTAAAGCTATGAAAATGAATTCGCCGAAAAGAGACTCTTCGTTGAACTACTGGTATTCTGACCGTCTTTCAAATTCGTTAATTTATACAATTTTTATGATTCCAGTTAATTCCATTAACTTGTTTGTATTTTACGTAACTCTTCTGAGTCATCCTATTCTTCTTAGTCATCATTGCTATTGTACAAATTTCTTCATTACGTAATGGCTTGGTCCTAACGCCTAAGAATCAACCTATCTTGAATTCCGTAATTAATTAATTTTCACCCCACTTTTAACACTTAGATATCTTGTCACTAACATCTATTAGTTAATTGATGTTTTGATGACCTTTAACCTCTTAATTTCACCCACTCGCCTATACCTAAAACTGATTAAATAAAATAACCACTTGATCGGTAAAATATTTTGATATAAAAAACTATATACTAGGGTAGAGTCAGCCAGTCGATGATGAGGAACTAACTGAAGTGAAGGAATGCTTGCTCAATTCGTTGTTTCTTCTAAACGGGTAAAAGTAGGAATCTGGAAATATCCTGAGGCTAATGGAGTTGGATAGAAAACAGGATGAGAAGGCGGTTGAGGGACGTCACGCGCCACACCATTGGTCAAATACAACCTGAATGAGAAACATTGTGTTGGGCGTCAGTCCGTCTGTTTTCGACATAGAACTTTGCATTGATGTGCAGCAGTTCAAGTCGCCACACTCCCTCCTTGTAGCACACAAAGCAAGAAAAGAAAGTAGAAGAAATGCGAAAATAGAGACATTAGATAGGTATATGGGACAAAAGGAATAGTAATAACGAAGTGTGATATAGTTTCATTGGAAATTATAAGTCACAAGGAGTGTATGCATCTGTGCCAGCCATCACTGAGAATGATTTTGAGCCATTACACTTATTGTCTCCAGCCTTCATTGGTGTTTCCCGTCCCGAGGACCTCAAACAGGCGTGACATGAAGGAGATCGTGCCCTGGAATAGGATGAGAACTTGTCACTGGACGTGGAATCTCTATTTACAAATGTGCCGTTCACAGACACAATTTGTTTCCTTTGCAAATATATGGACGACAAAAACCTGACTATCGGAATATCAACCCCATATCCGAAAGAGTTGTAATTAAGGTGCACACTCAACGACCTCACCTATAGACAGATCCGGATTTTCAACTCCAATGTGAAGTCAGTGCTACTATACGGATCAGAGACTTGCACTGCGCGTCATAAAGAGCATCTCAAACAAACTACAGACCTTCATTAACAGTTGTCTTCGCTCAATACTCAAGATCAGCAACAGGGATCTCTGGCAATGAGCGAACCAACCAGGAACCGATTGTGAAACAAATAGGCAGCGAAAAATGGAGATGGATTGGCCATACTCTGAGGAAACCATCAAGTGACACCACTAGACAAGCCATTGCTCGAGTGAAACCCGAAAGGGAAGCGGCGAGTTGGTCGTCAGTGCAAGGGTGACTTGGAGGAGGTCATGTGAAGAGGAGGTGAAAACGTGTGGACAGACTTGGAATCAGATAAGGACTCTAGCAGAGAACCGAACGCAATGGAGACGCACGGCTGAAGCCCTATGTTCCTCTAGGAATGAAAGGAAACAATAATAATAATAATATACAGGAGTTTAATAACTGCCATCCTTCAATTAAATTCAAAATCATGGAGTCAGCTAAAGGTGACTACTGCAGACAACAGAGTGAAATGGAGGCTTGACTGTGTCCACCCTCCAAGTTGAATACATACACACGCCATTTGAAATGATGGAGAAGGCTTCTGTGTAGGTTTTCGGTGTTATTATGGTTGTGTAATTTCAGTTGGATGGTCTAATTACAAAGCTTTCATCTTATGTCAGAGGTAACCTCAAAATAAAGTAATTTCTTGGTATTCTTCATAACACTAAACAGTGTTTCGCCTGATGAACTCGAACATGAACAGTTATCCCCCAAAGCTTCTATCGATCCTGTCGCTCACACTTGTATTTGTACTGATTATTGCGATGATGTGATATTTACAGGATTGATCATGAGCGGACAACAGTAAGAGAATCATCGGAAAACCGCATAAGAATACGAGGTGGTTGTTTCACACTTGCCCGGGATTCTTCACCAGCACACGCAATAACCATGGTTCTCACTCAGGACCATCTGTGTACAACAAGTCAAGCTCCCTGACCATTCAACCATTTGAACCTGACCCAATGGTCCAACTTCTACCAATTCGTGATACACATTTAGTGCAACCGCCATCTCCATGATGGTCATCGATATCACTATTTGGCAGTAGTTAGAATTCATAAGTGGTGACTAAATTCCATCGCAATGGCTGAATGGTCACAAACGAGGTCGCCTCGTTATTTCCAAGGTCTTAGTTGCATAACGAAATCCCAATGCTTATGTCAGTTAGTGGATGAAATCAACAATGAAAAGTCTGTTTTTCATTTAAAGGACAAGAGAGAGAAACTGTAATAATAATTACTGACCAACTAACTAACCTTAAGACGTTCTTTCGTTTTTAAAAGTTCGAAACGTAGCATAGCATTGTTACGTGCAAGTTGTCTATTCCTTTTACTCAACTTGTCTAGTTCTTCTTCACGGAGGGAGGTAGTCTCTCCTTGAGCCAGTGAACCAGCATAACCTGGTTCATCGTCCTCATCATCTAACAATATACTTTCGAAGATTTGTTGTTGTTGACTGGCCATATATCCGCCTTGCTGGTTACCTGCAGCTTTTTCAGCCGCTGCCGGTGCATTCAAACGATGTGCAGACTAAAAGAGAAATCGGCACATTAAAAATAACTAACATGGAATTTTACACTTGAATCCACAGTGTTCAAATCTTATAAAACTATATACATATATATATATCATCAACCATCAAACAATCAATAATGTGATAAAGTGCGGTAGACTGCCCACCGACCGTGCCTAATGTGGTCCGGAGTTCGATTCTCGGTCACAGGCACATTCCTTTACCTCTGTAAGCCAGTAATAAGACTGGTAAAGAGGGAAGTTGGGCATAAAGCTAGCAACCCCAACCTGTAAAAGTAAACACCACTGCTACCGAAACCTCAAGCTAATTCTTATAAGGCTTGCAGGACTTCCTTCACTTCATCTTTGCTCGACTGGTATTCAGCTTTGACACACACACACACACAATGAGTGAAGAAAAATAATCCATTTAGAGGAAACATTTCACAAAAATAATAATCCTATCAATACAATACTATGTGAGTTATGTTGACTTCGGTGAGTATTTCTTCTACAGAGCAGACGGGGTGAAGAGGGAGGGAGGATGCAGTAAAGATGAATAAAAAGACATTAGTGGATAGGCAAAATCCAAGTTGCTGGTTGTCAAAAACGAGTGGCAGTCATCATGTGCTTTAGAAAGAAGAGGGAAATAACTTCAGTACTCTAATACTTGCCGATTCATCGTAATTATGAAACGGTTAGACTTAAGACAAACACCTACCCTTCAGTCTGAAAGTTTCCACAATGTCTTTCCACATTTCATCTATTTATAGCCTTTCCCAATTTAGTGTGTAAGAACCACGTGAGTTCAGTAATTTCACTCATCCACTATGAATGATGAAAACTCATGCCTACACCATCATCATCTTTACCAGTAAAGTCAAACCACAGTCATTCTACTACTTCTACTACTCTTACCACTGTTACTATTACTACTGCTTGAAAGTTCACTAGAATAAGCAAACAAAATAACATGCACTCTGAGGAGGAAGAAAGCACTTTAAACCAGTTTACATGAAAACACAGGAGAGATTCACTGCAAAAATAATTTCTAAAAAAACCTCTTCACAATATGACAGGAAAACACTATTATATCATTAACTAATATCAAACGCCACTTTAACAAGAAGCTCATCTGAAACAACAGTCACAAGAACATATATGCCCATCACATAGTATTCACATTCAATGAAAAACAAGAATGCAACTGGGGCTCATACATTTTTATGCACTCACTCCACTACCAGTCAATGGGTAACGCGCTAAGAACCTCACTTTTCCTACAGAGGGTTTGGGCAACCACTAACAAGGCACCAGTGGTACGATTAGTGCTCACATACAATAGGTGTGACTCATCGACAACTTCGTCGAAATCCAAGTGGCCATTGAATCTTGCCTTCTCTCAACCTCCACCCACCGCCTTCTACTCTCCAATGAAAAGCAACACAACGGACCTCAGAAAATCTACCAAATGATAAAAGCAGTTAATTATAACGGCTAAAATGTATCACCTTTCAATACACTTCCATGGATATATAAATTTATATAAAGTTCATAACATGTATTACCACTTACCTGAAGAGTTGTAATTTCTTTTAATTGTCCCTCACGATCTATACGCAAAGAATTGTTCACCACGTCTTGCTCTTTAATTTGCTGTCGAAGACGAGCTATTGTCTGAACTTGCTTATTTATTTCATCATATTTGTCGTCAAGTTGCTGATAAAGCAACTTTAACTGTTCATCTCCAACTTTCCTTGCCAAAGCCAAACCAGCTCCGACAGTGTAGGCTGAGAGAAAAACAACACACAATGATCAACGTTCTACATAGTATTTATGATACGACAAGAACGTGTAATATCTCATGGTTTCAACAAAACAAAACAAAATTAAAAAGAAACTGACAAATCATCAAATACATTTCGATAACTTCGCATACAAAATAAAAAGCCGAGGCAAGCATACAATCGGAATGGAATAACCACTTCTGAATTGTAACAACACGTTCTTGGTTGCCAAAGTGCCATCAGTTCAGTCAGAAATACACACAAACAACAACCAATCAGTCAGTCAAATAGTTAAAACATTAATTAGTAAGCTTACTCGGTGAAGAAGATACTCCCTGTTTGAATTACAGATCAAAGCACGGCTCCACATAGAAGTTAAAGTTGCCACGCTGAGTCTGTAGTTAATGATCTTCACTATCCCAAGGACCCTCAGCTAAGCCAGACGGTCCAAACACCCCTTCACATGTTCACACCAACAATCACTACATCGACAGAAGTAAATAATGGTCACTCAACCGCATATTTATGCACAATGTTCGCTGGAACTATTACACCTTTCCTCAGTCTATATACATGAGTTCAGTATGATAGGAGTGATTTCCTGTGACCGCATTGTCAATATACCAAAATAGGACATAATATTACTCCACTAGTGATCTTAACTGCAACATGCCATTTCTCCACATTAAATTATAACTCAATTTCCTACGACCGCCTTTATGAGTTACATTTGACAGATGACGACTGGTGACAATAGCCAGTTCCCTAGGCTAAAATAAGCAGAGCGAGCTTTCGACCTCCTCACCCATTAACTCAACTTTACATACCTAACACAATCAGCCATACATCAACGCACATCAAGCAGATAATTAAACAACAGGATGGAAATAATCTAATCGGTCGTAAAGCAGGATAAAACGAAGAAATAGATGATAATGTAAATAGAGAAATGAGCTATTATAACAAGGATAGGCACAAACCATGAATCCACCCCTATCATCACTACGATCAATTCTGAACACTATCACCAGGAGTTTCTAGCCATAGGTTCTGATCGGCGTGCGGCTGATTCGCTTAAGCGCACCATTTTCAATCCATGGGTTCGGAATTTAAATCCTGTTAAATCAAACTCCGTCCTTCTCTATGGCTCTGAAACATGGCCATTGAGAGCGGAAGACATGAAAAGGTTGTCTGTTTTTGACCACAGATGTTTACTATCTCTTTCTCGCGTTAGGTGGCATAATAAGGTAAGTAATGTTGACGTTAGGCGTAGAGTGTTGGTTGGGCAAAGAGGGAAAATCAATCGAAGAGGCTACAAAGTTACATAGATTGAGATGGTTAGGTCACGTGCTGCGTATGCATAACCATCGTCTCCCCCACCCGACGGGCATTACTAGCTGATATAGGTGCAGGTTGGAAAAGAGTAAGTGGTGGCCAAACAAAAACATGGCATCAATCCATGAAATCCTTGACAGTTAAACTCAGTCAGGTAGGGAGATGCAGACTTCCGGGTTGGGGCCCGCCCTCGGGACTCTAAGAATCAATGGCTGGAGACACCAGGTGACATGGCTCAAAATTGTTGTCAATGGCTTACGCAGATGTATTCAGTCTCTGTAATCTTCCATATTCCTTTCTACCATTACTCATTCTGTTTCCCTCTTAAACTTGTCAAAACTCTATTGATTCTCTTCACTCATTTTCTTGACTACGTTTGTGTGCTATTTGGAACGTGGCAACCCGAACTGCTGCACTTCGGTGCCAAGTTCTATGTTGAATCCAGCCAGGCAGCCAGCCAGCTCTACATTGTCTACAAGTTGTCTAAGCACTTTAGTCAACTTGCCTCGATCTTTTACAAGGAAGGCGATTTTCTCTAATTGAGCCAGTGAACCAGCTTGACCTGGTTCATCGTCATCATCGTCCATGAATATACTTTCGGAGATTTCTTGTTGTTGACTGGCCATATATCCGCCTTGCTGGTTACCTGCAGCTTTTTCAGCCGCTGCTAGTGCATTCACGCGATTTGCAGACTAAAAGAGAAATCGGCACATTAAAAATAACTAACATGGAATTTTACACTTGAATCCACAGTGTTCAAATCTTATAAAACTATATATATATATATATATGAGCAACCATCAAACAATCAATAATGTGATAAAGTGCGGTAGACTGCCCACCGACCGTGCCTAATGTGGTCCGGAGTTCGATTCTCGGTCACAGGCACATTCCTTTACCTCTGTAAGCCAGTAATAAGACTGGTAAAGAGGGAAGTTGGGCATAAAGCTAGCAACCCCAACCTGTAAAAGTAAACACCACTGCTACCGAAACCTCAAGCTAATTCTTATAAGGCTTGCAGGACTTCCTTCACTTCATCTTTGCTCGACTGGTATTCAGCTTTGACACACACACACACACAATGAGTGAAGAAAAATAATCCATTTAGAGGAAACATTTCACAAAAATAATAATCCTATCAATACAATACTATGTGAGTTATGTTGACTTCGGTGAGTATTTCTTCTACAGAGCAGACGGGGTGAAGAGGGAGGGAGGATGCAGTAAAGATGAATAAAAAGACATTAGTGGATAGGCAAAATCCAAGTTGCTGGTTGTCAAAAACGAGTGGCAGTCATCATGTGCTTTAGAAAGAAGAGGGAAATAACTTCAGTACTCTAATACTTGCCGATTCATCGTAATTATGAAACGGTTAGACTTAAGACAAACACCTACCCTTCAGTCTGAAAGTTTCCACAATGTCTTTCCACATTTCATCTATTTATAGCCTTTCCCAATTTAGTGTGTAAGAACCACGTGAGTTCAGTAATTTCACTCATCCACTATGAATGATGAAAACTCATGCCTACACCATCATCATCTTTACCAGTAAAGTCAAACCACAGTCATTCTACTACTTCTACTACTCTTACCACTGTTACTGTTACTACTGCTTGAAAGTTCACTAGAATAAGCAAACAAAATAACATGCACTCTGAGGAGGAAGAAAGCACTTTAAACCAGTTTACATGAAAACACAGGAGAGATTCACTGCAAAAATAATTTCTAAAAAAAACCTCTTCACAATATGACAGGAAAACACTATTATATCATTGACTAATATCAAACACCACTTTAACAAGAAGCTCATCTGAAACAACAGTCACAAGAACATATATGCCCATCACATAGTATTCACATTCAATGAAAAACAAGAATGCAACTGGGGCTCATACATTTTTATGCACTCACTCCACTACCAGTCAATGGGTAACGCGCTAAGAACCTCACTTTTCCTACAGAGGGTTTGGGCAACCACTAACAAGGCACCAGTGGTACGATTAGTGCTCACATACAATAGGTGTGACTCATCGACAACTTCGTCGAAATCCAAGTGGCCATTGAATCTTGCCTTCTCTCAACCTCCACCCACCGCCTTCTACTCTCCAATGAAAAGCAACACAACGGACCTCAGAAAATCTACCAAATGATAAAAGCAGTTAATTATAACGGCTAAAATGTATCACCTTTCAATACACTTCCATGGATATATAAATTTATATAAAGTTCATAACATGTATTACCACTTACCTGAAGAGTTGTAATTTCTTTTAATTGTCCCTCACGATCTATACGCAAAGAATTGTTCACCACGTCTTGCTCTTTAATTTGCTGTCGAAGACGAGCTATTGTCTGAACTTGCTTATTTATTTCATCATATTTGTCGTCAAGTTGCTGATAAAGCAACTTTAACTGTTCATCTCCAACTTTCCTTGCCAAAGCCAAACCAGCTCCGACAGTGTAGGCTGAGAGAAAAACAACACACAATGATCAACGTTCTACATAGTATTTATGATACGACAAGAACGTGTAATATCTCATGGTTTCAACAAAACAAAACAAAATTAAAAAGAAACTGACAAATCATCAAATACATTTCGATAACTTCGCATACAAAATAAAAAGCCGAGGCAAGCATACAATCGGAATGGAATAACCACTTCTGAATTGTAACAACACGTTCTTGGTTGCCAAAGTGCCATCAGTTCAGTCAGAAATACACACAAACAACAACCAATCAGTCAGTCAAATAGTTAAAACATTAATTAGTAAGCTTACTCGGTGAAGAAGATACTCCCTGTTTGAATTACAGATCAAAGCACGGCTCCACATAGAAGTTAAAGTTGCCACGCTGAGTCTGTAGTTAATGATCTTCACTATCCCAAGGACCCTCAGCTAAGCCAGACGGTCCAAACACCCCTTCACATGTTCACACCAACAATCACTACATCGACAGAAGTAAATAATGGTCACTCAACCGCATATTTATGCACAATGTTCGCTGGAACTATTACACCTTTCCTCAGTCTATATACATGAGTTCAGTATGATAGGAGTGATTTCCTGTGACCGCATTGTCAATATACCAAAATAGGACATAATATTACTCCACTAGTGATCTTAACTGCAACATGCCATTTCTCCACATTAAATTATAACTCAATTTCCTACGACCGCCTTTATGAGTTACATTTGACAGATGACGACTGGTGACAATAGCCAGTTCCCTAGGCTAAAATAAGCAGAGCGAGCTTTCGACCTCCTCACCCATTAACTCAACTTTACATACCTAACACAATCAGCCATACATCAACGCACATCAAGCAGATAATTAGACAACAGGATGGAAATAATCTAATCGGTCGTAAAGCAGGATAAAACGAAGAAATAGATGATAATGTAAATAGAGAAATGAGCTATTATAACAAGGATAGGCACAAACCATGAATCCACTCCTATCATCACTACGATCAATTCTGAACACTATCACCAGGAGTTTCTAGCCATAGGTTCTGATCGGCGTGCGGCTGATTCGCTTAAGCGCACCATTTTCAATCCATGGGTTCGGAATTTAAATCCTGTTAAATCAAACTCCGTCCTTCTCTATGGCTCTGAAACATGGCCATTGAGAGCGGAAGACATGAAAAGGTTGTCTGTTTTTGACCACAGATGTTTACTATCTCTTTCTCGCGTTAGGTGGCATAATAAGGTAAGTAATGTTGACGTTAGGCGTAGAGTGTTGGTTGGGCAAAGAGGGAAAATCAATCGAAGAGGCTACAAAGTTACATAGATTGAGATGGTTAGGTCACGTGCTGCGTATGCATAACCATCGTCTCCCCCACCCGACGGGCATTACTAGCTGATATAGGTGCAGGTTGGAAAAGAGTAAGTGGTGGCCAAACAAAAACATGGCATCAATCCATGAAATCCTTGACAGTTAAACTCAGTCAGGTAGGGAGATGCAGACTTCCGGGTTGGGGCCCGCCCTCGGGACTCTAAGAATCAATGGCTGGAGACACCAGGTGACATGGCTCAAAATTGTTGTCAATGGCTTACGCAGATGTATTCAGTCTCTGTAATCTTCCATATTCCTTTCTACCATTACTCATTCTGTTTCCCTCTTAAACTTGTCAAAACTCTATTGATTCTCTTCACTCATTTTCCTGTCTACCTTTGTGTGCTATTAGGAACGTGGCAACCCGAACTGCTGCACTCCGGTGCCAAGTTCTATGTTGAATCCAGCAGCAGCAGCAGCAAACTCAGCCTGCCCACCTTGGTAGCAACATTAGTCTTCACAAAATATGTGTGATTTACGGCCCAATACACGAGAAATCTGCTCTAGGCAACTCAGTCACTTTATGCTGCTGATATTTTCAATATTCCAAGTATACTACCACACCGATATCTTACTTTCCCTCTGTGCTATTTGTCCACATTCTCATCCTTATTCTTTATTCCTACTCACAGGAATACAATATACAAAAATATAAATAAATAAACATAACTATGATACAGAAACAGCTTAAACTGGATACCGGCAATTGATACATATACAATTTTGAATCCTTAATTTTCAAAACCTTCAAGTTAAACTTAAACAGAAAACAGTTACAGTAAATATTTCTTAACGGCTTGCAAACTTTTAAATTC
>OX235279.1:10123331-10227032 GCA_944472155.2 Trichobilharzia szidati
GATATAATCATTGATGTTTAAAAGATTTCTCATCTGTATCATTAGAATGCTTGTTAGTGAAAAATTGTCCTCACACAGTAATAATATCTCAGTGTCCACAGAACCCTTAAAGCCCTTCATTTATGCCGCTATGAACAATAGTGAGATTTGGAGATTCAATTTCCCGTAGATCAATTTCACCTATCCACTAATTTCTCCACACATTATTATTATTCACATGAGACTTCAAACACTTACTTCCCTTTGAAATTTAATGATGACTACATTGCAGTTTTTATCACAAGGTAACATCACTCAGAGAACCATTGGAGAACCCGGATGTGAGTACTGCGGGTCTGTTCCACCTCAGCTTCGGACTATTCAGCAGAACGCACCCTGGAACTACCGGTCACAAGTCAAGCTCACAGGCCATTCCGGCACTGGGATCCAATCCAATGCCTTATGAATTCTAACCTGTTCCAAATCGTAATTTTACCGCGACTGTCACCAGCCAATGTCATCCGTGGCCAGGATTTGTCCAGTTACTAGTGACCAGAACTGAATGGTCCTCAGAGTTCAAATACCAATGGATGCGTACTGCTGGACAGTCCCAAACTAGCTAAAACAAAACAACTGTCCAGTACACTACCCTGGTTTTCCAATAATTCGTTAACTCGTGTCAAACTTCAAACAAATCGGATCTCTACAAAATAACTCTTGAACGTGAATACATTATTTCTCGAGTGACACTGAAAACTATGGTGTCAGTCAAGACCAGTCAGCACAAAGCATACAAACTAAGAATTACTGAAAGACAGTCTACCTCTCTAACACTTAATAACATCAACTCCAAAAGTTTTAAGGTATGTACATCGACAAAAAATTAAGACTTCCCACGATGCTACTAGCCACCCAGCTGCTCAAGTTGAATTAGGCTCAGGGCCAGGTGACTGGCTGGCTGGCTGGATTCAAATCGTTGTATCCATCAGCCTCCTGGTGAACAACTATGAGACAGGCTATGACGCACTACCTTGATGGCGCTACAAATTCTTGCTTAGATGGCTCAAAAATTACTTTCAATGATGCGCATCCACTCACATTTTTGTAATCTATCAAGGATCCATTATTCTCGATGTAGTCATCCCTTCTCTCCAACACTTCAGTTTGTTTATGCGTACATCTGAGAAGTTTAGCCAGTTGGAACTGTTGTATTTTGTACAATGATTATCTACATCGAAAACTCAGTTCAGATCAGTTCACTTTTCTGGATTCCATATACACAATATTCCTTCATAACACATCAATTATGTGTCAGGCATAACTAACTAACTGACTAACTTGGTGGGAAGTACCAATCATTTCGCTCATATGTAGGCCACACATCTGCTATCTCGAAGGCTATCGCTTATCAGATAGAGGTACAGCTGCATAAACAAAGTCTTGATAACATGTCTGTGTGCTTCGCGGACGATCAACGACTGACTGACTAGTTTCAACATAAAACTTTGCACAGACATACACTAGTTCAAGTTGCCACTCTCCCTCCATGTAGCACACAAACCAAGACAGTAAAGAGAGATTCATCAAAAGACAGATAGTAAACACAAGTGTGAGCTAGGTAAAATGAATAGTAATATGGAAGAAACAATACAGTTTTGTTGGATATGACAAATCACAAAGAGTGAATGCATCTGCGCTAGCCATCACTGAGAACGAAGATTTTGAGCCATACCACCAATTGTCTCCAGCCATCATTGGTTCCTACCATCCCGAGGACATCAACCAGACAGCAATCTACACATTGCTACGTGACTGGCTAGTTGGCTAGCTCAAACTAACTGTTATGGATTTCATTGACTGACGAAGACAGGTTTTTTCGTTTGACCATCACTGCCTCTTTTTCAACTTGATCCAGCATATGTCAGCAGCTAACACTACCCGTCAAGGAAGGCAATTGGTGGCTAGACATTCGTAACACATGTCCTAATTATCTCAATCGATTTAGCTTCACAACCTCGGAGACTAATTCTACCTCCTTACCTAAAAATCGACTTCCAACCGTAACATTACACGCCATATTATACCAGCTAACAGCGGCGAAAGAACACAGACACCTATGATCAAAGACAACTAACCGGTCTTTTCATGTCTTCCACATTCAATGACCATGCCTAACTCATCACAGCCATAAATTAGCGGCAAATGCCAAACCAGCCATCTCCATGATGGTCATCGATATCACTATTTGGCAGTAGTTAGAATTCATAAGTGGTGACTAAATTCCATAGCAATGGCTGAATGGTCACAAACGAGGTCGCCTCGTTATTTCCAAGGTCTTAGTTGCATAACGAAATCCCAATGCTTATGTCAGTTAGTGGATGAAATCAACAATGAAAAGTCTGTTTTTCATTTAAAGGACAAGAGAGAGAAACTGTAATGATAATTACTGACCAACTAACTAACCTTAAGACGTTCTTTCGTTTTTAAAAGTTCGAAACGTAGCCTGGCATTGTTTTTTCTCAACTTGTCTAGTTCTTCTTCAGGGAAGGAGGTAGTCTCTCCTTGAGCCAGTGAACCAGCATGACCTGGTTCATCGTCCTCATCATCTAACAATATACTTTCGAAGATTTGTTGTTGTTGTTGACTGGCCATATTGCCGTCTTGCTGGTTACCTGCAGCTTTTTCAGCCGCTGTCGGTGCATTCAAACGATTTGCAGACTAAAAGAGAAATCGGCACATTTAAAATAACTAACATGGAATTTTACACTTGAATCCACAGTGTTCAAATCTTATAAAACTATATATATATATATATATATATATATATATATATATATGAGCAACCATCAAACAATCAATAATGTGATAAAGTGCGGTAGACTGCCCACCGACCGTGCCTAATGTGGTCCGGAGTTCGATTCTCGGTCACAGGCACATTCCTTTACCTCTGTAAGCCAGTAATAAGACTGGTAAAGCGGGAAGTTGGGCATAAAGCTAGCAACCCCAACCTGTAAAAGTAAACACCACTGCTACCGAAACCTCAAGCTAATTCTTATAAGGCTTGCAGGACTTCCTTCACTTCATCTTTGCTTGACTGGTATTCAGCTTTGACACACACACACACACACACACACACAATGAGTGAAGAAAAATAATCCATTTAGAGGAAACATTTCACAAAAATAATAATCCTATCAATACAATACTATGTGAGTTATGTTGACTTCGGTGAGTATTTCTTCTACAGAGCAGACGGGGTGAAGAGGGAGGGAGGATGCAGTAAAGATGAATAAAAAGACATTAGTGGATAGGCAAAATCCAAGTTGCTGGTTGTCAAAAACGAGTGGCAGTCATCATGTGCTTTAGAAAGAAGAGGGAAATAACTTCAGTACTCTAATACTTGCCGATTCATCGTAATTATGAAACGGTTAGACTTAAGACAAACACCTACCCTTCAGTCTGAAAGTTTCCACAATGTCTTTCCACATTTCATCTATTTATAGCCTTTCCCAATTTAGTGTGTAAGAACCACGTGAGTTCAGTAATTTCACTCATCCACTATGAATGATGAAAACTCATGCCTACACCATCATCATCTTTACCAGTAAAGTCAAACCACAGTTATTCTACTACTTCTACTACTCTTACCACTGTTACTATTACTACTGCTTGAAAGTTCACTAGAATAAGCAAACAAAATAACATGCACTCTGAGGAGGAAGAAAGCACTTTAAACCAGTTTACATGAAAACACAGGAGAGATTCACTGCAAAAATAATTTCTAAAAAAAACCTCTTCACAATATGACAGGAAAACACTATTATATCATTAACTAATATCAAACACCACTTTAACAAGAAGCTCATCTGAAACAACAGTCACAAGAACATATATGCCCATCACATAGTATTCACATTCAATGAAAAACAAGAATGCAACTGGGGCTCATACATTTTTATGCACTCACTCCACTACCAGTCAATTGGTAACGCGCTAAGAACCTCACTTTTCCTACAGAGGGTTTGGGCAACCACTAACAAGGCACCAGTGGTACGATTAGTGCTCACATACAATAGGTGTGACTCATCGACAACTTCGTCGAAATCCAAGTGGCCATTGAATCTTGCCTTCTCTCAACCTCCACCCACCGCCTTCTACTCTCCAATGAAAAGCAACACAACGGAACTCAGAAAATCTACCAAATGATAAAAGCAGTTAATTATAACGGCTAAAATGTATCACCTTTCAATACACTTCCATGGATATATAAATTTATATAAAGTTCATAACATGTATTACCACTTACCTGAAGAGTTGTAATTTCTTTTAATTGTCCCTCACGATCTATACGCAAAGAATTGTTCACCACGTCTTGCTCTTCAATTTGCTGTCGAAGACGAGCTATTGTCTGAACTTGCTTATTTATTTCATCATATTTGTCGTCAAGTTGCTGATAAAGCAACTTTAACTGTTCATCTCCAACTTTCCTTGCCAAAGCCAAACCAGCTCCGACAGTGTAGGCTGAGAGAAAAACAACACACAATGATCAACGTTCTACATAGTATTTATGATACGACAAGAACGTGTAATATCTCATGGTTTCAACAAAACAAAATTAAAAAGAAACTGACAAATCATCAAATACATTTCGATAACTTCGCATACAAAATAAAAAGCCGAGGCAAGCATACAATCGGAATGGAATAACCACTTCTGAATTGTAACAACACGTTCTTGGTTGCCAAAGTGCCATCAGTTCAGTCAGAAATACACACAAACAACAACCAATCAGTCAGTCAAATAGTTAAAACATTAATTAGTAAGCTTACTCGGTGAAGAAGATACTCCCTGTTTGAATTACAGATCAAAGCACGGCTCCACATAGAAGTTAAAGTTGCCACGCTGAGTCTGTAGTTAATGATCTTCACTATCCCAAGGACCCTCAGCTAAGCCAGACGGTCCAAACACCCCTTCACATGTTCACACCAACAATCACTACATCGACAGAAGTAAATAATGGTCACTCAACCGCATATTTATGCACAATGTTCGCTGGAACTATTACACCTTTCCTCAGTCTATATACATGAGTTCAGTATGATAGGAGTGATTTCCTGTGACCGCATTGTCAATATACCAAAATAGGACATAATATTACTCCACTAGTGATCTTAACTGCAACATGCCATTTCTCCACATTAAATTATAACTCAATTTCCTACGACCGCCTTTATGAGTTACATTTGACAGATGACGACTGGTGACAATAGCCAGTTCCCTAGGCTAAAATAAGCAGAGCGGGCTTTCGACCTCCTCACCCATTAACTCAACTTTACATACCTAACACAATCAGCCATACATCAACGCACATCAAGCAGATAATTAGACAACAGGATGGAAATAATCTAATCGGTCGTAAAGCAGGATAAAACGAAGAAATAGATGATAATGTAAATAGAGAAATGAGCTATTATAACAAGGATAGGCACAAACCATGAATCCACCCCTATCATCACTACGATCAATTCTGAACACTATCACCAGGAGTTTCTAGCCACAGGTTCTGATCGGCGTGCGGCTGATTCGCTTAAGCGCTCCATTTTCAATCCATGGGTTCGGAATTTAAATCCTGTTAAATCAAACTCCGTCCTTCTCTATGGCGGTGAGACGTGGCCATTGAGAGCGGAAGACATGAAAAGGTTGTCTGTTTTTGACCACAGATGTTTACTATCTCTTTCTCGCGTTAGGTGGTATAATAAGGTAAGTAATGTTGACGTTAGGCGTAGAGTGTTGGTTGGGCAAAGAGGGAAAATCAATCGAAGAGGCTATAAAGTTACATAGATAGAGATGGTTAGGTCACGTGCTGCGTATGCATAACCATCGTCTCCCCCGCCCGACGGGCATTACTAGCTGATATAGGTGCAGGTTGGAAAAGAGTAAGTGGTGGCCAAACAAAAACATGGCATCAATCCATGAAATCCTTGACAGTTAAACTCAGTCAGGTAGGGAGATGCAGACTTCCGGGTTGGGGCCCGCCCTCGGGACTCTAAGAATCAATGGCTGGAGACACCAGGGGACATGGCTCAAAATCGTTGTCAATGGCTTACGCAGATGTATTCAGTCTCTGTAATCTTTCATATTCCTTTCTACCATTACTCATTCTGTTTCACTCTTATACTTGTCAAAACTCTATTGATTCTCTTCACTCATTTTCCTGTCTACCTTTGTGTGCTATTAGGAACGTGGCAACCCGAACTGCTGCACTCCGGTGCCAAGTTCTATGTTGAATCCAGCAGCAGCAGCAGCAAACTCAGCCTGCCCACCTTGGTAGCAACATTAGTCTTCACAAAATATGTGTGATTTACGGCCCAATACACGAGAAATCTGCTCTAGGCAACTCAGTCACTTTATGCTGCTGATATTTTCAATATTCCAAGTATACCCCCACACCAATATCTTACTTTCCCTCTGTGCTATTTGTCCACATTCTCATCCTTATTCTTTATTCCTACTCACAGGAATACAATATACAAAAAGATAAATAAATAAACATAACTATGATACAGAAACAGCTTAAACTGGATACCGGCAATTGATACATATACAATTTTGAATCCTTAATTTTCAAAACCTTCAAGTTAAACTTAAACAGAAAACAGTTACAGTAAATATTTCTTAACGGCTTGCAAACTTTTAAATTCACTCTTCAGATCACTAAAAATACTGCGCAACTTCCTACCTTCCTCTCTTTTTCGCTCATACCTTCTACGCCATCCATCAGCCGCAAGCTTTTCGTTCACCGTTACCAGATTCTTGATGGTTTTAGCTCGCATACCGAACATTAGGGTGGACTTCGTCTCGGCATCATTGTACCCAGCAGGAGAACAACAAATCACCATAGTTGTTCGTGCATTACCTCCAAGAGATTCTTGAAGAATGCGAGTTAGTTTAGAGTCACGATAAGGAACATGAGACTGAAACAGAAAATTATTTAACAGATCAATAGCTTGATAAGGCAGTAGGAGTCATCTTCAAATAAGTACAACATATGCAGACAAGAGATTCAGGTCACCGTAGAGGCTAAAAATATGAGTAAGTGTGACGGATTTTCCTGCCTCAGAAACATACACAGTACAGAACTCTGCTAAGAAGTGAGCACATACAGACATACGTGATCAAAATACAACAATTCAATATCTCACGTGTCATAATCACGTGGAATTTCAAAGTCAACAGTGGCTAGAATACAAGCACTACTACCACCACCACCTGAAAGTATAAACTTACACTTCCTTCCACAAGCGCATTGATCACATTACCAAGAGCAGAAAGCGATTTGTTAATATTTTTGGCTTCGTCCAATACAGTACCCTCAGCGCCTGTCTTCGCAACTGTCACACTATCAGCCAAATCAACAAGATAAAGTTTCCCATATAGTTTCTTTTGAGTTTCCAAGTTCTTTTGTCGAACATTGATTAGGAGTACTGAGTGACTTCGAAGACTGTGCTCGGTCATGTCTATAAATACATAAGCAGTCACAAATTAGTGTCAGCAAATATCCTCAATGTCATATAAACTCCAAGATAACTTAAATTTCATGCACAGAAAACTAATATTTCAGTCAAACCACCAAGCCTAGCTAACAACACTAACGCTCAAGTACGACATATGCTAGGAATACTTACCCGTCACGGCCACACGACGGTTAGCCTTCCCCTCATCAATTGCATCGAAAACCTCTTTTGGAGTGTAAACAAACTTTTCAGTGACACCCTTGGAGATTCTCGTTAGGAGGAATTATAGCTTACTTTCACGCAAGGAACTCGGTCTTTATCCTCATGCACCGGTAGGTTTGTTTTCGAAACTGAATCAAGATATGAATTAGATCGAAAAAATTACCATCAAGCAGATCACGGATTTTTTCCATGTATATTTCGAAGTAAGAAACCTGAAGATAAGAACAGCACCACAAAAATTACCTTAATACGGAACACCAAGTTTTCGTCCATTTGGTGTATATGGTTGAATATATCATGAACTATCCGCGGGATAATACCTTGAAAGACTGGGTCACCTAAAATACCCTGAGGAGAAACAATCAGAAAGCAGAATGTCATACCTCCATAGTAAAAGTCTTTCCACTCGAAGTTTGACCATAGGCGAATATTGTCCCATTATATCCGTTCAGCACATCTGCAACAATGGGCTTGGCCACAACTTGATACACCTCTAACTGAGATGCCTTCGGCTGAACTACATGATCGAAGCTATAGTTTTTACCCTTATCCTTATACGCGCGCGCTTTGAAAAAGGACAGTGGCATTTTTTACGTTGTGAAGTAAATTCTGCTTTTGTTGTTTAAACCACATCAGAAGCTTTTTAGTTCACTTTAACTGATTTATTTAGTTGAAGTGTTGTTCATATTATTCACAGTCTGTGTTTGGTTCGGTATTTACGCTTTTTTTTCACGTATATACATTTGTGTATTTGGTTGGTATAAACCTCACAGTTCTCACGTACATATATTTGTGTTGTTGAAACAAATTAGCGCTATGGGTCCGAATAACAATTGCGGACGACCGGACTGCCACTTTCCGGTGGATGATGGTATGCAGTGTGACAACTGCAGCCTATGGTTTCACAAGGTTTGCACTGGTTTGTCACCAGTAGCCTATAAGAGATGTTGCATGCCGTCATCTCCGTGGCTGTGCAAATTTTGCAGCAACCCGTTGGATGTCCTCATCCAAGAGGCAGTGGGACTCCTGATGTCCAAGAAATTGACTAAAGACGTAGTCGAGAAGCCTGTACCAGAAATCATAGCCAAAAATGGCGGTTCAGGGCATAATTTTAAAACCGAAGGTGTATCGCCACCTGTAGCTCAGGGGGCAAAAGAGGCACAGAGTGCTCAAATGTCTGTAGCGACTAAGCGCAAACGGCAAAGGAAATCTAAAAGGGCGAGTAGTGCCAGCATGGCAACACCAGCCTGTGAAATGGCCACCCCAAAGCGCAGCGTGTCTAGTGCACGAATGGCCTCTAGTTGCGGCGAAAACAAAGTGGAAGAAACTGACTCCACTTGGTTGGTGCCGTCAGGTAAGAAGCAAAATAAACGAAGGAAAGAAACAGCAACCGAGTTCACCAACAAGGTCTCGATGGCTGTTAGTACCAGCCAAACTCAGAAACCTACGGACTCCAGTTACAGTGTTATCATCTGGAATTTGGAGGAATCTAAGAACACAGATCCAGCTGCCCGACATGCAGATGATCTGAAGGCGGTTAGCTCCATAATCCGGGAAATACTTCCCGAAAAAACAATTGGAGTTCACGTAAGAAAAGCCATCAGGATCGGAAAACGAAACCCTGATGCTACGGAAACTTCTCGACGACTACTTAAGATAGTTTTAGGGAATGAAACAGAGAAAAGCACCATCCTCAACAACGCGTTCAAAATTAACGATAAAAGCTTAAAAATAAGGCCTGATTGGCCTTTAGAAGATAGAATCAAAAGAAGAGAAGCCGTGGCTGAACTAAAGGCCAGACTAGAGAAAGGTGAAAAAGACCTCAAGATATTGGGTTTTCGGGTGGTGAGGTCTCGGAAACCGATGCTGCCGAGACCTCTCTTCATAAGCCGGATGAACACGTAGGTGTCTCGGTGTGCTATACGAACGCTTGTAGTCTTAGGAATAAACTCGCCGAATTAGGAGAGTTATCTGAAAGACTACAACCTGATGTGATTGCTATCACTGAGACATGGTTGTTAGTGGGTGTAGACTTAACTCCACTCATACCTGGGTACATCTGTATTCGAGCAGATAGAGTAAGTAGTCGGAAAGGTGGTGGGGTTGCTCTATACATCCGCGATGACATAGGGATTAGGTCAACGTTGTCAGAAGCTCATGACAGCGGTACCAGTGAGGCTGCAAGCTGCGTTATTAATCTGAGCAAAGGCACTTTAACGATCGGAGTTATTTACAGAAGTCCTGCTAGTCAAGCTGATGACTTCGTTCTAAATCACTTGAGGGCGTGGGGTAGTAGAAATAGGTGTCTGGTTGTTGGCGACTTTAATGCTCCACACATTAACTGGGGGGAATTAAACTCCACTAGTCTGTATACCTGTTTCAATAGGGAGTTCACATTGACAGTGCTTGAATGTGCACTCGTGCAACATATGCATGCACCAACACGGTATCACCCGGAACATGATCCATCTACTCTAGATTTGATATTAACACACCAGAAGGAGGACGTTGGTGACATTAGGTGCCTTCCACCGCTTGGCAGCAGTGACCACATAGTCATTGCTTTTACGTTTAAGATTCATTCTCTCATACACAGGTCAAAATCTGCTCGTCCAAACATTTGGAAAGCGGATATACAAGGAATCCGGAACGCAGCAACTTCAGTTGACTGGTCAGTAGATACAAGTCGGACTGTCGAGGAAGCTTGGGTAGGATTTAGAAATACACTAGATTGTGTCACTTCACCTTTTATACCTTGGTACACTCCTCGAAAGCTATCGCACAAGCCACCTTGGATTACTAGTGAAATAAGGAGGCTATTAAGACGGCGAAAGAACTTATGGGACCAATTTATTATGACAGGAAGGGAAAATTTCCAGAAAGACTACCGCAAAATTCGAAATCTCTGTAAGTATGCGATTAACAAGAGTCGTATAGAATATGAGAGACGGCTTGTGCTAGATAGTGTTCACTACCCAAAAAGGCTCTTCTCGTATATTAAACGTAGGACTAAAACTGGCAATGGTATACCGTCACTCATAAGCATTAGTGGAGAAACGGCTGAGTCAGACGAAGGAAAGGCTGAAAACCTCTCTGAATACTTCTGTGACGTCTTCTCGTCTGATAGTACCACCCAGGGATATGGCGAGGTTACTGCCATCGCCACTCAGATGCCCTCAATTGTGGTAGAGCACACAAAAGTCCTCAAACTACTGTCTAAACTGAAACCAGGTAAATCACCGGGGCCTGATGGACTTCACCCTAAATTATTAATTTCCTTGGCGGATATAATATATATTCCACTCGCGGAGATTTTCCAAATGTCACTGACCCAGGCTAAGCTACCCAGGGACTGGAAGGATGCCATTATAAGCCCTATATTCAAAGAGGGGGACAGGCAATTGGTATCTAACTACAGGCCGGTAAGTCTAACATGCATTATAGCAAAGGTAATGGAAACTATTATAAGGGATCAGCTATTAGCTTACGTTGAAACAAATGGCTTACTGGCAGTTGAACAGCATGGATTCCGACCAGGACGATCCTGCTTAACAAACTTACTGTTAGCTAGGGAAGATTGGGTCGAGGCCAGAGATAAAAACCTTCTGTTGGACGTGGTTTTTATTGATCTTAGCAAGGCATTCGACAAAGTATCCCACTTAGGTCTCCTTAGTAAACTTAAAGGTTTCGGACTAGACCAATGCCTATGTGAGTGGTTTAGGGATTACCTAATGGATAGAAGGCAGAAGGTTAGGGTTAACGGTGTACTATCAGGGTGGAAAGCAGTATCCAGTGGAGTGCCCCAGGGAACTGTATTAGGCCCCTTGCTATTCCTATTATACGTTAATGAGCTACCAGGGATTCTTACTTCATCTTCATTGTTATTTGCAGATGACATTAAGATATGGAAAACTGTAAACAATAGCGAGGACAGGTCGGCCCTACAAACTGATCTAGATAAATTAGCGGAGTGGTCGAACCTGTGGAGTTTGAAAATGAATTCTAGGAAAAGCGCAGTAATGCACTTAGGTCAGAAGTCTTATACGTCGTACTCCCTAGGGGACACAGAACTACCTGATGTTAACGAACAGAAGGACCTAGGAATCATTGTCAGCAATGATTTGAAAACAACTGCAAACTGCAATGCAGCCGCAGCTAAGGCTTTTCGAATGCTATGGGCACTCCGTAGGGCTTTCAAACGATTAGATGAGGGCATGTTCCAAATACTCTACGCAACATATGTTAGGCCTCATCTAGAATACTGCGTACAAGCGGCGGGTCCATGCTTCAAAAAGGAGGCATATATCCTGGAAAGAGTACAGAGAGTAGGAACGAAACTAGTTAGTGGTATATCACACCTTCCTTATGATAAGAGGATGGAGCATCTAAATCTCTTTCCGTTATCATACCGAAGGAAGAGAGGCGACCTAATTTTGGCTTACCGTATACTTAAGGGTGATTTAGGAACTGACCTTTCTAAACTTTTCTCTCCTTCTAGGATACATTTACGGGGTCACCGCAAAAAGGTGCTCAAACCGAGGACGATTAAAATACGTGCAGAATTTAGATTCTCTCATAGAGTGGTCAACGACTGGAACTCCTTACCTGATTCAGTAGTAACAGCTCCATCGGTGAACGCTTTCAAAGAGAAGTTAGATCTCTGCAGAGATATATTTTGCAAGGATTAACACAGGCCACAAGAGCCTTCTATCCTTATCAACTGAATCTGAATCTGAATCTGAATCTAGAAGAGTTGTCACAAACTAAAAACCATCAAACATACCCCAAGAGATACAGTTGTGTTTCCATCACCGGGGAATGACACCACGAACTTGCTGTCATTTGCTTTCTCTTGCTCATTAAGTGGTCTTACACGGCAGACAACTTTAATGCTCTCGCTCATAGTAACGACACGCTGAGTAACTTCTCGGGAGCCCGCCAATGTCTTCAGGCAATGAGTGAGCACTCAGATAAACAAATCAGAACACATGTTGAACAGCATGCGTAAAGTGAGCATGAATCAAACTGAAAGAGTGTGGGTGAATTCCTTGCAGTCTATACAGTCTCTTTTCGTTGCTCTGTCTCCTCTCCTCAGTGCCAATTTTAAGAGACTTGGTACTCTGTTCATCAATCGTCTGGTTTGTAGAATTTGAGAAGGTTGTCGTGATGGAATGCACGGTAGGGTCCCAGCTGACTACAGTGAGTAGCAATAATGATAATCTTTCATGAAATACGTATTTAGGTTTTGTGCATGCGTGATTTCAAATGGCCTCTGAGGTGGAGAATAGGATTTTCACCATGTGTAGTGGAAATGAAAATAGATGCCATTTGGGTGAAAAGATCCGCAAATAAAAAGACCATAGGTATTTTTGCACTGATAGCTAGATGACAGATCTCTGGTGCATGCCATATCATAGGCTATTGCCAATCAATTACGCGATTCTCGAACCTATCTGAGCAAAAGTTAGGACTGGTGTTTGAACCTCAACTATGAGACGTGATTCGTTAGTAAACAAAAATAGGGTGGGAGAGAAATCCGTGGCTGAATGAACGAAGGAGTGGTCGGGGAGTGAGGGAGGAATATTACATTATTCCAGGTATTTATCTTCAATCGACAGAGAGAGTGGTGAAGGGCACTAACTGTCCGATTAGTGCTTTCCAGTAAACCACTCAGCCGTCGGTGGCTTAACGTTAGAACGCTCGCCAGCCATGCTTGTGGTGCAGGGTTCTATCCTTGGTCGACGCACACCTTTGCCTCGCCAAGCCGGCAATAAGACTAGTAAAGAAAGGAGGTTGGGCATTAGGCTAGTAACTCCACCTCGTAAAAAATGCCACTGCTACCGAAACTGCAAAGCTCTAGTTTGAAGCCTTGCTCCACTGAGAATGTAAAGGAATCAAAAACTAAACCACTGTCCATTGAGTAATAAACAACCATGTAGGTGGAACACAGTCATGCGGAAAGCACTCCAGATGTTAGCAATAAGTTGCCCCCTAAAGAAAACATTGTGGTAACAGTGTGGTGTTTGTGGAGTCCCGAACAGAGGAATTCGATGGCCACTAAATTACATATCAAGGGTGGTTGCACCGCTTCACACTCTTCGGTATTCTCGTTTCGAAGTTATAAGCACCTCCATGATACAAGCACCTAATCTTTGCTTCTATACCCGAGATAACATGGTTATGAAAGTCACTGGCGATGACTGTATGAGTGGCTTCATTCAGCTCAGGATTTTATCCACAGTAAGCTCTGTTAAAGGAAAGCCTGACCTTTTATTTCGCAACATATATATGTTTATCGTTGTTGTTTCGATACTTCGATTATACAGCTATCTTTTTTATATCCTCAAGACTTTTTACCGGAAATCGTGAAAATTCTTGTTTCTGTGATGGTTAAGTCTATCAAACGTGTAATTGCCCTTAAGAGTATGAGATCTAATACTCGTCAACCATCTGAAGGCTTCAGCTACGTTGACGGTTCTACACTTTTGACACCAGACAGACCCAGCGTTATGGTATCTGATATCATGGAGGAACCGACAGAGATGATTTACTGACACTTCAGAAGTTAATAGCAGACATACAGAGCAAGTTTGACACCATTATGCCCCTAGCGCAACTGTGTGACCCATCACAAAATATCTGTCTTGAATCACTTATCAAATGCGAGCTCATAATTGACTATTTGCCTGAAGCTGTTGAGAGGATTATGTCTTCACATAACGTCTTGGCCTACAACATTCTAGACAGAGAGCCTATTGCCAAACTTAAAGCTCCGTGTCTGAAGGCTCGTAATATGTCGTTGACGGAATGTCAGGTTTTGCGTCTTCGTAAGAAATCTGAAAACCACTCATGTCCGGTGCTTTTCAAGTTCAGGTCTGTCGAAGAATCCAGGAATTTTCTGAAAGCTGGTAAGATAATAGGCTCTTCAACACCCTACACTAACATTAAGGTTGCACCTGATTTAACACCGTGCCAAAGACGATGCCGCTCAGGAAAACTGAATGCTTATAACTCTAATAGGACAAATGTAGAATAATATCGGCGTCTGGTGTCTACACGGTGTCAGCTATCTACCGGGAAATATGTCTTGCCTTAGCTGTAGACTGTTCGCTATGCTAGCAAGAAATTAAATAAATAAATTGATTCTCATAGTACGGTACATGAGGAACGCCAGTTTACAGGCATCATCAAATTGTTACAGAAATAGAACCATATAATTCAATCACAATTTACAGGCAGTAGCAAGATATACTTTACATGTTCGCTGGAGATTATACATACACTTGATAAATGTTAATCCCAGTAGTATAAAACAGCCTTTTCACTTATATACAATCTGTTTCTGTGCACAGTTGGAAAAATCTGCTAGATTGTCAGTGGGTGCAACACGTCAGGAAATACAGAAGTATTGTCATAATAATAATAATGTATGTCTTCGCATTCACAAAAGAACCAGGACTTTGGTGGATGGATTATAAGTGCCTGGGAAAAAAAGCTTGAAGTCAGTTTTCAAACATAACTTCGTTGTGTGCAGAATCCTTGAATTATAGTTCATTGATGTGTTATTTTGAAATCACTGATATGTTTATCTCAATTGATCTGCAATGTCATTGTTGGGAGTTAACAAACATATGCTTTAGACGAATAAATAATGAATTTCTACTGCTCGTGGGTATTTTCTTAGCGTGAGGAAGGTTTATGAATTTCAGCTGTTCCGACAGGAGTTGAGAATGTTAACTGCTCAGCAACATTATGGATATAAGTTCATCACATTATCTAAGGAAAGGTGGGTTATAGTTGATGAGGTATATATGGTGCCCAACGAGTGTACATCTGTCCTTGTGATAGTAATAATATTATATTCTCATTTTTTTACCTGAGGGACGCCAGTTTACAGGCATCATCAATTCGATAAATTACACATACGATTAGTAAGTATAGTTAGTAATGATAATCATAATATATATTTCCTTTCAATGTAGGACACACCAGTTGTACAGGCATGGATAAGTATTATTTAAATTACATGAATTTGATTTATAGTGAAATTACATGGTTGCTCTCCTGTGACATCAGTTAGTGAGCTCATTCTGATAGTTAGTCGTTCAGTGGAGCACATAAAGAAATATTGTCTTCGGATTAACAAAAAAACCTAAGTATGTGTCGGATAAATTACAAATATTTGGGAAAAAAATAAAGCTTGAAGTCAATTCCTCCATATAACTTTGTTGTGTGCGGCATCGTATCTTGTTTTATGTTCAAGTTGGGTATTAATTTAAAATGAGTGATTAATTTTTATGATTTTGACATCATTTTTTTGCAAGTAATACGAGATGTGAATTCAACTGAATGCAGATTAATATTGGTCAATTTCAAGCAGATTTGTTTTACTGCACTCAAGTCACCCATAGCCCGCCATTTGTCACAGCATGGTTGCTCCGTGCGAGTAAGTTGATAAACACGTAGAAAGCTATATAAAAACCATTTTAGATCGTTGACAGTGCTTGTATAAGATGCTGTACAGCGTCTTGTTATGGTGACAGTGGATTTCATCAAGGATGCTGAGCCATTACTAGCCAAACCTTGAGGGATAATATATGAGTAAGTGACTTCAATTGTTTCTCAGCTTCACTCGGAATGTAGATCAATGCAACTTGTACTACAAAGTAAATACAACAGAAATGTACCAGAGGACAAAGAAAAAGTATGTGGATTGGGAAATATTTGTTTATATTCGTTGTACATTGTAATTTGATGAACAAAAATTTGTTTCTACTATGTCTTTTTATGCATTTATGCTACTAGTTTATTTATAGTCTCTAGAGAAGTAAAGGTATTTAAGCGCGTTTAGGTACTGTAGTAGACTAATAGTTGATTCGTTCTAGGAATAAACAGTTTATTTATATAGTCGGTAGAGTGAAATAGTGTGTACAGAGAGCGTTTGAAGCTTGAGACTGTATTGCAGTTCCTGACATCTAGGGGCAGATTGTTCCATATTTTAGAATACATGACTGTGAAGAAGTTTTCGCGGAGTGTTGACTTAAAGGCTTTTATTGTATGTCCTTGATGTCTGAGAATGATATTTTGTGTAGGACCTTATAGAAGAATACTAGGTTTATAATTAGTCGTCTTGTCCAGAGTGGGTCAAGTTGTAGAATCATGCACCGTGAGATGTAGTCTTTCTTACATTCGTAGCCAAGTAGTTTTGAGGTAAAATATCGTTGGATACTTTCAATTCTTAGCTTTTCATGTGTGTGAGTGCTGCTAATAATAAATGGACAGTATTCTAGTAGTGACCTCATACAGGTTTTTTAAGGAATTAGCTTGGCTTCATTGTCGTGAAAGTTCCTGAGTATGCATCCTAAGAGCATCCTCGACTTTTGAGTCTGTGATGCCACTTGCTCAGAGAATGTTAGGTTACTCGAGTACCTCAGACCTATGTCAACGACACTTTGGAGTTTGGTTAGGTTAGCCGAATGAAGCGTTAACTTCATGTCGACTGAGGGTGCACCGAAGCAGATCCAGCCACATTTTTTAAGGTTAAATTGGAGGTTCCATAAAGACGACCAAGCAGTCACTTTATCTAGTTCTTATTGTACAACATTCTGGAAGTATCCTAGGTCATCAGATTGGAATGTATAAGCTACTTTGAGGTCATCTGCAAAGATGAATGGTTTCCCATGAGAAAAGCAAGCGCATATGTCGTTAATATATAGGGTAAATAGAAGGAGTCCAATGACACTACCTCGTACTACACCAGAGGTGACTGGGCTAGGTTTCGAAGTTATAGATCCGAGTTTAACTATTTGGGACCTATTGTTAAGGAATGATTTAAGCCATCCTAATAGTGGGTCACGTATTCCTAAGGATTTCAGCTTATGCATTAGTAGTAAATGGTCGACACGGTCAAATGCCTTTGAGACGTCAAAGTAGATGACAAGTACTAGTTGTCGTCTGTCATGACTGCTGGTCACAAAGTTAAAGAAGTCTAAGTGGCATGTTAAACAAGATCTGGATTTTAGGAATCCATGTTGGTTCGGACTTATAATGTTGCAGCTAAGCATATGCTTCATTAGGTTGTCTTTAACTAGTCTCTCCATAATTCTAGAAGCTATAGGTGTGATATTAATTGGCCTGTAGTTACTGACGTCTGTTTTCGAGCCAGATTTGTGTTTAGGCATAATAAACGTTGTTTTCCACACAGCAGGGTAAGTTTGGGTTTCTAAGGACATTGTGAATGTTTTAAGTAGTAGTAGGGGAATGTCAGGGCCACCATATTTATAAAAATAGGATGATATGCCGTCAGTACCGAAACCTTTCGAGCATTTTAGGGTTCTTATAGTTTGTTTAATGTTAGTATAGTGTAATTCAACAGTACTAATTAAGTTTGGTGTGTGTGGAGATGGAGTTTGTGCCACATTAGTAGCAGGGTGTATATTGAGTAACTGGACTGTGGGCTTAAGGTAGTTACCTGCAAAAGTTGAGTTAAATAATTCACACATGTCTGCGGAATTAGTACATAGCCTACCTTTGTCTATGAGGAGGGAAATGCTGTGATTTTTGCGATTCATTCGCTTCTTTAAGATTTACGTGGTGACTCTAAACTTTAGGAACCCAAAACAACCTTGAGAACGGATGACCTTGATGAATGACCTTACACAGGCAATCGTCTGACTCGCAATGGATGCTGTACATCGTTTGCGATGCAAATTCGCTCCAGAGTTTGTTTTGGATTACTGTTTAGAGAACGGGCTGATAGCGAGATCGAAAAAGTTGCCAGTGCGGAGGTGTCATGCATATACAAAGATACACGAAATGCATCGACGGTTATGTTTACGTTGCAGGGAGTGCAGATGCAGAAAATCCATTATCCAAGCCCATTATCCAACGTTTAGTGCTACCGGGAACAACAATACATACGGATGAGTGGAGTAGTTACAGCCAATTATCAAATCTCGGCTATATTCATGAGGTTGTCAACCATACAACCGGATTTATAAATCCTTTCAATGGAACTCATACTAATTCCATTGAAAGTTTCTGGGGTCATCTCAAAAAAAGGGTAAGATCGGTGAACGGATCAAGAAATCCAATGATTTACAGTTATCTCGACGAGTTCATGTATAGGACTTGGTTTAACATGACTTTAAAGACTCATGTGTCTAATTGGGACTTTTTTTGCAACATATACGAGAACGCTATCCTTTGTAACTATTTTTTAACATTGATTTACTTGTATATAAACGATTTATTAAAATTATGCGCCGTTCATTTTAAGCCTTCTGATTGGTTAATATTGTCCTTGTCAAGGTCATTTGTCCGTTCGTTCGTTTGGGTTCCTAAAGTTTAGAGTCACCCGAATTTGCATCGCAAACGATGTACAGCATCCATTGCGAGTCAGACGATTGCCTGTGTAAGGTCATTCATCAAGGTCATCCGTTCTCAAGGTTGTTTTGGGTTCCTAAAGTTTAGAGTCACCCGATCCTTTGGTTTTATGAATGACTTCCTATGTGGGGAAAGCTCAAGTGTTTGGAGTGGAATGACAGCATCTAAGCATATGTTGGAGTTATGGTAGAAGATGCTCAGAGCTCTCGAGAGGTCATCAGTAGTGAAGTACTCTCTCCATTCTGAGGATCTTAACATTGATTTCACTAGAGTCCAGTCTGCCTTACTGTAGTTCCTGTAAGTTATTTGTTGTGAAGTATGGGTATGGGTTGCATTGATACTTGACGGAAGTGGCAGTGCACACAGCACTGTTTTGTGGTCACACCCTGGAAACTCAGAACCTATTAGGGTAGAAAGGGGACTTATATTGTGGCAGAAGATTAAGTCTAGTACGTTATTACCTCTTGTTGGGGTTGTGCCAGTTTGTTTCCAGCCAAGTATATCCAGTGTGCCCAAGAACTTATCAAGTTTAGTTGGACCTGTGGGTATTTCCCAGTTGATTTCTGGTAAGTTAAAGTCTCCACATAGGATCTTATGATCGTAGTGTAGGGTGGATAATTGTTCTAGAGTATTAATAAGTTGGGTCTCGTAATTACTAAAGGTGCCAGGTGCTCTGTAGGTTCATCCAATTAATACCATTGCGTTATTTAAGTGTAAGTTAACCCATAAAGTCTCAGGCATGTTAAGTGTACTACTTTCTAGCCGTGATACAGTAAGTGCATTCAGAAAGTACATGAGACAACCCCCTCCCTTACCACCTTCCCTGTCACACTGAAAGTGTGTATAGTTATCTAAGCTTATCTCCTCATCCAGTATGTTAGAATTACACCAGGATTCAGTGATGACAATTATAGGGGGTTTGTATATAACTGTGAGTGCTCTGAGCATTGGCAGTTTATTTAGAACAGATCTAGCATTTATGAGGATCAAGTAAAGATGAGATTTGAAGTATTTAAGTTCGTTAATCAGCCCCGAGTATGGTTCAGCACCCAGTAGTACTGTTTGGCATGACGACCCTATGTTAAGAGGAGTTTCGACATCACGCTCATCTATGTCTATCGGGTTGGTGTGTGCTGTTTTCAGTGAAGAATTGAGCGTTGGAGTACTGGATTTGCTATAGGCTAAGGCATTTTTATTTCTAGTTAAGCCAGAAACGTGGTTAGGGATCTTTATTTGACCTAAACTTGTGCATGTATCAAGTGTGCTTAATGGATGCGGGTGAACTAGACTGTTTCTATATTCATGCAAAGGGGGAGCCAGCATTAACGGTTTAGGAGTGTTGACATCCCTACCAGCTGTTTTTTCAACGCTGACAGGGACGCAGGGGATAAAAAATGATTAGGACCTTGTGGAGACCATGGTTTATTATTCGACCTATTGTTAGGTACTATTTGTTTCCTTGTATGAGTTTCGTGTGTACTGCTTTGTGGGTTAGTTCCCAGCAGACTTGTACCATATATCCGATCAAAATTTATTTGTGTGCCATACTGTGGATACCCTGAGTTGTTGGTGATCGAGTTCTGACTATTGCCACTTGTACTATTGAGGGAGGCATTGTTGTGGCGTTGGTTATCAGTGTGATCCATGGTGCTATTTCGCACGTTTTGGGTGCCAATACTATTGACCGTGGGAGATGTGGGCTTATTTATACTGCCATTTTTGTTGTTGGCGTGATTTGGGGTCATATTCTCCTTTTTTACCAATGGACTTATGGACAGGAGAGGACGGGGCCGACTTTTGAGGGATTTTGAGTTTTTTTCCGGGATTATTTGGTGACATGTCTATATCTACGGTGATAGGCGGTATAGTTTTATTGGCTATTTGATTACAATTTAGTAGCCTTGCGGTTGGTGTCTCTCTCTGAGAGGATAATTCTGTGTGGTTTGAGAGGAGTGGTGCGGTGGATTCTACGGTATATAATAATAATAATAGTATATTCTCATTTTTTACATGAGGGACGCCAGTTTACAGGCATCATCAATATGATAATTTACATATACGATTAGTAAGCATATTTAATAATAGTAATTTAATAAAATACATTTTTTCCTACCTGTGTAGGACACACCAATTGTACATGCATGGATAAGTATTATTTAAATTACATAAATTTGGTTCATGGTAAAATTATAAGGTTGCAGTCATTTTGTCTATGGGGACAATATGATAACTAGTCATTCAATGGAGCACATCAAGAAATGTAGAAATATTGTCTTCGCATTAACAAGAAAAAACCAAGTATGTTTTGGATGGATTACAAATACTTGGGAAAAAAATAAAGCTTGAAGTAATTCCTCCATATAACTTTGGTGTGTACGGCATCGAGTCTTATTCTTGATTTATATCCATATTTGATAATAATTTAAAATAAGTAATACACTTGTATACTTTTGTCAGCATTTTCTCCGTAACATCACAAGTGAATAGTACTCAAGGTAGGCTAATAATAATGACAGTCTGTATTTTCTTATAAACGGGTGTTTTCAAGAAATGCAGGCTATTTTTGCAGGTACAATCAGTTATGTTGTAAGTTACAATCGTGAAGTATTATAAATCAATACTTTTTTATTGGTATAAAGGTATATTTCACAACTGTAATCCAGGTTGCGTCGTTGGTGAAGGCAATGCGCAATTCACGAGGGAATTGTAAGATATGGGACCAATAATGTTTGCAGATCATTTGTCATTGTAAATGGGCAAATATCTACATTCTTCATTCTCATCCAAAAAGTCAAATGGAAGCTGAAATGGTGAGAGACAAAAGAAGACAAACAACAACAACAACGCAAAAGAAAGCGAGTGGAGTACTTAGGGAGTGATTAATATGTATATATACATTTATATTCTGTTTAGTAATTATAGTTATTTTGGTGCATTAACTAGCTATTCCCGTGATGCTAACTTTTATATTGTATGAACTAATATTATTGTCCTGTGTAAAAATGTCTATCATGTACTTCCAATAATATAAAAACTTATAATTGTAGTTTGTTGTAACTACACGTTTAATGAACTTAAAATATCTATGTTGGGCGAAAAAGAGGGTGTAGGATTCAGACGCAGAAGTGCACTGTCATCTTTGAGCAGTCTGGTGACTGAGGAGATGAACACTGCGAGTGTGTTTGCATCGCGCACATCAGCTGGTAGTCTATTCCAAATGACTGAAAACTTATTTAAGAAGAAATTATACCGCATGTAAGTCTGACAATGCTCTATAGCAACTAGGTTGTGATGATTTCTAAGATTGTAACTGATGACAGCGGTAGGTTTAATTATTGGCTCGGAGGAGTGCACGAGCAGATTAGTTAGCTTGTAGTAAAAAATCAGGTTTAGCTTAAGACGTCTTTTCCAGAGTGGTTCTAAAATTAGTCTGTCGCAACGTTCGTAGTATTGGAGACCACTTTCTAAGCCAAGAATTCTTAAGGTGAATTGCCGTTGCACTCCTTCTAACTTAAGCTTGTCATTTTGTCTGAGTCCGCTAAGAATAAACGGGCAGTATTCTAAAATAGGTCGGACACATACTTTATATAATAAAACCCTAGTTTCACAACAAAAGAAATTGCGAGTTATGCATCCTAGGGGCCTTCGTGTTTTACGTCTGGCATAATCAGTTTGTTCAGAGAACGTTAAGTTACTAGAGTATCTGATACCGAGATCTACGACTGAGTTGAGCTTGGCTAGTTTACGCCCATTTATTTCAAGATTCAGGTCAAGGTTACTGTTTCCGATACAAGTCCAGCCGCATTTATCAATGTTGAACTTTAGACAGGATTCAGTACACCATGTTGCGAGACTACTTAGTTCAAGATGTATTTTATTTGCCATATCGCTTAGTTCATGAGGGTAGCAGGAGTAAACGACTTTGAGGTCGTCAGCATATAGGAATGATTTACCTGAGGTGAAGCAGTTGCAAATGCTGTTAATGTATACTGTAAATAAAAGTGGACCTAGGACACTACCTTGCACAACCCCACTTGTGATCTGCCTAGGATGAGACAATACAGATCCAACCTTGGTTATTTGTACCCTATTGCTTAGAAACGATTTTAACCAGCTCAGTAATGGATTGCGAATCCCACATGAATACAGCTTCTCAAAGAGAATACTGTGAGATACCATGTCAAATGCCCTAGAAATGTCGAAGTAGAGAACAACAACTAGCTTACGTGCTTCGCGACTACTAGTGATGCAGTTGAAAAAGTCGAAGTGGCAAGTAACGCAAGACCTATTTTTGAGAAATCCGTGTTGAGACCTTGCAACAAGATCTTCCTTAAGTAGATAGTCTGACAACTGATCTTTGACAACTTTCTCCATGATTCGAGAGACAACTGGGGTTATATTTATGGGTCTGTAATTGCGGACGTTTGCCTAACACTCTACGCCTAACGTCAAAATTACTTACCTTATTATGCCACCTAACGCGAGAAAGAGATCGCAAACATCTATGGTGAAAAACAGTCAACCTTTTCATGTCTTCAACTCGTATTGGCCATGTTTCAGAGCCATAGAGAAGGATGGAGCGAACTGCTGGGCAGTACACACGTCCCTTGGTTGATAGCCGGATGTCACGCCTACGCCAGAGATGGTGTAAGTTAGCGAAAGCAGCCCGAGCTTTTTGGATCCGTTCTGAGATTTGGTCACCAATCAATCCGTTGGTGCTGATACAACTTCCCAAATAGGTGAAGTGGTCAACATGTTCTATCACTTCACTCCCTATCACTAAGCTGGGAGTTGACGTAGTCCAGTCCTGTAGCAGCATCTTTCATTTTACAGGGGCGAATCGCATGCCAAACATACGAAGATTGCCGCTCTGAATGCAAAGTAATCACGCCAAGAGTTTCCCTAAATTCCCTACATTTCTTGGCTCCAGTTTCCCCTGAACTCTTGCACCACTGTACTGCTCTAGTTCATTGTTCAGTCAATGAGTGACACGTTCGGAACCCATTCCCCATATCATCCACGTTTCGACAGTCCTCGGTAGCGATTGTCTTAAAATAAGTGTGGATTACTCAGGAAGGAGAGAAGCAACATACTATTTCCCTACTCTAGAGTACAGCACAATATCGTCTGTAATGATTGATCGATCATTGTTGAACTAATTCAGTGTGGATTTATAAAACAATCCTGTTGATTACTGACGTTTCTCTGTTCCGAATACTGCTAATAAGTTTATCAAAGATAGAGTGAATCAGAATTCATACAAGCTCACCATTTATATAATGACAACTACACAACACGGCTTTCGTATGTGATAATTCTGCATAGATCAGTTAGTTCACCTGCTGTTGTGGAGCCAGATACCATTGGTTGTTCGACGCGTATCCTGGCCAAAGGGGTTCAAGAACACTACACCTCATGTCTACAAAAAGGTAATAGTAGTGGCTGTATAAAGAATAGTGTGATCATCGAACATGTCGTCAACACTATGGGTCATTCCGTCACAACAAACACCTTCTCCTTCAAAGTGATCTACAAAGGGAAGAACAGTAACCTGCCAAAGGGGCAATACGCTTTCGTCTCCTTAGCCATTCAGTTGGAGAAACCAGGAGTTATGTATACAAAAGAAAATCATACAACCACTTCTACTGCTATCATGGTAACGACCGTATTGGCTTCTACTGACTTTATGTTTGTGTGCTTTTTGGTTTTTCTTCTAACTCCTTGTAACATTTGTAATTTTTAGAACTCCTACATAATTCCATATTTTCCTTTGTTTCTACGTGCATCCTAATCACAACTCACACATTAAACGATTCATCCTATTACGTAACCATATTACGCTTACTCAACTTCTTTTATGTGTGGATTTACAATAATAACTATTTTCAAGTATTGATTTTGTAGGGATTTTGTTTCATTGGTTGGAGGATTCCATCATGAGCTGACAACAGTTAGAGGACCATTGGAAAACCTGGGAGTACTGTCAGACATCTGTTTCGTCCTAGTTTGAGACTCGTCACAGCACGCGGCCACCAGCAGGGAATTCAAACCCAGGACCTTCTGGTTACAAGGCGAGCTAGCTCGTAGACAATTAAGTCACTGCGACCCTATCCTATGGTCAGCCCATGAATTCGAACTTCTGCCAATTCACGATATAGCGCCACCACTTCCGAATGTCTTCTTTGATGAGTTATTGCCTTACCTTCAACCTGCTGCGCCCTACTGGTCACGGCTTCCCATTAGAACCTGAGGTCAGCCGCCTGAATAGGGTCAGTCGGTGATGTGTGTGTGTGTATAGTAAATATAAAATACCAAACTACTTTTTCAATAGTTGCTTTGTAAGGATTAGGTTTGTTTTCTCAAGTTTGACCACGGACTGATATCAGTTAGAGAACCATCGAGAACCAGCTTGGGGGAGTACTGGACAGCCAGCTGTTTCATCCCACTAGTTTGGGAATCATCGGCAGTATACACCCACCACAATGGTTCGAACCCAGGACCCTCCGGTTACAAGGCAAGCTGGCTCGTATACCATTCAGCCACTCACTGGGACCCGATTCAGTATGAATTCTAACTTCTACCAATTCGTGATTTAGTGCGAGCACCAACCAATGTCATCGGCGGGACATCCATCCTCACACTTCACTGAATGGACCCCACTGGTCACGACTTCTCACCAGAGCTCCAGGAATCTCCGTCCTGTAGCAATTCAAGTCCCAGTGGCTGAATGGCATACGAATTTGCCTTGTAACCGGAAGGTCCAGGTTTCGAATTGCAGTGGGTGCGTACTGCCAATGATTCTCAAACTGCCTTTACCTAATGATAAAAAGTTCTTATCACATTTCTGTCTGCTGTGCACATCCGTGACAGGATATTGTTGGATGGTGACGAAAATTCTGCCTTAACCCAACACACCTATTCATCATCAGACATTTTAGATTCTATGTTTCTTATATGTGAAGTGCTTCTGGCTTGTAAGATGTTTCTTATAAGCTTTAACAATTCGTCGAATGACTTCAACGTATTTTGTCGAAGTCAGTCGGGTGGGACTGAGCCAATAAGCATATAGACACACCTATAGCCGAAGACTTTTCAAGCTTTTCTAGTTCCATTGGCCTTGATATAAGGATAAAACTTGGGCACTGTGGTGGTAGAGTATAACTCCACTATAAATAAAATTTTATTTTGATAACATCACACAGTGTTATACAGTACAGTAATATTAACTGATGAACACGTTTCGAGCACAATTTATTGCCACTCATAATCATATCAAGTCACTCACTCACACAACTTTCTTCCTTCATTTATATACATGAGTGGAATTGATGATTAGATATTTGAATAAAATCAGTAATATAAGATAAAGTACATTCAGAAATAATAATATGAGTGTTATCAATCAAATACAATCAGATGGGAAATAAGACGAGTGTTTTTATAGTCAAAATAAATAAGTAACTTGTTAGAATGTTACAATGTACATGAATTGAAATAGAATTTTAGGATTATTTAATATCCTCCTCTGATTTGACTGATTGGTGATAATAATATCTTCCATGCATATCTCTGGTATTTGCATTGAGTCATTCCTGTTGAATGTGTTGGGTGTAGACTCAATGAGCCAGGATCCAGTAATCAATCTCTCTCTATCTCCACCTACCTATATTACTTTGTAGAATTTAGACTCTGTCCCACCCACCCCATTGTGTGATTGTGTGTTCATGCATGCAGTGCAGTCGCTGAATGTACATTATCCTATATTGATTTTTATTCAAATGTCTAATCATCAATTTCACTCATGTATATAAATGAAGCAAGAAAGTTGTGTGAGTGAGTGACTTGATATGATTATGAGCAGTAATAAAATGTGCTCTAAACGTGGTCATCAGTTACTATTACTGTACAACGAACACTGTATGATTTATCAAAATAAAATCTTATCTATAATGGAGTTCTATTAGCCTTCTCCATGGTCTCTTCTAAGCACGATTCCTATCTCCTCCACATAACTATACTACTGATATTTTACTTAAATGCCAACTTGTCTATAGCGTCAAAACGAATAGAATAAGTAATAATCAATATAGTTCAGACTGATATCCAGTCATTTATTGATTCGGAAGTACTGAAATCAATCTGAAACTTACAATACCGATACACTTTAGTACTCTCACCTTATCCTATCGATCAGTGCATTCATCAAATGCTTTCTCATATTCTTAGAATATCAAAGTACCAAGCCTAATGGACTGATCGCTGTCTATCTGCCTGTCTGTTCTCAACATAGAACTTTGCACCGATATGCGACAGTTCAAGTCGCTACACTCCACTCCTTGTAGCACACAAAGCAAGAGAAGAAAGTAGAACAAACGCATAATAGAGACAGTTGACAGAGATATGAGACAAAAAGAATAGTAATACCGAAGAACAATATAGTTTCATTAAAAATCATAAGTCACAAGGAGTGGATGCATCTGCGCCATCATCGACGACGATTTTGAGCCATATCACACACCAATTGTCTCCAGCCTTCATTGGTGTTTACCGTCCCGGGGACCCCAACCAGTCAGGACGTCTACACCCTCCTACGTTGCTGGCTGGCTTAAACTAACTGTTGTAGATTTAATTGCCTTGTGCTATGTTTTCGTTTAACCGCCACTAGCTCTTTTCCAGCCTGACCCTATGTCAGCCAACATTGCCCGTCGAGGAAGGCGATAACTAGGCATACGTAACACATGTCCTAACCATCTCAGTCGATGTAATTTCACAGCCTCGTCGATTGATTTCCCCTCCTTACCTAGCACTCGACAAAAGCCTAAACTCGATATTACTCACCTGATTATACCATTTCACACGGGAGATAGAACGCAGGCACCTATGATCGAAGACAGCTGACCAGGCTTTTCATGTCTTCCACTCTCAATGGCCAGGTCTCACAGCCATTCATAAAGGAGGGCGGAGCGGACTGATGAGCAGTACACCCATCCTTCGGTCGATAGCCAGCCGGATATCACGTCTACGCCAGAAACGGCGTGAACTGGCATATGCGAAACTAGCCTTCTGTATCCGTGTTGAGATTTCGTCAGAGATCAACCCGTTGGGGCCGATGGTACTTCCCAAATAAGTGAAGCGGTCAACGTGCTCTACCACTTCACTCCCTATTTCTAAACTAGGAGTCAGTGTAGTCCAGTGCTGTATCATCATCTTACATTTGGCGGGAGGGAATCGCACGCCAAACTTTCGTAGATTGCAGCCCAAGGTGTTCAGAAGACTCTGCTGTATTTTGTCAGCGTCCTCGCCTAGAAGGGTGCTGACTGATCGCCGACAGAATCTCAACACAAATACCAAACACTTGTCTGACGTTTACACTGACTTACATGACAAATAATGTATAGGTGATACCAGGTGATACTACTGTGTGTATTGCGCAACAGTACATACTCTGTCCTCCTTTATGACTGTGAGTGAGAACATGGACATTGAAAGTAGCAGCAGTATGTCTTCCACTCTACATACGTTTACATTCTATCCTCCGTGTTAAGTGGTATAGTACAGTGAGTAATTGTTGAGGTTAGGTCTGAAGTGTTAGACAGCAATGGATAGTCAGTCAGTCGACGAGGTTGTGAAGCTACACACCAACTGAGACGATTAGGACACGTACACACACACACACACAAATGCAACTGCCTTTCTCAGTTAAGCAATCTTAGTCAACATAAGACTAGGATTTTAATTTGAGGATGGTGACTAATTAAATGCCCAGACATCGTCGAAGCATCTGCACAAGAAGCCGACAAATATGTCAACCTGAGACCAAGCACACTTCGGTCCAATCAATCGACGGGAAAAAATCTAAAATTCAATTAAACATAAGATTACTTAGGAAAAGTGTGAGAGGTGATCAAATCAAAAGATGACATCAATCTATGAAGGTTTTGACTGCTGTATATCTGGGACTATTGGGACTATGCCTCAAAATCGTTCCAATTTTGATCGTGGGCTAATATCAGTTGGAGAACCATTGAAAACCAACCACGGAGTATTGGATAATTTTTTCGTCACAGTTTGGGACTCATCGACAGTACGTCCCTATACTGGAACAAATGCTTAGCGATGACAGTGTTTGATGGTCACGCGCTAAAGCCACGAACTGATAGAAGTTAGAATTCATGAGCTGGTGGTCATTGAGTCAGTTCCCAGTGGCTGCATGGTCTACAAGCCAGCTTTGCCTTGTAACACGAAGATCCTTAGTTCAAAACCTCTGTGGTGGATCCGTACTGCTGAAGAGTCGCAAACTAGGACGAAACAGCTGTCCATCTAAAGTTCTAACACTGAGAATTCATTCTCTCATGCATTCATCAGAAACCGAGGGAGAAAAAGACAGCATTCTTTACTAAGAATAGAATATATGTGTATTTCAGTGAAAGTAAATTCTATTTACAAGTTTAACTATACAATATTGGATGGATGAGTGGATGGCGTTGTCACCATTACATATCTTCATATTCAATTCGAAGACGTTTCATCCGACTAACACGATAACTAGGATGTTTCTTCGAGGCAGCTAAATCACTGACAATCGTTGAACGACCAGGATAGGCGTTAACTTTGAAAAATGTATCTTCATTTGGATTATAACGTAAAGGTTCAACTTGTATGCTCAAGTTTGCCGGTAAGTCAATATTACCATCTTGTGAATCTTTTGTTATTTTATATAAGAAATCAGGTGTTTCGACTACTGTTGAAAAGTAGTCAATTAATTCACCGATTGTATTGATTTCATGAAGGTAGCTGTTAGCGATATTGTGTTTGAATTCATTGATACATGCGGTAAACATCTAAATAATAATTAATAATAATAACAGCAATAATAATAATAATTGATTAAAAATACTCATTAAAGTTGTTTTCAAAAGAATGGATACTGAACAAAGAATACTCTTTTTGATAACCTGCTATTCATCAGGCTCTACAGTTACATATCCATCCATAATAGTGAATGAATGAATTAGTGTTATGAACGACATTAATGTTGTTTAAATAACATCGAATCAATAATAATATTAATAGATTACAGCTCAATAGCATCAACATAAAAACAAGCTGAATGTCAGAAAAAACATTAGGAAAGATAATATTACAAATTCATGAATTTATAGTCTCAACTGAAGGCCGGCCAGGGCAGCAGGAGTGGCTGGTTGGAATTGCTTCTTCTGCACACAAAGAACTGGTTGTTTCATTCGAATTGCAATAGCCTTTCCTGTTTGGAGCATGCGCTGCTTCTATGTTTTTGGGAATTTATTAGGCACCCGGTAGATGACGGAGAGAAGGATTCTTCAATGCTGGCTGGCTTTGTGTCCGGTTTGCACCCGATGGTCCAATATCGAACTGTTGATGGTTTTCACTACGCCTTTACTTAGCCATAACGAGAAATCTTCTCGAGCACGAAAAATCTAGTTCAAACCGGCCACAAAGCCAGCCAGCATTGAAGAACCCTTCTCCATCATCTACCGGGTGCCTAACAAATTGCCAAAAGCATCGAAGCACCGCAAACTCCAAACAGCAGAGGCTATTGCAATTCGCTTCAAACAACCAGTGCTTTGTGTACGAAAGAAACAAGTCCAGCCAGCCACTACTACTGCCCTGACCGACCTTCAGTCGAGACTATAAATTCATGAATTTGTAATATTGTCTTTCCTAATGTTTTTTCCGACATTCAGTTTATTGTTATGTTGGTGCTATTGAACTATAATCCATTCATATTATTGTTGATTCGATGTTATTTAAACAACATTAATGTTTTTTTGATAACACTAATTAATTCACTCACTATTATGGATGGATATATAACTGTAGAACTTGATGATGAAGTTATTTAGGAGTATTCTTTGTTCAGTAACCATTCTTTTGAAAATAATAATAGTAATAGTAAATTATTATTATTAGTAATAATGGCTTCATTTCAAACAGTACTTTCGACACTATATAGAATTTTAAGCATGTACTATGATATTACATCTGTCTGGCTATCTGTCTGTTTTCAACATAGAACTTTGCACCGATGTGCAGTAGTTCAAGTCGCCACACTCCACTTCATGTAGCACACAAAGCAAGAGAAGAAAGTAAAATGCATAATAGAGACAGTAAACAGAGGTGTGAGACAAAGGAATAGTAATAACGGAGAACAACATAGTTTTATTGGAAATTATAAGTCACAAGGAGTGGATGCATCTTCGCCGGCCATTGAGAACGATTTTGAGCCATATCACCGATTGTCTTCAGCCTTCATTGGTGTTTACCGTCCCTAGGACCCCAACTAGTCAGGAAGTCTACATCTTTCTTACGTGGCCTACATGGCATTTAATTTTCCTATTACATAATATATGTAGGAGTAATAATTAGACAGGATATTTACATCGATAACATTGTTAAATAAGATATTTTAAAATTTTGATTACAGCTTGATTCCACACCGTATTTTTGGTACAACTATGGAATTTTCAGCATGTGTTATCGGTAGCCCAAATTTTGCCTGCCAACCATTGACATCAGGTGTGCGTCGGTAGTGGATCGAACCCCGGACCACGTGCATGGTCGGTGAGAGTCACAACCGCTGTGCCACCGACGCACAAAATTAGAATTTAAGTGGAAATACTACCAACAACAACGACATATCAATGAAAGAAAGAATAAAGAGGGCTGTTTATTTACTGTTCCCCAATAAGTCAGCAGTGTTATGCCTTAAACACTTTTCTCATCTCATAAAATGCGTGGCCTGCTAAATAAGGTGTTTGTAGAGTTTTTATATTCAGTCATCCGAGTATAGAGTTTTCTTCTATAGCTGCTTCTAATTCGACTACCTGATGAGATGCAAGAGGAGAGAGAGTTGTGTATAGTGAGGATGCTTAGAGTCCCACAAGACGACATTCGACAATTCCTCGTATGAGTTTGAGTGTCTGTCGACAACAGTATTAACAATTTGGTTTAGTAACACCTCACTCGTCCTACTAACAGTTTTATGTGCCATTCATCACAGTGTGGCAAAGTTTTTCTTAAGTAGCTCACGAAAGATTACAGGGGAGCAACAGATAGTAGTAGGTAGAATACAAAAGCTTCCTTACATAGAACGTTAGATGTGGGTTCGAATCCCAGATGGGACATGAGTTCCTTCAGGGTTGCAGGACTGCCATGAAGCTAGCAACTTCATCCCGTAAAAATAAACACTGCTACTGTGGTGAGAGCTGTCTGCTATCCAAAACTGGTAGACAGCAATTTACGTCAATGTTAACGTCCCATATCCCATATCTTGGTCATGAGAAAAACAAACAAGAACAAAGACTAACTCAACAACCAATCACAGCAGACTTATCGTGTGCAAATATGATTAGCAGATATATCACCGGACTGTCTAAGGAATGGCAACGAAGTGATGACAGAATAACCTTCAGCAGGAAAACAACCAATCAGAAGACGCCATTTCTCTGTTAATAATAACGAATAATAATGTACATAAAAATCTATAAATATCTGTTGATTTTCTGAATAAACGATCTGTTGACTGACCCTTGTCTTCTGACGTTACACTACTACCGAAACTTCAAAACTCTAGCTTGAAGCCCCCTATGTTCCATTAACAGCATTAAATAGCGAAACGTCCGTAAAAGCAACAACAACAATAATCCTTCTGTTTTTTCATCCACTGGAAAATACAAAAAACGACTTTTATAATAAATTGATGATATTGGATAGTTGGAGGCAATCGGCCACAGGAAGCACCTTGGACCTGGTAGATTTCGTGCTAAGTTGGCACTTACCAGTCAGCACTCGCACTAGTTATTAGTGTCCAATCAAAAAGGGCATGAATTTATTTATTTATTCTAAATAGACTGAATGTGATAAATAAAAAACCAAAAATAACCAAAACGTGAACATACTTTGTATTTTTCAGCATTATCCTGAAAACGATACTCCTTCCACTGATGATGTTGATGATGGTGGTCGGCACTCTCATTATTATCATTCGTAGAAGACTTTAGGTTAAATAACTTCTCGCTCAAGGCTTGAATACGTGATTCAACATCCATCGGTGGACAATAGGGGTCACGATTCATTAAAATATCATTTTTACTACAATCATAATAATCATAATAATTAACATAAGAACAACACGGAATGGACTACACACACCTTTTATCTGCTAATGACTGTAATCTGGATGTGAAACTGTAAACTTTTTGATCACTGGATTGATTCGCGGTTGCTGTTGCTGATGACGATGAAGACGAAGCAGCGGCAGCAGAAACTTTCACCAATGATGATATAGGTATTCGTAAACCCTTGACATCAGATCCATGCATATACATGAACATATTTTTATAAAAGGCATAAAACTTCATTGAGAATGGGGTGGTTTTTTATAATTAAAAAAACATTAATTCAAGAATATTTCAGTCAAAAAATTTTTTTAAAATTATGAAAGCAAACAAACTACTGGGGTTTTAGCACAGATGATTCTATAGTTAGTTTGTAAGGGTTAGTTCTGTTTTTGACGAGTTGATAACGGATCAATATCAGTTAGAGAACCATTGAAAACAACCAGAGAGTACTGGACAGTTGTTTCGTCCTAGTGCTTGGGAATCATCGGCAGTACGCACCCACCACAGTGGCGTTCGAACCCAGGACCTTCCGGTTACAAGGCCAGCTAGCTGGCTCGTATACCATTCAGCCACTGGGACCCGACTCTTCAATGGCCAGCGCATAAACTCTATCTTCTACCAATTCGTGATTTAGCGTGACTTTCACCAACCAATGTCATCGGTGGGACACACACTTGACTGGATGGAACTCACTGGTCACGACTTCTCACTAGAACTCCAGGAAACTCCATCCTGTAGCAAGTACAATAATCACTCTTTTGGAATTTTGAATGGACATCTTTAATCACTTGAAAAGAAATAGTAATGAAGCTATTGATTATAACATGAATAAGGAGTTTACGGCATTAAGAATGTATTGAGCTCGGGTTCACACTCCGTCAGTTGTTGAAAGACCATTAAACATACTTCAGGTAAACAATCATTGCGTTCCTTGATATTAGGGCTGACTTCGATTCTCTCAACAGAAATGATCTCTCTCACTCTCCCACTTTGGAATTGTCGGTTAGAGAGAGGTGTACCTGTGAAGTTTGTTATCATCGTCATCCTGAAAGCCTTATGCAGAAACGGGTCAGTGAGAGTGAGGGCATGTAACCCGTTATTACCACTGTCGCCAGCCAACATAGGGGTTAGACAGGGTTGCCACATCTCTGCATTACTCCACTTTAACATTGTCATCGATGATATTTCCTTATCTAGTGCAGAATGACTGTTTCTTCCGATCAATGACCAGCTCACGGAATACCTCAGCAATCACAATGTATCTATCCATTAACACACAGTAGTGCAGGAGAGAGCTAGGGCAATATAGACAATATAGTTAAATGGATGAAGGAATTGACTACTGAATCCTTGTTGACCAAACCCATACCTAACACTCTCAACGGAAATGATACAATACCAATTCCCAAAATATGGAAAATATTGTTACTAACAAAGAAAGAGGCATAAAATAACAGAATTGCACGGACAAAGCCCAAAAGTTGTCAGTATCTTGATATAACTATCAATAAATAGTGCTCGAAACGCCATCAATAAATAAAACAGTATGGCTACTGGCTATATCATACAGAACTACTTGCCGTATAAATCGACTGTTAGTCACAGCGAATGTATCACATATAAAGCAACATTATGATGAAAACCACAAAAATAAAGTCATTGGTGGTTTAAAAACAAATATAAGTTTCGGATTTACTTTAATACCCTGAAATCCACTAAAAAACCTGAATGAATTCGGAGGAATATTATAGACTACTGATTCTACCACCATAATTCCAATAAACAGTAAGGTGGTACTTCAAAACCAAGTAAAACTCTAAAAAATAAATATTTTAATCCTAAATTGCAATTTCTGATGATGAAAAAAGTCAAGGTTCATTTCTTTCCACTGCTTCAGTGTTGTAACACTTCCACCTCGACAACCGATCGCATTCCTTTACATCCTTTCCCCACAAAAGGACGACTGTGGTCTCACAAAATTACTTCTCAGTAAAACAGCATTTTCGCTATACATAGCTAAATAGGATATAGCCTACTTATCACAGCTTACTGCAGTGTTCTGACACTATATACTCCCGTATCTACATAGCGCACTCCACACAATTATCATACCGTTGAAAAAATTATAAGTCAAACAAATTATCAAGCTTTTCAGCTCGGTAATATATTATCTTTGACTGTCAAATATCATGACCGTGAATAAAACACTGATTATAAAGTCGAACTAATGTAATTTGTATCGACGCTCCCAAAAAGATTTCTTATTTCTCGGTATCAGCGATTCTCTTATTATTCCAATGAGTGTAGTTATATCTGCAACTTACATGCGAGTAAACGTAGCGCAACATTTTGTAAAAGTGCTTTTGCGTTTGGCTAAATTAAATGATAGACTTCAGATATTTCGGTTGAGGGTATAGGGCTTCAAGCTTTTTCTAATCAGGAATTAATGTAAGAGTGTTCTCTAGTTGACAATTTCACTAGCTCAATAAAGCAGACAGACTTCAGAGTGGTTTTCTCCCAAGTAGTCTCCTTTTGAAGGTAGTAACAAGCAAGGCTATTTCGGGCCTTGGTCAATAAATCAGCCACAAAACACTTTTATGACAGCGTTTCTCATTCGCCAACATGACAATGGAAATAGAACTAACTGATCAATTCTTTCCTGTTATAAGGGATTTGCGAATCTCTTAATTAATTTGTTTCACATTTTCTGAACTCTTCAAAATTTGTCCCTATAGTCATATGAAACAGGTAACCCCTCTGCGTTCTATGTACTAAATAAGGCCTGATACAGTTTGGATAAAATGTACTAAACATACAGACATTCAGGCCTCTGGATACTTCCTGAAAATTCCCCAGTATTATAAAACCGTTCACAAAAACTGCGTTGTAAATTCATGCGCTTTTCAGACGGTGGTCTTAAATCAGCTTTTTAGTCCACCTCATCAATAGCCGTTTATTCGTTAATTGTTGCCCACGGTGTGGACAAGGTAAATAACTGAGATCCGATTTATGCCAATTCTCATGGATCAGTGCTTTCGGTATTCAGTCAACAAATCTAAACCTTCCTGAGATGTAAGTCAACCACAGCCATTGCTTTGGAACCTGTAACACCTGATATAACTGGTAAAAATGAGATTACATTATGTAATCTAAATTTTCACAGATTGGAAAAGAAGAATTTCACCACTATCCACGCCTCTTTTCTCAAATTGCTGCAATTTAAGTGGCTGTAAACACTTGTAGCGGCAGTTCACTCCCCAAAATTATTGGCCACAGCATTCATCACTGGACATTGGATGCTGACTCTCACTGTTTAAGTCAACTTGTTTAGCTGAAGGCTCCCGGTCAAGCATCCACACCATTTGGTACTCCGTCGTGCACGTTCTCTAGCCAGTTAAGCAATCATCTCGCACTCCGATTTGGTCCCGAAATATATCTCGTGATTTGGACGATCAATTAATGTGTTTTGCTTTGCCTTTGGTCTACGCGGAACGAATGCTATAGAAGTTGTGTGGTATTAGATCTTGCTTTAGTATACTTCGCGCTATCCGTGAACGTCAACACCCTTACACTCTAAACACTGTCTCTCTTTCTTTCATCACTTAGAAATCATTAATCCACTTTTCGCGATTTTAATGATTTCAAGACTAGACACTATCGCACCCCTAAAATCTGCCATAAAGACAACAACTCTACTCATAGACCACAAAACGCGATGAAAACTAAAGAAACTGAAAAGGAAATGTTATTTGTATAGCGAATTTAGTAGAATACACCAGGTACATGAAACATTTAAAAATCTTGTGGAGAGACATAAGATGAACTCACAACTCGAGCAAAACAAAGTCCTAGGGGACACCTCTGAAACTCGGGAACTCTGCAAGATCTTGCAAAAGGGTAAAGACGGCAACGTTAGCCACTAGGAACATGAAGGCATAATCTATGATGATCCCCAGATTATCAGTGAACTCCTCAGCCAGTGGTTCTTCAATGACGCCATAGCGCATCCCTCCCCAATTCTCCACATAACCTGCAAAAATAACTAGAAATTAGGAGAAATCAACTTTAATATACAAAATACACATAGTATAGATGGTATACCATCTGTCATTTACAAAAATGGTGGTACGGATATGACAGTACTATTACTTATAATATTTACCCTCTCACTAGTGACTGGGAACTACTCTAAAATTTGGAGAGACACGTATATATTACCTAAGCACAAAGGAGTAGCCAAAATAAGTGCATGCAATTATAGGCCTATCAATATGGTAACTGCCATATCAAGTATCATGGAGAAAGTAATCAAAGACCAAATGTCAGACTACTTTCTAAAACACGAACTCATCAACCAGTCACAACACGGATTCCTTAAGAAAAGATCTTGCGTCTCTTGCCATATTTACTTTTTCAACGAAGTCACCTACAGAAGAGATAGAAGAGAACTCGTAATAATCCTCTATTTCGATATAAGGAAAGCCTTCGACAGAGTCCCACATAGTCTGCTAGTCGGCAGGTTATGCCCACTAGGAATATGTAACCCCCTCCACAAGTGGATAAAATCATTTCTCTGTGATAGATATCAGATAACAAAAGCTGGCTCGATGACCTCCAGGCTTAGGCCTAGAACAATTAGCAATGTTGTCATCCAGGGGAGTGTATTGGGCCCCCATTCTTTTCATTATATACATAAAAAGTATATGTGAATGCTTTATCATAGGCAAACCAATACTGTATGCAGATGACTTAAAAGTGACCCACACATGCACAAATACAGATATCGGAACAACTGTGAACTCCATACAAAACGAACTTTTAGAGGCCGAGCATACTGACTTTCATGGATAGTGCGAAGTATACTAAAGCAAGATCTAATACCACACAACTTCTATAGCATTCGTTCCGCGTAGACCAAAGGCAAAGCAAAACACATTAATTGATCGTCCAAATCACGAGATATATTTCGGGACCAAATCGGAGTGCGAGGTGATTGCTTAACTGGCTAGAGAACGTGCACGACGGAGTACCAAATGGTGTGGATGCTTGACCGGGAGCCTTCAGCTAAACAAGTTGACTTAAACAGTGAGAGTCAGCATCCAATGTCCAGTGATGAATGCTGTGGCCAAAAATTTTGGGGAATTATTTACCGCTACAGATTGATAAAAATGGATAGATGGTGTAACACTTGGAGACTCGAATTTGATGTCGAAAAGTGTGGCTGGCTCTGCATAGGCTGTTCCAACCTAGAACTCAACCTAGCAATTAATAATAATAATTTATATTTCGTATAAAGAGGTAAGTTTACATTAAATGCATGCCGTTTTTACAGGCACGATCAATTATTTTACGAATTACAATTATGAATTAGCATACATTATCACTCTTTTTTAAAGTTCAAATTGTTGAATTACAGTACAAGCAATCGGAACAGATTCTTATAATTGTTAATTTGTAAATCTTTCACGAAGGTCTCCATCGAAGTTGAGCGACAACCCATACTTCGTTCCATTTCCTGATGATAGTAATGGCCTATCAATAAACAACATATATTTGAGTGAGTACTGTGACCCCACGTGCTTCAACGCTCTTTCAGGAATAGGAGAAAATCCTGCACAGCTACAAAGTGGTATAAAATGCAATCATGAATAATATATTATCGGAAGTATATTTACAGGAAAAATACAAGAATAAGCTATACAGTATTTGATATCATAGTGCACATTTGCAATGTATGATGCTAACCATATTGGTCTTACCATGGGAAATTATGACGTTTTCTATGAAAATAAAGTTATTCTCAAACATGGGTGTTGTTATGTTTTTTTATCATCAGAGCAACCGAACTTTATGCGAGAGAAGAGTGTGAATGATAAAAAAGAAAAACAAAAGAGTAAATTTCAGCTTTACTAAAGGCCTAGGAAGTTGAGATAAAATAGGGTATAATAGTAATTAGTTAGAACGATTATCGTGAAGCATATAAGTGACATTTCAGAGAGAAGTGACTTGAAGGATTAGAACCTGTTGGATATGGTAAAGTGTAGGATGTCTGGAGAACTTTTGTATGGCCCATGGGATAGCATCTTGACACGAAACTGAGCAGGCTTGTAGATGTTAGGAGCGAAAGCATCATTTTTTTATAAGTTAAATCTGTACCGTCATTATTGTTTTAGTTTTTTAAATTTTTTTTCATACATTCAGTATCTAAACTCATGTTTAATTCTCGAGCTGCCAAAATAATGCATGTTGCTGTCCTACAGATAGGAGCGATTCACATTTGTGACCACTACCATATCTGCTGATCAGCACGCGCCACCCTCCCCCCTTTTTTGACATTAAGCTCTGAGACCTTTTACAATGACTGCAGTTGTAATATTAGACTGCTTTGACTCCGTCCCAATCATACAGTATGCTGTACATCAGCAGCTTTCATGACAAGTGCTTCCCATTAGATCACATGGCACAATAATACCAGAGGACATTGTCAGCAGTATTATCATCATACTAGTGAACAAGTGGGTTACTACAAAAGACTAAGAAATTAGGTTTCCCTAAAGAGTTATGAAGTATAAAATAGCTAATATTAGAGCAACCAAGTTATATTCTATTTAGCAGTGTGATATGAGTAGTGGAACAATTAGTGATAAAGTTATGTAAAGTGGTCCTGAGTAAGGCAACTGGTTAGCAGAACTTGTTATGCTAAATTTTCACGACCGATTTTAAATGGTGTGAGTTACACATTGCAAAGTGACTCATCAATTATATAATGGAAAAAATACTACATAATTTTAACGTTATGAATTTTTTAGAAAATTGTATGAAAATGGGTAACTGGTGACTGAAGATAGTCATTTCAACTCAAAAATAGTACTAATAATACTAATAATATATTTGTAACAAACGTCTAGGAAATTGCGTTTAAGAAGTATCAAGTATAGAAGTAGCTAGTATTACAGCAACTAAGGCCACAAAATCCCCAGACTCAAATATGCACTAGACCTAAAACTGAAACATAAACACAATCTATCATTTTATGAGCACATCTCGAAACAAGTATGGAAATCACGCAGGCTTATTGGTTTCCTACTCAGAAACTTCTACAGAAGTGAATCCAGAATACTACTGTACAACGTTCGTGTGCGACCACTCCTAGACTATTGTTCATTCATATTTAGTAGTATACGCATAGAAGACGAACTGAAAGTTGGAGTAGTACAGAGGTACTTCACGCTAAAAGTACTCGGAACCGAAAACGGCACAAACTACTCCACCAGAGCCCGGTACGTTCGAACCAGGTGACGCTTTTTGCACGTGTTTTCGTTTATATTCATTTATTGCTTACTGTTGATTAATTTTAATAACGATGGGCCGAAATTCTAAAAAGAGTGTTCGTGTGAACACCAGTAATTTAGAAAATAGCACCAGCTCGTCTAATAACACATTACCACACCTTATTATTAGTAGTTCATCCAACATAAAAGACTCGAACATAACTCTGACCCCTGTAATACAGGTGGAAGATGTTCTGTCTGAAAAAGTAGAGCTCTCTTACTTAACATGCATTATTAAAGAGATGCAGCTACAGATTCATGAATTAAAAACGAAATTAAGTTCATTTGAATGTATACCCGAAACTGTCTCACTTATGCAAAAGGAACTGCAGGATCCTACAATCCTAAAGCTTTTTAATATGACCTCTAGAATGACGCCTACTGACTCAGAAAATGCGAAGGAGTTAGAAAACGCCATTGAGTTTCTATCCAGCGAAGTTGTTAAAAGGCTGGCTTCGAAACAAAACGCTATAGTGTATAATGTACCAGATAGCGAGCCCATTAAGTCGGTCCAGCACTCATTGCTGAAGGCTGCAAATCTCTTGAGTGCACCTTGTCAGTGCATTCGCCTAAGTGAAAATAGACCTAAAGCATCCCTGTCCTATACTCTTTAGGTTCGACAGCTACATAATAGCTGAACGATTTAAGAAGGCCGAAGATCTTCTGGCTACTGCCACTAAATTCAAGACTATTAAAGTAGTCTCGGATAAAACAACTAACCAAAGGCAAGCAACCAAGAACTCCTTCGATAGAAAGTTGATCACACCGAGAACTACACCTGGTATCAGTGCTAAAGTGTCGACGGACACTGAAGCACAGCAAGTCACCTGTATAGTTTTGGAAAAAAAATCGGCAAGTAAAAGCGACTCGAAACTCAGTAAGAGCAATGTCACTGGGTGCAACCCTAAAGTACATGAGAGCACATCTGGAAAACCTGCTGACATACATGAGGTTGATATTGACTCACAAACTATGTCTGACCAGAAACCACTGGCAGACCACACTCAATCTGGATGCAAGCCCGAGAGTCCCGCAGTAGAAACTGCAAGAAAGACGACAAAGCCTAGAGTCCCACTCCAGACTTCGACATACCTCCCTCTCAATAAGTCCAATAATTCTAATAAGCAACATGTCAGTCTAAAAAAAGACAATGCATGGGTAAAAAACCATATTCTCAAAAAAGTCATCCATCATGTGAATGAGGACACCCCTTCCCGAACTAGGAGTAATATGCCTAGCAATGCACATAACTTGGGAATGCAACGTAGAACGGATCATCAGGATATAAAGAGCACTAAACGGGGCTCATATAGGCACCATATTAATGCATATTCTTGTCCAAACTCTCACACTATCTATGTTGAACCTCAGCAACATAATGAGTATAGATCGACACTTGACCCTCTCAATAACTTCACTCACACATGTGATGTGAGCCAATATGCATACGACTATGAAAGACCCATGAGGTACAACTACCAAGGTAATCTTAACACAGGGTACCTAGGTCAAGCAAACTATATATCACCAGTAAATGAACGCAGATGCCCACCGTGCAAACTTCTTCATAGTCATGTACTCTAAGATCTGGAACAGTTTACCCCTAGAAATAAGGACCTGTCACTCTATTATAACCTTCAAACGCTTGCTATATAAACTGCTTCATCCCAATGACTATGCCAATCACACCGCACCACTTATTTCCAAAACGCATGAGCTATTAGAACACTATAACGCCTAGACTCATTATTAAATATTACGACACTAAATAAACTCTAAAACCTCTCAAAATTACATGAAAAACAACTAGATTATAGGTAGTGTTTACTATACAATGATATACATTTGTAAACATTTATATGTACATAAAATAATAATGTTCTTTCCATATTTACATACTTTATCTCCCTGCTGAGCGTAATCTTCTATATACCTCCTGGTCGAGGTCGAACAACCCAACATCTAAACTGAAATGACCATTTATGTAAATTCAAACTCAAATTCCATGAACGATCCGATGCTACCATTTGAAAACGCTGGCTAACATTCTGTACAAGGATTATTCTTGATCTGATATAAAGAAACAACTGGTTTTCAAGTAGTTTTCAATGTGTTACTCAACTTACATGTACAATCTGCCATGCTGACGCAAATGGCGCAAATGGATAGTTCTAGAATTGACCCCATTTGATGCAGTAAAACAATCTAACATTACCTTATCTAATTTTCGTATCAAAGATCAAATTTCTTTCCTATTATAAAACTACGATAAGACTGCTGACAAAAATGGAATAAATACATTATTGACTCAAAATAATACATCAACAAACTTTATCTCACGGATGCTGTTCACAACAAAGTTTTATAGGAGAATTGACTTCAAGCTTTATTTTTCCCAGATATTTGTATCACATTCATCTGAAGTCTGGGTTTTTTGTTAATGCGAAGACAATATTTCTATATCTCTTTATGTGTTACACAGACAGACTATTTTGCAGACTGTTCTGACTGACTCTAATGTTAGATTGAACAAACAAACTGTAATTTATATAATAACTTATCCATGCCTGTACAATTGGTATGTTCCTGCATAAACAGGAATAAATATATATATCCCGGATGCTAAAAGTCAAAACATACAACAGGATTATTTTCGGATGCAGCAAACAATAGCCCCACTCGCTGCACAATTCATCCAGGAAATAGTACACACACTGACTCTGTCTCACCTCAGAGCCCCTCCAAACATAACGTAGGGATAGTAACAAGTAACCATGTTAACCCCTCCTCCAATAACTCTGGTTTACTAACGATTATGCTCCTGAATGCTAGATCTCTCCTTAACAAAATAACATCGCTTCGCTGCCTGGCATACATAGAACGGCCAACACTAATAATGGTGACTGAAACCTGGCTTACTACTGATATACCTGACTCAAAGCTAGTAACAGACAACTACGACATCTATAGGAACGATAGGGTTGACAAAAGAGGAGGCGGCTGCTTAATATATGCCTCTAAATCCACTAACTCCAATACTTTCGATAGCCCAACTACCGACAAACTCCCTGAATCTAAGTGGATAAGCATCCACACAAACGAAAATAAAATTCTCGTGGGATGTATATACAGACCCCCTAATAGCCCTCAAATGACTGATATAGCTATTGGAGAAATACTAGAGCATGCAGCTATGCTGGACTTTGACTACAAAGTAGTCTGTGGCGATTTCAACTTACCTGGAGTAAACTGGGATACCTGTACAGGACCTAGAATCCATAACGAGCTACTACAAGCTATAGACGTAGGCGGATGAAAGCAGTGCGCACGCCTCCCTACAAGAAATGAAAACACTCTTGACTTAATCCTTTGTCATGAAATAGAGCCCATCTCGATAGAGGTAGGAAATAAACTTGATAACAGTGATCACAACATATTGTACTTCACACTACCCCTCCGACTAACAACTAAACACACACCTAAAATTTCCCCGGTGCACTATCAATATAGGGACTATAAGAATGCCGATTGGGAATTCCTATCAGATCTGCTGAGAAGTTCTGACTGGGAAGAATACTTCATTAACAATAACTTAGAAGTATCACTTGATATTTTCTACAAAACAATTGGCTCAGCAAGAGACATAATCGCGCCCCTAAAATCTGCTCTAAAGACACCAACTCCATTTATAGACCGCAAAACGCGACTAAAACTAAAGAAATTGAAAGGGAAATACCATGTATTTAAGGAATTTAATGCGTTAAACCAAATACATGAAACTCTTAAACGGCTTGAAGATAAACACAAAATGAGGTCACAACTTGAAGAAAATAAAGTGCTTGTGGGTAACTCCAAAACTCAGGAACTTTGTAGGATATTGCAGAAACGCCTAAAAAGCAGTAAAGACAATACTGTAAGCAGCTTGGAGCATACGGGTATAATATACAATGATCCCCAGGTTATAAGTGAACTCCTCAATGAGTGGTTTTGCAATGACGCCAGAGTGCACCCAACCCCAAATTTCCAAATGACCTGCAAAAGCAACCACAAATTAGGCGAAATAGACTTTAATATACAAAATATAGACTCAGCGATCAAGAATTTGAAGTCTAATGGTAGTACTGGAACAGATGACATACCATCTGTCATATACAAAAATGGTAGCACGGAAATGGTAGTCTTGTTACTGAGAATATTTACTCTCTCGTTGGAAACTGGAACTTATCCTGAAGTGTGGAAAACCACATACATATTACCTAAGCACAAAGCAGGGGCCAAAACCAGTGCATGCAACTATAGACCTATCAATATAACACCGGTAACATCCCGAATAATGGAGAAAGTGGTTAAAGACCAAGTGTCAAACAACTTACTAGAACATGAACTTATCAATCCATCACAACACGGATTTCTCAAAAGGAGATCATGTGTGACCTGTCACATAGACTTTTTCAATGAAGTTACGCGAAGTAGGGACAACAGAGAACTAGTAATTGTACTATATTTCGATATAACAAAAGCCTTCGACAGAGTTCCCCATAACCTGCTAGTCAGCAGGTTATGCTCACTAGGGATATGTGACCCTCTCCTGAGCTGGATAAAATCATTTCTCTGTGGCCGAAGTCAGACAACGAAAGTTGGCTCGATAATCTCAAGGCCTAAACCAGTAAGTAGTGGTGTGATCCAGGGAAGTGTATTAGGCCCACTCTTATTCATAATATATATAAACAGTATCTGTGAATGCTTTAGTGTAGTTAAACCAGTACTACATGCAGATGACTTAAAAGTGACGTATAAATGCAAGAACACAGATCTTGGAATAACAGTAAACGCCATACAGCAAGAATTAGAAAAAATGGATAGATGGTGTGACACCTGGCAACTCCAATTTAATTTCGAAAAATGTGGCTGGCTCTGCATAGGTTGCAACAATTTAGAACTTGACCTGACAATTCAAGGCCATGCACTTCAACGACTGGAATCTGTACTGGACCTAGGGCTGAAATATTCACATAACTTATCATTTTCTGAACATATCTCCAAACAAGTGTCAAAGTCACGCAGACTTATCGGCTTTCTACTCAGGAACTTCTACAGAAATGAGTCTAGAATTCTGTTGTACAAGGTTTGTGTGCGTCCTTTATTTGATTACTGTTCATTCATGTATAGTAGCATACGCATACAGGACAAATTGAAAGTCGAGGGAGTGCAGAGGTACTTGACGTTAAAATTACTCGGAACTGAAAATGGTACGATCTACTCCACTAGATGTGATACCCTAGGACTAGAAACACTATGGCTAAGACACCTGAGACTAAACTTGACACTTTATATAAGCTTCTAAACCACTTGGCCTTTACCTCTACTAATGGCACTCGACTTTCAGATGACAATGGCTACAAACTAAGACACACTAAGGGTACAGTAGCTATCGAACAATGTAAAACAGCCACCAGGCAAAAGTTTTACTTGATTAGGTATGCACAGATATGGAATAAACTGCCAATGGAAATGCGTCAAGCAAGTACATTGGCCTCCTTCAAAAGGGTGCTTAATGACAAACTACAAGAGTTTGCAAACGATAGTAGTTCTAGTTCCTATCTGAGAGCCTCCGAAATTATAGGTCCATTTAATGTATAAGCTTAAATACTACACCTGTTGTTTTTTGCCTATATTTATAATTCTAGATAAAACATTAACGGTTAAGATACGTATCCTCAAACAGACAAGAAATCTCGTTTGTAAAACTACTACCCAACACAATAAGTGGAATAAAATGGACATAAACCGACAACATGAAAAAGGTATAACTCACCACAACATCACAAGGACAGATGAACGCTCGTTGGGCACCATATATCCCTCACCAACTGCAACCCACCTTTCCTTAGATAATGTGATGAACTTATATCCATAATATTGCTGAGCAGTTAATATTCTCAACTCCTGTCGGAACAGCTGAAACTCATAAACCTTCCTAACGCTAAGAAAATACCCACAAGCAGTAGAAATTCATTATTTATTCGTCTAAAGCATATGTTTGTTAACTCCCAACAATGACATTGAAGATCAAATGAGATAAACACATCACTGATTTCAAAATAACACATCAATGAACTATAATTCAAGGATTCTGCACACAACGAAGTTATGTATGGAAACTGACTTCAAGCTTTTTTTCCCAGGCACTTATAATCCATCCACCAAAGACCTGGTTTTTTTGTTAATGCGAAGACAATACTCCTGTATTTCCTGTTGTGCTGCACTCACTGAAAAGGCTGTTTTATACTACTGGGATTAACATTTATCAAGTGTATGTATAATCTCCAGCGAAAATGTAAAGCATATCTTGCTACTGCCTGTAAATTGTGATTGAATTATATGGTTCTATTTCTGTAACAATTTGATGATGCCTGTAAACTGGCGTCCCTCATGTACTGTACTATGAGAATAAATTTATTTATTTATTTAGATGTGAAATTCTAGGACTAGAAACACTATGCCTAAGACGACAGTGACTAAATCTGCTACTCTTCTATAAGCTACTAAACCACATAGTGTATACCCCGACTAATTGTACTCGGTTTTCATAAGACACTGGGTATAACCTTAGACACACTAAAGGTACGGTGGCTATAGAACAATGTAAAACAGCCATCAGGCAAAAGTTTTTCATGATTAGGCATGCTCAAATATGGAACAAACCACCTGAGGAAACACGACTAGCAAGCTCACTGGGGTCCTTTGAAAAGGCACTTCATGACACAACAAGTGAGTTTGCAAGCGATACTGGTGCTAATTATCACATTACAGCTTCAGAAATTATAGGCCCATTTAAAGTATGGACTTAGAGACTACACCTGTTGTTTGTTTTGCCTCTGTTTATAACTTCAGATAAAATGCAACAGTCATGACAAATGCACCCAAACAAACAAGAGTCGACCGAGTGATGTCTCACAGATACAAAGAGTGAAACGAAACAGGCATACGAATGAAATATGAGGAAACAAGGTCGAAACTTATCACAATATCACATGGGAAGATACAAGTTACTTGGAAATCATTTATAATCCACCAACTAGTCTACTTTCTGAAAAGAATGCGGTGATACTCTATCCGCAGTGGCGAGGAATTTCACAAATTCATAGTTTCCGTTGCATATACTCACTGGTGGTAGGAGTCAGTGAAGAAATTCATTTAAGGCATACGCATTCTTCCCATGATCACGATGATGCTCTACGGAATATAGTAAAATCCTAGAATAATCAAACCCCAAACAACACGAAATTAACTAAATCCGCACGGCGAACAAGTAGTAGCACACATCTGGATATTCATCCACATGTTGTTCACACTGAGAAATCCGAATCACCACCTATACATAGCCAATTAACCAGGATGTCTAAGAAGTAGTGAAAATATACTGACAGCTGCATTTTTAATCCCACCAAATTATATGGTTCTATTTCTGTAACAATTTGATGATGCCTGTAAACTGGCGTCCCTCATGTACTGTACTATGAGAATAAATTTATTTATTTGTTTATATCTGATGGTAATATTCTGTTCCTGCAAGCTTCATTCGACATTTTGTATTCAATGGTTTGCATCCATTCTGGTTCCTGACCGAAATAAACTATGAAACCCACCGGTTGCTGGCTATGGTGTTTCATTAATACTTCACATGTTTAACTGGATACTAACTGCTGTGGTGAGCCTCTCGCAGATTATGTTGTTGAAAACAATTTCAATAGTTGGCTTGTAAGGATTAAATTCATTTCTTACGAGTTGATCATGGGTTGATATCAGTTAGAGAACTACTGAAAACCCGTGAGTACTGGACAGCTGTTTCATCCTAATTCGGAAATCATCGGCAGTACAAGTTAGTAGAAGACAGAATTCATGGGCCACGCAATCGTGTCCCAGTGGCTAAATGGTGAATGAGTTTGCCTTGCAATTGGCAGGTTCCGCGTTCGAACACTGCTGGTGGGTGCGTACTGCTGGTGATTCCCGAAGTAGGATGAAACATCTGTTCAGTACTGCTTGTTTGTTTTCAATGGTCCTCTAACTGATATCAACCCGTGAACGACTCGTGAAAACATTACTGTTGGTAAACAAGCCATTTTTATGCTTTTGTGGATAGCCCACCGTATCGGCCACGTGTAACTCAACCTTCAGCTTTTACGCGCTTGTTTGACAAATTCAGACAATAATGACGCCTAGGATTATATCATTTAAATTGTTTTGACCTACGTAAAGTGTACTTACCGACATTATTCCATTACCTTTCCTCGCATGAATATCCCGTGCAAGTGAAAATTGCAAATATGCTTACTCCTTGTGTATAATATTTGTCATATTGATGATGCCTGTAAAACGGAATCCTTATTGTGCACAAAATGGGATTACATTATTAATACTTTCTTCCATTCCCTCCTCAAGATTTGCCCATCCTCGTGAGTAGAATTAGTCTGCGACCCGCAAGATGTTTGTGCTTGATGTGAGAACTTTCCCAATCCACTGAGGGGCCAATAATGTACTGTCTGAAAAGCAACTCGTGTGAAAGTTGAGGACAGACAATGTGGGTGAGATAACGAGATAGGTGAGATAACCACCTAGCGGCAGCGTCAAAAAGATGTGTGGAATTAGATATCCGCTCTGTTGTCTAAAACGTGCTGTAGGACGCCGTTCCCCCTGCCGAGACACTGACTTAGCAGGAGGTTAACAGGAGAAGAAATTGAACAGCATCTTTTCCTCCGTGTCAGTCTCTGTTCAAAAATCAACTCAAAACTTTTGGCATAGGTAACGGTCTATTCCAAATAATCAGAGAACTATTCAGGGAGAAGTTTTTAGTGTATACGTCCGATACCATCCTACAACGACCATGTTGTTATGATTTCTGAGGCTGCGACTGAGGTGCATTTAATAATTCGCCCTAATGTATGTGAAAGGTGATGGATCAACTTTCAAGGGCAGGTGGCGTTTGGCCTTGACTACCGGCGAATGGCGACACTCATGGTATTCAAAGCCGCATTCTGAGCCAAGGGGTTTCAAGTGAAGTGTCCCTAAACTTTGTCGAGTTTGCTGTTGTCACTTGGCCGAAGTCCACTACGAATGGACAGTATTCTAAATAAGGTGAACACACGCTTTTCACATTCAAAGTCTTATGGAACAAAGGGAAATCGCAGGTGAAGCAACCTAGAACTCTATGTGTTCTATGCCTACTGTGGTCGGTTTGTTCAATATAACATGTAATTCCGAAATCTACAGCTGAGTTAATTTCAGGAGGTTCCGGTCATTTGCTTTGAAAATTAGGTGAGGATCATTATCAGCAATGCAAATCCACCTGCATTTCATGGTGTTTAATTTCAAACAGGGTCTAACTCAAAATAGTGCGTCACGGCTTGTTTCAAGATAAACATTATTCGTCAGGTTGCTCAATTCATGAACATCCGAAGAGTAGACGAAATTAAGGTCGTCGTAGTATAAGAATACTTTACCCGGGAGTAGTCATAAATGCCATTAATGTGGACCGTACATAGAAGTGACCCGAAAACGCTACCTGGTTTAACCTTAATGTTAATTTACCCAGGGCGAAATATACAGGTCTCGTTTTAGTCATCAGTATGCATATTTGGTAATGATAATGTAAAACATGCCAAGAACGTGAGCCACGTTTGATCAGTTAAGCGCACAAAATATCATTAATTTCCACTTGGTCTGCGACCAGCTTGAGGCTCTCGTTCATCCTCCATATCTACTGGATCACTAAAATCATTAAACTAATCCTCGAACTACCACGGTAACTCTCGGCAACGGAGTCTTAGTGATTACTACAGCATCAATTGGTCAACTATTGGAAACATGCAAAGGACCATGGTGACACCTTGAGCTAGAGGCTTCATTACAACACATCGAAGGGCTGTATGACATTGAAGTTGCTGACGTAATATTTACTCGCCTTCACGACTACTCATACTGACGACATATCTGTCGCAGGACAGCAAGAGTATTACCGAGTCTTTAGTCTTTCTAAAAAGGAATGTGTCATCCACGAAAAGTCACTGGGCTTGAATTTCACTAAAAAGTTTTCTGACCCCAACCCGCCCGGTCGGCAGACACGTTTCAGCATTACTACAGACAGTTAGGAATGACCCTTGTGCTCTCACAAGTGTATGCGTATAAGGCACACTGGTGCCTGGGCTAAAACATTTTGCTAAACCTATGGTTCATGTAAGAACTTCCAGTTTATTCCACAGGCACCAGTGTCACTTCTGAAGGCTTTAGACTGACAGGTTATTTTTAAGCGAACAGATTCCTTTACCAAAGCATAGTTTTATAATGCAGCATCCAATCCGAAGAATAATGATGATCTAACTCCACTCTTGAAACACTGACGACAAGTTTCTTCACTGTCAACTGCAAATCTAGATATAAATGGTCTTACTCGTGATTCTTCGCTTAGATGGATATTAAAGTATCAGACTTGTAGCTCGACAATCCCACCAAACTGATGTTTTGTAAGACAATGGCTGAACATTTATTGTGACAGACACTAAGTGGCCTTGAGTGAAGAATCTGAAGAAAGGAATGTGAAAATCCTTGAGTTCATCAGCAAATTGTGTAATGAAATGATTGGGCCATCCCCTAACCCTAACACCTAATACGACAATTAATCCTGTTTCTGAGCGTTACAGGTAGACAAATCAGACGAGCAGAAAGCTTCGATGCAGAACTCATTGAATATTGGATAGACTAAAGTAAAGCTACCCAAAATAACAACCAGCCAAATGACACGGAACAGATCAGACATGGATAATGAGATTACACGATATAATACTGCAGAAATGAGGTGTGCAGATAATCTATGACCATGGTGCAAGCTTAAAAATACCAATCATGCGACGTCTTATGATTCGTGTGACAACGTTTTACATGAATGAATGGAGTGGTTAGAGACTGTCTCCATCCAGCCTTATTATCAACTGCAAAACATTCTTCTGCTTCTGTTGATTCGTTGCACGGGACACACATCAATTCCATGGAATGATTCTGCTGGGATTCAACCGGTAAACTATTTTGAAATACAGTCATCTCTATTTTAGGGCTGACGGTATCGACGTTCGCGAGTTGTACGGATTATACTAACGCAAGATCTTATACCAACAACTTCTATAGTGTTCGTTCTTCGAGTACCAAATGGTAAAGCAAAAGACCGAATTTTGTCGTCCAAAGTACGTTTTATATTTCGGGACAAAATAGCGGGTAGAGGTGAATGCTTAGCTAGCTAGTAATCGTGCACGCACGTGACACGACGGAGCACCAAATGGCGGGGATGCTTGACCGGAAGCCTTCAGCTAAACAAGTCGACTTAAACAGTGATGGTCAGCATCCAATGTTGAGTGATGATTGCTGTGGTTAATAATTTTGGGGAATTATTTACTGCTACACTATGAATTAATGGGGAGTAATTAGTTGGGATTGACAGAAAAATCCCCGGTGACGAATTGGAAGGCATTTCTTGATCACAGCCTGTATTACCCTCTGTGTAATTTTGTACTACATCTTTCATAATCCATAAATCCTTCTGCGTAAAGTACGTATTTTTACTATGTGACCAACTAATTATTTGTTCAACCAGGATAGAAAACATAGGCACCAAGCCTTCTATCCTCAACCAATAAATCTGAATCTGAATGTCAGCTTGTGTCGCCGTGCTTTGTCTCGTGATGTGACTGTTTTCTCATTGTCATTCGATTGCTAATATCTTCACCCAATGATGATGCCCAGTGAAAGTATGAAGTAAGCTTCATTTGCATTCATGTTGCTTAAGCCATAATGCCACCATATACAACCGAGGCACCGGGTAATTCGGCTCTGAAGGTCATGTTCGGTTTGGGATCTGCCCCTCCTAAACATGATCCACCAGCCTCAATGGAACCGTACGATCTCGGAAGAGATGGAGATCTTGGTGCTCTCAGTAATGCTCAACAAGGAGCGACAAATAAACTCAAGGTTTACACTGATAAACTTTCTTACTTGTTAGACTCAAACACGGTTAAGTAATGAACAGTATTTGTGGCAACATCCGGAAGTGAAGTATATGGTGACAGCATTTTTAAGGTATGGAATATAAGTGTTTGTTATATTTTGCAGGGATATATTGACTAAACAGCCTGAAAATGCCCGGGAACACTTCGCTGGTAAGTGGATCAAAAAGTATACATTTTCAGACTTTTTCACCAGCCCAGATCTTTTAAAAAACATCAAGACAGTCGAAAAGGAGTATGCGGAGATGTATCACGATGATGGCGTCATACGTTCTCTTGCTAAAGAAGATCTTGATTCGGAGGTTTAATCTGTAGTTTTTAAAAAACAAGAGAATTTCATATAACTGGAATCTAGGAGTTCTGTAAATACAATTGTAATTATAATCTGTGTTAATCTCAAATATACACTGGAGGATGGTTAGGTGTATTTAGTTACACCTTTCCCCACGACACTATATTGTCGTCAAACTGCAAAGTAGTGGTCAAGAATTCCAAGTGTAATTAATGTTACAAAGAATAATTTGGACAATATTTCACTAATATGTTGGACAAAGTGTTGAGATATAATATTTCATGAAAATAAAATTGATTCAGTCCCAAGCTTTTTCTCTCAAGAGCGTTTAACCTGGTACATACAACACTTATGGCATATTCAGATTTCATATTTATTGGTTGAGGATAAAACGCTTGGAGCCTATTTTAATCCTTTTCTAGTAAATTTCTGTGCTGTTCTAAACCCTTCTTGAATGAATCAGTTGAGGTTTCAGATACCATTTCTTCTGGGAGTCGGTTCCAAGAGTTTATGACTCGGTGTGAGAACCAGTACTCAACAGAAATATGATTTCTTCTTGGCTTTTGAACTCTCCTGCTATGTCCTCTAAGGTGTTCCGACTGGTGGGAAAAAAAGAAAGAATAGGGCAGGTCCGTAGTCATTATTTGAAATTTTAAACATTGTGATCAAATCTCTCTGCCTACGGTATGTATGATAGGGAGAAGAGATTTAAACTGTCTAGTCTTTCCTCGAATGATAAATTAGTCATGCCGATTTCCCTAAATCTATGAAAACCAATGGGTCCAGATAATCTTCATCTTTTGTCCCTTAATTCGAAATTTTCTAGTATGTATTGTGTTCCTCAGTGTAGCTTATGATGGTAAAAATTGGTTGTGTGAAATGAGTTCTTGACCGAATAAATTCTCTTTTTGTTATGACTGTAAGACATGGCCATTAAGAATTGAAAAACTTGAAAGGTTAGCCTTGTTTTGACTACAGATATATACGTCCTGTCTGCTGTGTTAGAGGGTTAATGTGGTGAGCAATTTTGGGGATTATGCGTAGTGTTAGGTGAACAGGGGGGGAGGAAGTCAATCTGTGAGGTTACTAAACTACCTTGATTGACATGGTTGGGACACGTCACGCACGACGGGCCACCACCTTTCCCCGACGAGCAATTTCAACTGATATAGGATTAGTCTGGGAAAGAATGAGGAGTGGTCATTTCAAAGCCCAACATTAGTTCATAAAGTATTTGACAGCTGGTTTGGGCGAACTACGTTGATTTAAACCAGACTTGTAGAGAAGTGTAGATTACCAGGTTGGGATCCTTGGGATGCCAAGTACCAATGACTGGAAACTGTTGATGATATGACTCAAAGTCGTTGTCAATGGCGCAGATGTAATAACTCCTTGCAATCCTCGAGATGCGTGAAATCCTCATGCTTTTCGATGTTACCATTAATAATAATATTAATAATTTACTTTATTCCAAAACAGTACTTGTGATACAGAATGGACTTCTCAGCATTTCACTACAGTATTGCATACAGTTTGTGCATTAACAATAAATAAAATTCTACATAGATTATGGGTAATCTCAGTTAATTTTGACAACAACATATTAGCATATCGGTAGCAAAGCCAAAAGTGAACAGAATGTTTGAAGGTGTTAGAAAAGCAGATACTAGCATATTTACTGGCGTAAGCGGTAACAAATGTCGAGATATGCAGAGTGTGAAAGAACGAAGATGAATGTTTCAAGTGAGGTTTGTAAGAAAGAGAAAAAAGCAAAACAAAAAAAGAGAAAACGTATCTATAAATGATATGAGTTGGAAAGACGAGATCCAATTGTTCTACTGACTATTTAATAAGTTATAGGTAGCACGCCTAATGCTTTCTTTATCGCACAGAACACGAGCTAAGTAGGGTATGGTTGAGTTTTTGTACTTGCTAGTACGAGCATATAGTTTTCTATTTAGGCTTCTGGTCCTGCCTGATGAGATACAAGGGGAGAGTTGTGAATGAAGAGGGTGGTGTGAGTTAGATAGACTGGATTTAGCCCATTTTTCGCATGAGTCCAAGTGCCTGTCGACCAGAATATTAACAAGCTAGTTAAGTGGCACGTTGCTTACCCTGCTGACAACCTTTAACATCCTGCGTAATAAGATATAGTCCTTCTTCAGTAGCCCTGGAAAAACTCAGGGGGAACAATAGAGAATAATAGGCAGGATGCAAGAGTTAACGAATCGTAAGAGTAAGGGTTGGGTTATTCCAGAATGTCTTAACTTCTTGGTGTAGAAGGTAAGAGGAAATATTTTCTTAGAAATCATCAAGATATGAGACGACCAGGAAAGATCAGCAGATAGAATGACGCCAAGATATTTAATTTCCGTCTTGGTCTCTATTTCAATGCTATCTACGTTGCATACCTCGTGAGTGCTAACCAGTTTGTTTAGGTCAGCTTTATGCCTAAAGGTGAAATTGACTATTTGACATTTAGAGGGATTCAAGGTAAGATCGTTTTTCATGGACCACTGGCTGATTTCTGATAAAAAGCCATTTGGTTTTGAGCAGTCACTTTGACATTTGACAGGTAAAGATACAGTCAGATCGTCAGTATATTTAACAAAATTAATGTCATTTAAAGATCATTTGTCATTCTTTTTGTTGTACAGTTTTGCTCATTATAGTATTTTTGAACTCCTTTCTTTTCTCTACCTTTGGGTTCTAAACAGAGTGTGGTGACTTGAATTAGTGCACTTTTGTGCATAGTTCTATGCTGAAATTCAGTCAATTGGTCTTTTGAGTTAAACAGACTTAACTTAGTGGTGGCAGATTAACCAACCATTAATTAAGAGGCCTAAACGGTGGACGGTGAGTGGACATGAGATTCTGCAGATGTGAATCAGTGCAAGTTGATGCACATCAGTGTTATATGTAAAAGTAGAGGAAAGGAATATACTTGTACTAGAATGGACAGGAATTTTCAGGGGATATAACTTCGTAATGCTTTTCAGATTTCGGAACATCATAAGTGGTGAACGCATCCGTAGCAGAGTTAACGATTTGAAGCCATGTCGAACAATATTGTCGTACCACCCGACTGGCTTTATCACTTCTCTTCCAGTGAACAGGTCTCCTTTTGTAGTCTCTCTCTCTTCACCTCCTTGAGCCTGAAAAGTAGCACCAACCGTTCTCGAATAAACGTGAATCGTATTCTGACACTTAATAAAAAATGTATACTATGTAGTCGAACTTTCTCAAATAAAAATTGGTTCCTAATACCCTGAGGATCGTAGTTAGTGACTACCTACATGTCGTCGTTGGTTGACAACTGGATGCACAACAGGTGCAGTTTGGAAATTGGTGAGATTTCGTCAGCTACCAGTGGTATATAATTGTGGTGAGACTTATACAGTAATGGAGTCACTGCATTCAGTTACTTCATTTCCTATACCTAAATCAGCACCCTGTGTAAACCAGTCCTACATGATTATCTCTCGCTTCACATATGCGTATCTCATGCTCAGAACTTCCAGAAGACTCTACATTTTCTATCAGAATTATTATCTGCACTACTTAGGTCAGTTACTTCTCAGGTAGCCGGTCAGATTTCCACACAAAATCAAAATCCATAATATGTATGAGTAGTTTTTAGTTAACCTTATGACCTTATAACCTTGCCGTCACTTCATAGGATCACTTTCCATAGGCTCTTATGCTGATGATGAGCTTAAGCAGAGTGTCTTAGTGCGTACCATTCATAACAAGGCAGCTGTCTTCTTTGACTAACAGAGATAAGGAACAACCTGATGTTAAATTATCCGGCTAAAGTGAAATCCAGTTTCTTGTGTATTTCAGCACTTGTCGAAAACTACGTTCCATCAATGTTCCCATCATAATCTCAGCTTGTTTAACCCTATTTCACTGCGTCTCCATATCTGTAAAGCCCAGGGCAGTAGGCACTATAGTGGATCAAGTTAATCCTACAAACATTTACTCCCTTTTTTTGTGAATTCGGATGATTAGCGGAATATGGAACGGAAATTATGTTGAGTTCCTTAGTTAATTTCATATTAAACAAGTATAATAATATTATGGGTAAATCTCAGCTACTGTAGTAGTATGTAATTCCATATTAATTTGTTTATTAGATATGTCACACAGTGAGACAGTACTATTATTTACTGGATGACGTTTCTAGCACACAACTTATTGTTCATAATGTCCTCATGAATTATGACCTCACAACTTTGAAACTCTCGTTTTGTAGTTCTCTCTGTTCTTTTCTATTCGTAGTAGGCGTGGTGGAATTTTCCAGATGTTAGGGTGGACAGGTGTTGGATCATTCGTGTTACACGTATTTTCAGTTGATTTGATAAATAAAGCTTACGTTAGCAACATATCAGCGTGGAGGGAGAGGTTGATAACTGAAACGTGTAATAAGAATGATGCAACACCTGTCCACCCTGACATCTGGAAAATCCTACCACCCCTACAACAAATAGAAAAGAACGGAGAAAACTACAAAACGAGAGTTTCGAAGTTGTGAGGTCATAATTGATGAGGAGATTATGAACAACAAGTTGTGTTCGAAACCTCGTCCTCCAGTAAATAATACCGAGCGATATATCTAATATAGAAAGTCAAAACAAGTGGTGATTCAGCGATGAGACTCTTTTCAACAACGAATTTATTATCAAGCTGTACAATCATATATACTTATGGCCTTTTTAAGAAGTTATATCCAGCGAGGGAATTGAATCATAGGTGTGAATGCATAAAATAATAATATTAGTAGTAGTATGAAATGCAATTAAAATGTTCGTGATTATAATCATGGTTAAATGTCAAGTAGCAAAACAATGTCATACACAGAATAATACATAGGATGGATAGAACTTGGAAGGGGTGTACAGTTATACGATTAGTAGACAAATCGAATCAAACAGAATTGATTGAGAATAACAAATTAATGTGGAATTAGATAAGTTTCTTTAAAATATCACACAGTGATGCAGTATTAATAACTGGACGAGGTTCCTAGCATAAATTATCGCTCGTAATCATACTTCGTCACACGGCTTCACGATTTGTCTGATATATCTATACACTTCTCTCTCTCTTTCTCCCTCTTGTTGTTTGTTGTCACTTTCCATATCTCCGGTATAAGCGTCGCATGATTTCGATTGCACGTGTGCGGTGTGGAACGGGTGAACGAAGATTCAATGAATAGCCCCTGTCTCTCCCTTTCTCAATCTAACTATATTACATTTTAATACCCCATCACCCTATCGTGTGATTACATGCAAATGAATGTAATGCACCGACTGAACTCTCTCCTAAGTTCTTCAACTTAGGAGTGCCAATCATTTCGCGTCTAACTAAATTTATATGTTCCAACAGTCTAATTGACCCGGGTCTATTCGTTAATCTAGTCAGAACTTCTTAACAATCTTTCTTGTGTCAAACAAACCAGATTCTGTTGCTTCTGACCTTTTGCAACAGACAAGAGTTGCTGCAGCTGTTGACGCGCAATTGAGGCTGAGGTTAAGTGGTAGTCTGCTGCAGACCACCTGAACTGTCTCTTTAAATTGTTATATGTGTAAAACTTGGGCTGTGTGGTAGTAAGTAATTCCATATTAGTTTGTTTATTAGACAGATCACACAGTGAAACAGTATTATTAACTGGATGAGACAACTTCGAACAAAATTTATTGTTCATAATCATAGCATCAATTATAATCACATGACTTCGAACCTTGAGTATTTGATTCGATAGACGAAGCTTCCCTTGTCAATCTCTCCCTTGCCCCACCCTGTCACGTTAGATTTTAAAACTGTCATCTTATCCCATTCTATTGTATGGTTGTGTGTAATTGCATTCAGTACTTGAAATAGCTGAACTATTCTCCAGATTTCTTATCTGATTCGCGTCAACTAACCTAGATTTCGCTAGGTATTTATGCTCAGCTAGTCTGACTACCCCTGTTCTACTACTTTGACCTGTTCATTTGACCTGACAATCACTGCAGGCAGGGTATTAGATAAACTGAATTGTTTTGTTTTAAAGGCTCCACAGGATTGATTCTGTAACGGACAATGCTTGTTTCTAATTGAGTTTGTGGGTTTGAATGCCAGCCACTTTTATTCCTGCCCGCACTGTTAAGAATTCTGCGTAATGTTTCCGAGGTTTCTTCCTTGTATGGAATTACTACTGATGATTTAGATTCCTTATTGTCGGCGTCGTCATTATCTTGTGCGTTTTACATGCATGTCGTCACTATTATCATTATTATTAACATCACTATCACAACTATCATTATTTATTTTATTTTTACATTTCCCTACATACTTTCTGACTAATTTATCAGGATACTTATGAAGTTTCAAGGCTTCTCTTATATGTATCACTTCCTGTCTTAGATTTCCCTTGGTGGTACTTGGTTTTTGTGCTCTATCACTTAAACATTTTACCAATCCTATTTTCACTGACATAGGATGGCACGATCCGAAGTCTAAATATCTGTTTGAATGTGTAGGTTTCCTGTAAACACTAGTGTGTGTTTAACTTCCTATCTGCTTTCCTTTCTACGCTACAAGGTAACGTTGGAAGTTCCCCTTCCTGACTTTCCAATTCATAAGTGGTCTAAGCATGGAAAATATGATGTTTTCGATGAAGATATAGCTTTCTTCAAACATTGGTGTTGTTGTGTTTTTAATCAAAGCAACCAGACATTGTGAAAGCAACGAATATGAACGAAGATTAAGTTTTAGCTTTAACGAAGGCCTAGGTAGTTAAGACCAAATCGAGTATAGTAGTGCGTAAATAAAAAGATTATTGTGAGGTAGGTAAGTGATATTTAAGTGAGGAGTGAACTCAAAGATCTGGAAAATTAGAACCCGTAGGACAAGTTGGCCTGTAAGATGTCTCACGAAGTTGTGTAGGGCCCAATGGGTAGCATCTTGAAAAAAAGCTGAACACGCTTGTAGATGGTAGGAGCAAAAGCATTTTTTTTAGAATTTTATAATTTAGATCTGTAAAACCCTTATATATTCTGTTTTTGTTAAGCATCCAGACTAAGGTTTAATTCTCGAGCTGTCCAAAAGAATGCATGTTGCTGTCCATGAGTGACAGAATTGCGTCTCCCGGTAACTATCTTTACATATGTGTGTTGATCATTTTCTATTGACTTGGATTTTAAATTTTCTCGTTACATGATTTACTTTTTATTAGTTGATAGATTTTGGTCTATATTAACGTGTTTGTTAATGGCATATTCGTTTGAGTACACCAGGCTTCTAGGCATTCCAGAAGGACGATGAAAGATCTGCAACTAAACCAATCAGCTCAGGGAACACTACTAATTGCAAATCATCCACCTGAGCTACAAATCTTCTCTATTATTTCACAGTTATTGTTCAACGAAAAAATATCCCTTGTCAACAACTACTTCATTTTCAAGCTGTGATAATTTCTGCCCTAATTAATTCTTCATTAGATTTTCGCTCTGACTGATATGAAAACTCTCCTATGTTACATCAATCAATAAATCAATCAATCGTTTTATACTGAATCTTTCTCAATGACAGATTGTCGGTTTCAGTTTCGGATGCAGAGTGATTCAGTTAGTCGTATGATTCTTGTAACGCCGGTGGTACTCTGGTAGGAAACAAATCGAATACTACCTAACTTGCTGTCAGTTTCTCGTCCAATCATAGTTGGTCGTTTCATATCACATCTAGGTTTCTAAAACAATCTTTCGTTTGACTTCTTACACAAGGAAGTTGAGACATTCTCGCATAACTCAACCTCTTCTCATATTCCTCGAAATCTTCATCATTGTCCCCCACTCGTATTCTTTCTCGGGCTTTTCAAGAAGGACTAGGTTAGATTACATAGAACTCTGTGGGGGCAGTGTTAGTGATGCCCATCTGACACAACTAAATGTCAACGTTGTTGACAGGTATTTCAATTCTTCCCCACAATATTTACTTGAATTTTAGATTTTCTCGTCGATTGATTGGACTGAAGTGCTCGGTCTCAGGTTGACATGTCGGGAATTGAAGAATCCTTCTCTATCGAATATCGTGTACAAAAGAAATTGCCAAAAAATATCCAGGTACAGAATACTCCAAACATCAGAGGACATCACGATTCGCCTTAAACAACCAATGTTCTTTGTACAGAAGAAGCAAGTCCAGCCACTACTGTGACTGCCGACCTGGCCTCCAATGAAGACTATAGACTCATGAATTTGTATGATTATTGTTTCTCCTAATTTCCCTGATATCTCTGTGTAGAGAAATTATTTACACCTTATGTGCAAATCATCATTCGCACAGATCTCCCGTGTTGCGTGCTACTTCTCCCCTTCGTGTATTCTGTCTTTTCGTCTCGTTTTCGTGTCTCTAATTGTTTGCACAACAATACTGGTTGGTTCATTTGCTCTCTCTCTCTCTCTCTTTGACGTCAAATCTATCTCTCCGATTTTTGAAATTTTTTTGGGTGGCAATGAACGTCTCTTTTTATACTACTGATAAATCTTATCAGTAGCACACACCAAACAGATAATTTTTTCCTCCCTTACAATGTAATGTAAAGAGAAGAGTAAATGTTACGTTGTACTATGGTGAGAGCTGTCTGCAAGCCAAAATTGTAGACAACAATTGACGTCAATGTTTACGTCCCGAGTCGGGGTCGTGAAAAAAAACAATAACAAAGCTTAACCTTGAGGAAATCAACAACCAATCACAGCAGACTTTGCGTGGGCGGATATGGTTGGCAGATATATGGCTTAACTTTCTGAGAAACGGCCACAAAGAGATGACAGAATAACCTTCAGCAAGAAAACAACCAATCAGAAGACGTTGCTTCTCTGCTAACAATAACGCTAATAATAATGTACACAAAAAACAATAAATATCTGTTGATTTTCTGAATAAACGATCTGTTGCTTGGTCCTTGTCTTCTATCGTTACAGTACTACACGCTGATAACTGCACACTGACTGAATGAAAGTACTGTTTGAAATAAAGTCATTTCCATCATTATAAAAATGCTAGAACAAAAAAAATCAGTGGTTATCCTAAAGAATTCATAATCACCAATGTTAAGTAAACCTCACGAGAAAATATATGTGATACTATCATACAACTGCCGTGTTTGGATCTACTGCAGAATGCTCACTAGCCACGCGGAAAGTCTGGGTTCAGTACCCAGTCGACAAACACCTTTAAACCCCTTCTAGTAAATAATAAGGTTGGTAAGAAGGGAAGATTGAGTGTAAGACTGGGAATCCCACCAGGTAACTGAAACTTTGAAGCTTGCAGCTCTTTGTTTCACTCAGAAGGCAAGAAAGTGGAATAAAGGAAGATTGAGAAAGATTATCACCGATAAACTGCAAAATGCTTAGACAGGTTTAACTCACTGTATATCCAATGACCGCACAGACTGTTTTATATGTAAATTTTAGACAAGGATCAGGTGGTTTCAAGTCAGTCTAGGTGTTTCATCTCTTCCAGGTGTAGGATTGTGGTTCATTGATCTACACAGTCAATTTCCAACTAGTGAGTCATGGGATCCAACGACTTTGCATCCACTGGGGTTTGGACAGTCAAGTAGTATCAGTAATCTTCAGTTTGGTCACTTGAAAATATACCTTGGCTTCCTTGTCTTGCCTTCTGGTGTTGTAATATCATACAGCAGTATTTGCTGACTAGCCATATCGAGGTGATCTAAGCACCGTTAAGATGGCCTTTTCGCTTGTTTTGTGGCTGGGCTCATCAAGGGTATACCGGGTTTGACAACTCAGCTCAGAGGAACAGCCGAATCAGTTCAAAGCACGCGATATCTGCCTGGCTATTTAGCTACTTGGTTGAACTGGCAGTACCATAAATCAAATTCACAGTTTAAGTAGCTTAAAAATCCACATTGTGTCATTTGAAAAAGAGAAGACGTTCAGCGAAGAGACTCTTTTCAGTGAAGTCGCTTATATACAATTATAATGTGTATATGTGTGTGTACATGAGGTCTGTCAAGTTTAGATAATTAATCAGGTAATACAAGAATGATCTAATATAGAAACAAGGTTAATTAGACAGCACCTAAAGTAAGATTGAATTAGTTAGTAAGTTAGATGACTCAATATAATTGACTAAAATGTTTCAACTTAAGCCAGTGTAGCAACAGAGGTAATTACAGGTAGAGACCAAAAGGAGGTGAGGTAGAGAATAATGCCATTTAAATTAGAACTAAAATTGAGCAAAGAAAAAAGGTGATGTAACATAAATGACTAGAAATTGAGCGTCAGTCAAATCAGTAACACTGATAATGAGGTGAAGAAATTAAATCAAGTGGGGGTTTGCAATCTGTACAGTTTGAGGAGATGAAATTCCATCCCAATTTCTTCCCTTTGGTAACCGAATTTGCGAAACGGTCGTGCAGTATTTAGATCGCTTTGGTCTGGCTAGCAAAAGCTACTGATCGATGTGACTGATATCCATCTACTCATTTCAGTCAGTTAGTAGTATGAAGGATCATACGTTAAAATATTCTGTTGGTTTGGCATATATATATGTCTTCTCAACTGCAAGTGAACTTTTCAATACAATGTGAAGTAGGGTCCATAGAATTCTGTACTTCATTCGTAGGTACAGGAAGAGAAAATATCTGAGAGGTTAGGAAACGTGGTGTGGAATAGTGTGACTGTGGTGAGAGCTGTCTACTAGCCAAATTGGTAGACAGTAATTTACGTCAATATTTACGTTCCCAAGATTTGTCGTGAGAAACAACCAATCGGAAGACTGTGTTTGTTTGTTTACGTATCCATAGTAATGTACATGAAAACATATATAAATATTCGTTGATATCCTTGATAAATGATCTGTTGCCTGACTCTTGCCTTCTGTCGTTACATGACCAACTGACTGACTGGTTTTAATGTAAGACTTTGCACAGATGTCCGGCAGTTCGAGTTGCCACTCTCCCTTCATGTAACACATAAATCAAGAAAAGAGAGTAAAGAAAGCGACTCTTTTCAACGAATTTATCATCAAGCTGTACAATCGTATATATATGGTTTTTAAGAAGTCATTTTTTCATTTTCGTCTATTCAATTTGTATACTCTTCCTTATTAAGTCAATTGTTACTATTACTACTCTCACTTTTAATTGTCCCCGGTATTATTTCACTTGTTCCATTTATCATTCTAAATCAATTCCTTTATGCAACATTAAATTCTATGCTATTAAATTTCACACAATATTACGTAACGTTTTTATTTTTTCGATTTGTCTACTAATCTTATAATTGCACACCTTTTTTCAAGTTCTATCCATCCTATGAATTATTCTATATATGACATTAATTTGCTTTGCCACTTGACATTTAACTACGATTATAATCACAAACATTTCATATTATTATTATTTTATGCATTCACACCTATGTTTCAATTCCCTCACCGGATATAACTTCTTAAAAACCATATAAATACGATTGTACAGCTTGATGATAAATTCGTTGTTGAAAAGAGTCTCTTCGCTGAATCATTTGTTTTGATTTTCTATATGTTACAATGGGAATTTTCCATGAAGTAAAGAAAGAATCAAAACAGAGATAACAAATAGAAGTGTGAGTGACGGAAGAAGAATAGTAATGTGGAAGAACAGTAGAATTCTATTGGATATCATAAATGACAGAGTGGATGCACCTGAGAACGGTTTCCAGCCGTATCACCAATTTTCTCCAGCCTTCACTGGTTTTTACTAATCCGAGGACCCCAACCAGTCAGGAAGTCAAAACCTCCTTACGTGGCTAGCTCAAACTAACTATTAAAGACTTCGGAGACTGATTCCAAGTTTCAGTTTGACCACCACTCGTTTTCTTCCTACTTAATTCTATGTCAGCTAATACTGCCTATCGAGGAAGACGATCGATGGCTAGTGATGCATGCGTAACACATGTCCTAACCATCGCCCCAATCGAGCTAATTTCAAAGCCCCGTCAGTTGATTTCCCCTCCTTACCTAGCACTGCACCAACTCACCTTATTATTACCACTTAACATGGGAGATGGAACGCAGACACCTATGATCAAAGACAACTAGCTAGCCAGACTTTTCATTCTCTTCCACTTACAATGGTCATGTTGTTACTATATGCCTGATAAATTGTTTAACTACTTACCAATGCAATTTTCGTTATTTTCTTGATATTTTACATTGAAAATAGGTTCAACCATTTCCTAAAGTTGAAGATATAGAATCAAAGTTAAGCATTTATCGTGAATTGAAAGTTTATCGAAATCGTCTACTGGAAGAGAGTACTCGTCAATTACATGATGTGTAAATCATCCCTAACTGTGGCGTCATATTTCTCATACACAAGATATATTCAGATATACGTTTACGGAATAATAAGAAAATGAAGAAATGTTCTTGAGATGTTCAGCAGCTCTGAATGTTTGCGTTTTCTTATTACTTATATGTACAAGCGAACAGGCACATGCTATACATAAATCGAAACAATAAATGAAACCTTCATCATAGAAATGTTCTTTCCTTTTGTTTAATTTTATCCCACCTTGATTTCATAATAGTGATAATAATTTTCAGGATTTCGTTTGTAGGGTATTAAAGTATGTGTAAAACATGGTCACTGTGGTAGTAAGTAATTCCATATTAGTTTGTTTATTAGATATATCACACAGTGCAACAGTATTATTTATTGGATGACACAGTTTCGAACACGACTCATCACTGTTCATGATCACACGACTTCGAAGCTTCCGTTTCATAGTTTACCTTATTCCTTCGTATTCGTCATTTTAGGGATAGTAGAACTTTCCGGATATCTGGCTGGACAGGTGTTGAATCATTCCTCTTACACGTGTTTGCAGTTGATTCGATAAACAAAGCTTCTGTTATCGATCTCTCCCTCCATTCACCCTGTTAGATTAGATTTTAAAACCTTCATCTTATCCAATCATCCTATTGTATAGCTGTGTTGTGTGTAATTGCATGTAGTGAGTAGTACGGCTGAACTATTCTCTAGATTTCTTATCCTATTCGGGTCAACTAATCTAGATTTCGCTAGGTTTTTATACTCAAATAGTCTGACTGCCCCTGTTCTACTAGTTTGACCTAAGTATTTCACGTGACAATCACTGCATGGTATCAGATAAACTAAACTTTTTATCGAATTGTCTCCAAAGGATTGATTCTGTAACGGACAATGCTTGCTTCTAATTGAGTTCGTGGGTTTGAATGCCAGCCACTTTTATTCCTGCCCGCACTGTTAAGAATTCTGCGTAATGTTTCCGAGGTTTCTTCCTTGTATGGAATTACTACTGATGATTTAGATTCCTTATTGTCGGCGTCGTCATTATCTTGTGCGTTTTACATGCATGTCGTCACTATTATCATTATTATTAACATCACTATCACAACTATCATTATTTATTTTATTTTTACGTTTCCCTACATACTTTCTGACTAATTTATCAGGATACTTATGAAGTTTCAAGGCTTCTCTTATATGTATCACTTCCTGTCTTAGATTTCCCTTGGTGGTACTTGGTTTTTGTGCTCTATCACTTAAACATTTTACCAATCCTATTTTCACTGACATAGGATGGCACGATCCGAAGTCTAAATATCTGTTTGAATGTGTAGGTTTCCTGTAAACACTAGTGTGTGTTTAACTTCCTATCTGCTTTCCTTTCTACGCTACAAGGTAACGTTGGAAGTTCCCCTTCCTGACTTTCCAATTCACAAGTGGATTGATGGATTGCCTCCAAGTTTGAGTTAATGTGTTCGAAAAATCGATCTGTATCCTGTGTTGTAAGTACAGTGGATGTGTCATCTACGTACCTCCACCTATCCATGAATATATATCTGCCACAACCGGGGATATTGGTGACGTCATGGCAACTCCTTCAGTTTGTTTCGTTTATTTTCCCTTGGAATGTAAATCTGTGGAAGTCAGGCATAGCTGTACTCCTAGCATTATGTCTTCAAGGGGCACTTTCGTTCCAAGTTCGACTTCTTGGTCAGAAATCAGTTCGTTTCTGACTGCCTCTATAGCCATATTTATTGGTATACGTGTATATAAACTAACAATATCAAAACTAACCATTTTCTCTTCGTTATCTAATTTTAAATAATCTAATCTGTGTTTTAGTTCATAAGAATTTGTTAGTCTAGATTTTGAGTGGCTTTTAAGGGGATTTAATACCATAGCTAAATATTTAGATAATTCATAAGTAGGTGAATTTCTAAAATCAACTATAGGTCTAATGGGGTATCTTGAAGTATCAACTTTAACAACACCATATATCCTGCTGTCGTTATTAGTTTTGGGCATTAAATTAAACCATTTAGACTCACCTAGAGACGCCTTCATTTGGCGTATGAAGTCCACTGTGGATTTCTTAACTTTATTCATAACTGTTTCTATTGATTTATTATTTATTTAGAATCCTACTTAGGGAGGGCCTCAGATGTCCTCTCCTTACATGGTATAACTGAAGATGACTTATATTCCCTCTTATTTATGTTATTATTACTAGTTTCACAATTCTTTTTATTTTTCTTTTGGCCTTTTTCAATCTTCCTAATGAATTTTAGAGGATGGTTATTTAACACCAACGCCTCTTCTATCTGTTTCACTTCATCATTTAGGTCTTTTTTTGTCCTACCCTGTGCTACTGCTCGGTTTGTTAGACACTTAACTAAGCCTGCCTTAACAGTTAACGGGTAGGATGAATTAAAGTCAAAATATCTATTAGAGTGCGTTGGCTTTCTATAGACACTAGTGTGTAGTTTACCTTCTTCTATTCGTTTTATTTTACAATCTAACAGCACAGCTAATTCTCCTTGTTCATTTTCGGCTTCAAATGTGAATTTTATTCCCTCCACTAGTGAGTTTATATGTGTGTAGATGCTAGAGATATGTTCTGTTTTTAACACTGTGAAAGTGTCATCCACATATCTCCACCATATTTTTGGAGTAGGATTAAACGTATTAAGTGCCATATTTTCCCAACTTTCCATAAATATATCTGCTACGATAGGGGATATTGGTGATCCATCCCATTGATACACCTTCAGTTTGTCTATATATTTTGTCTTGCAATTTAAAACAGTAGATGTGAAGCACAACTGAATTCCTAAAATAATTTCCTCAATGGGTAGTTTCGTCCTATAAGTGAGTCTATGTACTCTCCGTGTCTAACGGGAAGGTCCTGAGTTCAAACCCTGGTGAGTGAATGCTGATGAAGAGTCTTAAACTAAGGTAAAACACCTGCGTGTGTGGTACCCTCTGGTGATTCCAATGGTCCAAGTGGTTAAACCTGTAGTCAGTCAAATCCCTGCAAAACAGTACTTGATGAGATTTTCATATAGTATAAAATTCTCAGTACTGTGCATATTCCAACAATTTAATTCCTTAAACAAATTTTTGAAACTGAGAGAGATAACCATAAAACTTGAAGTTGATGAAAATGTTTACATGAATAATTATGATAATTTCAGTCATAAGAAATTATTTATAATTATGGATCATAAAGCAAAGTATCGTAGAGTGTAGATCTCTTATCTCCTAAGTCTTCTATGCCAAAGTTTGTTTTGACGAAGTTTAATCCACTATTCAGGTATTCTATTCAGAATTCGCTGTCTAAAATTCTGTCCTATGAGTTACAAAAATGGAGTGATTGGTGAGAAGACTGTTTGATCGTGTAAGGAAACTTTCATGTTCAGACGGAAAAGTGGGGGAAGAATTAGCCACTATTGAAAAATGACTGCGTGATAATGGTTACTCAAAGAAGTTCATCGACAAGCATGGAAAACATAGTTTTGATAAGGTGAAGTACAGCACAATAGAGCAAAAATCCATCTTTCTACAGCTTGCCTTCAAAGGTGACGACACTGCTAGTCGAATAAGATGCAAACTGAACGCTGCCGTGAAAAGAACATATCCAGCTGCAAAACTTGTATGTTTTTATCAAATGACCTGTTGTTTAAGACAATCAAAACAAGGACAAACTCCCACCTGACGTTACCTCCAGCTGCGTCTACCAATTTACAGGGAGAGAGGAGTTATTCGCCGAATCACTCAACACATACCAAAGAACCTGAGATGAAAGGGCCCACAAGCATTAAGCAGTGCACATTGCAAGCTATCTACTAGACAGTGACCATGTTGTGGGCAACCTGAAGTCGTTCAAAATAATCAACAGACAAAAGAAACCTAACCTGCTTCGTTTGGCTGAGGTAATCGCAATCAAACGACTAGAACCAGAAAGAGACAAAGCGCAGAAATTTCATCAAGTCATTACGTCATAGTAATAGTGATAATAATAATAATAGTAATATTAATGACGACATGCATGTCAAACATGCACGAGATGATGGCAACACCAACAATAAGGAGTCGAAATCATCAGTAGTAATTCCATACAAGCAAGAAACCTTACGCAGAATTCTTAACAATGCTAGCAGGAATAAAAGTGGCTGCCATTCAAACCACCCACAAACTCAATGAGAAACAAGCTTTGTCGGTTGAATGATAAATCATGTGGAGCCGTTGAAACAAAACAATTCATTTAATCTAATACCCTGCCGAAATGAGTCTCAGGTCAAATACATAAGTCGAAGTAGTAGAACAGGTGCAGTCAGACTAGCGGAGCATAAATACCTAACGGCGAAATCTAGATTACTTGACCTGAATAACATAAGAAATCTGGAGAATAGTTCAGCTATAGCACTAAATGCATTCACACAAAACCATACCAATAAGATGTACGGGATAAGATGGCAGTTTTGAAATCTAATATACTAGCAGGTTGGGGAGGGAGAGATTGATAACGGAAGCTTGTTTATCGAATCAACTGCAAACGTGTGTAATAGGAATGATTCAAAACCTATCCAGCTAGAAATCTGGAAAATTCCACTACCCCAACGACGACAAATAGGAGAGAACAAAGAAAAGTATAAAACTCAAGTTTTGAAGTCGTGTGATTATAATTGATGGAATGATTATGAACAGCAATAAATTGTGTTCGAAACTTTGTCATCCAGCAAATAATACTGTTTCACAATGTGTGATACATCTAATAAACAAACTAATATGGAATTACTAACTACCACACAGCCAAAGTTTTACACATACATTTTCTGTCCTGTTTAGAAAACTTGATTTGTTTTTGCAGTTTAACGTGACTCATCCTACCCCACCTTTTGCCTATTTTATAAAAACGTGTCTTTCTGTGATTACATAACCCATTACTTTCTATACTCTTTCTAGTTAAACTTTATTTCTACCCACAAAATAATTGTTGAACTTTGTCCTTTTGTTTCCAAGCTTAGTCATACAATTCTTCTATAATTAAAAGATCCTTTTCACTATTGATTATTCAGAACAACACATTTAAGCGAAAAATATTGTGCATGACTTTACAAATAAGCATTCATATATAAACCAATCATGGTATTTTACCTATAGGATCATAAGGTGGTGAAACTAAATTGTGCAATTAGTCATAATAATAGTAATGATAATAATAATAGTAATGATGGTTTTATCAATAATAAGGATGAAAATGTGAGGCAGTGTGTGATAATCTTTAAATATTCCCATTTATAATATTAGAACAAGACATATAAGCGAACAATATTGTTTTCAATTAAATCTTCTTCAGGCTTTACTCAAATTTACATAGATTTATATATAAAATTTTAACCAATGACGGTGATTTCTGGAATCAAATAATAATCTTAATAATAATGTGATAAATGTTTTTAACGAAACTAATAACGATGATTATAATGATAACAAAATATTGATAATAAGGTTTATGCAGTTGGCGATAAGAATAACAAAGATAGTATATGTATATAAGTGTATAGATAAATTAGGTGAAGTGGAACGATAATCAGAGTTTAAATAAATATCATAAAATTACGAAGGAGATGGAAAATAAGAAAGGGTGGGAGGGTTTTGAATAGAATTCACCTAGGCCAAGGGAGAGACAAAGGTAGAACAAACTTCTTTTGTATGCAAAGACTAGGATTGTTCTCTCGAATTCCCATAGCTTCGGCTAGGTGTAAAAGACGGGTTCTGATTCCATTCGAAAGACTCGATGGAATGCGATAGATAACTTTGAAAGCACTATTTTTGTCCACTTGGTGACCGCTATCAATCAAATGAGCCAAAATAGAACTCCGTATGGATTTTATTTGACCTTTTCCGAACCATGAAGGAAGATACTCATTGATGCGTTTGTTAAGTTGTCTAGTTGTTCGCCCTATATAGCTTTCTCCAAAGGAACAACTAAGTTTATAGATACACATCGAAGTGGCACAACTAGGTAGCTTTTCTTTCACTTGAACAATCAAAACTGGTCGGCTGGAAAATGACAAATAAAGGGTGGCGGCAGTATAAGTCCGTTTTATCGCTCTCGATAATCTCAGATGTAAGACTTCGCTAGCCATGTCCCGATTAAATTGCAGTTTCATGAACAGTTCTTTCTTTTTAACTGTTGTCAGTTTTTCTTTGTTGTACCTGGTATTCATGTGTCTCCTTACAAATCTACTAGGATAACCCATTTGGACCAGCGTATTTTGGATATATCCTAGCTCATTTTCTAGGGAGTCATCTGTACAAATACGTCTTGCTCTATTCGTAAGGCATCTCATCAAATTGATTTTATATCGGATTGGTACAAAACTGAGGAAATGTGTATATTGTCCTACAGATGTAGGTTTTCTATAGACATCTCTCTTGAGTGAACCATCCTCTCTTCTGCTCAATTGGACGTCAAGGAAATGTAATCCACCATCATGTTCTTCTTCACAAGTGAAGATGAGCGATGGATGTGCATCATTAAACTTTTTAAACATTTCATTCTTGTCAGTTTTCACAACAAGAATAATGAACGTGTCATCAACATAACGAAAATAAGAATCAGTTTTCTCTATTACTTGTCTCAATGGACCATTTTCAATCTTGGCTAGAAAGAAATCTGCCAAAATTGGCCCCAATGGAGAACCCATGGCAATTCCGTCGATTTGCCTGTAGTAAAGGTTGCTGAATATGAAATGTACACTCATAGTACATCTTAAAAGCAACTCTCTCAGACTAATAACTGGAATTCCGATGTCAAACTGCTTTTCTAGTATCTGTTGGCATATGAATTCCACAGTCTCCATAAGTGGTACATTGGTAAACAGTGACGCTACATCTAAGGAAAGCATTTGCTTCTCATTCACATTGATATCCTTCACGTTAGCAATAAATTGAAAAACGTCTTTAACACTACGGTTTACTACCAACTTGTGTAGCGGTTGGAGGAGTTCACCTAGCCACTTTGCCACTCCATGGTAGGTAGAATATGACATATCCAGGACTGTGTGATACCACGAATAATGAAAAAAAAGTATGATTAAACAGACAACTATTCAGGTGGAAGTAGTCAATAAAGGCTAGTAAAAGCAAATGAACCGATTAAGTAATGTTAGATTGTAAGGGAAGGAAATGAAACACGTTTCTTTATGAAGATGTGATAAGATTAAGGGATGATAAGAAAGGGGTTGAAAATATAAACAAGGGGTGGTGTAGAAGTCATCAGTTGGTTATGTCTTAATAGGCCAACAAAGGGAGGGATAATGGCTGTACGAACTTCTTTTGAATGCATAGTTTAGGTTTAATAGTTCGAATGCCTATCGCCTACCTCAGCTGTGTGCAGTAAACGAATACGAAGTCTATTGGAAAGATTCAGTGGGATGCGATGAATTACTTTGAAGGCTCTCGTTTTCTCGATAACATGACCACTATCAATTAGATGTGACAAAATTGAGCTACGGATTGTTTTCGTCTGTCCTTTGCCAAACCACGATGAGAGATGTTCACTAACACGTTGGCTAAGCTGTCTAGTAGTACGCCCAACATAAGTGTCACAGCAGGTGCAGTTGAATTAATGTGGCAAAACTATCATGCTTATCCTTCGTTCAATTATTCAACAACTTACATTATTTCTGACCAATGGTACCCTGAGTTCCAACCAGTTACTGACTATCACTGTAAAAACAAAAATGTTCGTGCTCGAGAACATCTCCCTGCATGGCTAAGTAAAGGTGTAGTGAAAACCATTAACAGTTCGATATAGGAACATCTAGTGCAAACCGGGTAACAAATAAATTGCCAAAAGAATCGAAGCACCGCATGCTCCAAACGGCAGGGGCTATTGCGATTCGCGTGAAACAACCAGTGCTATGTGTTCAAAAGAAGCAAGTCCAGCCCCTACTACTGCCGTGGCCGGCCTTCAGTAGAGACTATAAATTCATGAATTCGTAATATTATCTTTCCTAATTTTTCTGACATTCAGCTTATTTTATGTTGATGCTATTCAGCTGTATTTTATCAATATTATTGATTCGATGTTATTTAAACAACATTAATGTTGTTCATAACACTAATTCATTCATTCATTCACTATTATGGATGTATATATAACTGTAGAGCCTGATGAAGAAGGGGTTATCGAAAAGAATATTCTATGTTCGGTATCCATTCTTTTGAAAGTTTTGGTATTGTTCAGGCTGTAAGCGGTTAAGAAGAACTCACGAAGTGATATAAATAAAAACATGAGCTCCGATTATCCTGGTACACATTTGTCGTTCTTGCTTTATTCAAATTTATTAATGGGAAGAATTGTACGAAGTTTGTAAAAGAGAGTTATTCGTCTCCCTGTATGGTGTGAAATAGGACCAGCTAGGCGCTTGGTCATATCCACTTCCTTGATTGTGATTGGAATCGCCCTTGTAATAAGTTTTGTGTGTAATGACTGACTTCACAGTGGGTAGGCATTTAATTATCTCCATTTCGAACCCACGATGGTCCATAATCACTCACCTCTTCCTCCCACGGACTCCGCCATGTCACTCTTGGACCGACAACCAACTCGTCATTTCCCACTCAAGTTCCACTCGTGCGATGGTTTGCATTGAGCGCGATGTAATTCAGCGGTCTTCTCACAGTGAGTTCTATCCATCCATCTTCACTTTTTCTCCTACATATTGGTTGAACAGTCGGTTCTTCCTTGGTTCGCTCCTACAGTTTCATGCTGCTAATTCTTTCTGACTGGCCGGCCGGCAATTCGATCTTCAATATGGAACCAACGAAGGTAGCAGCTGCTGATAAAAGTTTGCAGCTGGCTGTTGGAAATGATCTTCGTGACGCACAGTACACATTTCTGACCCATATAGAAGAACTGACTCACATAACATTTGTGTTGAAAACCCGAATCTTTTTGTTTATGCTGAGGCGGAATGCAGAAGATTTCCAAACCGGTTTCAGGTTGATGAAGGCCGGTGTATCTTGCCATTTTGATTCTGGCCGGCTTTCACATCTTCATCCGTTCCGCCTGTCATTGAAACGATGCTTGCCGCCAAGATAAGTGAAGGAAGTAACCTCTTTCAAGTTTCTCCAGTTGATGGTGATTTGTGCTGGTTGTTGTTTTTGCTGTTGGTCAGTGTGATATCTTCATCAGCTCCGTCCTGTCTATGTTCAACTGCAGTCCTCTCTTCGCTGCCAGCCTATCCAGCCATTTCGTTGGTTTTCGCCTGTTAGTCTTCGAGTCCATGTGACCTTATACATCTATCATTCAGATCTTCCAGAGTCTTCTTATCGGTAGTCCAGCGTATTCTCGACTCGTCGCTCCCCCCAGTCTGACGCATAATTGATTTCAATACGATTAAGAATATTGTAGCGGTAAATAATTCCCCAAAATTATTGACCACAGCAATCATCACTCAACATTGGATGCTGACCCACACTGTTTAAGTCGACTTGTTTAGCTGAATGCTTCTGGTCAAGCATCCACGCCATTTGGTACTCTGTCGTGTCACGTTCGTGCACGATCACTAGCCAGCTAAGCATTAATCTCCGTCTACGATTTGGTCCTGAAATATATATCTCGTAATTTGGACGATCAATCGTGTCTTTTGCTTTGCCTTTGGTCTACGGAGAACGAATACTATAGAAGTCGTGGGTATTAGATCTTGCGTTAGTATACTCCGTACTATCCGCGAACGTCAATACCGTCAGCCCCTAAGATATCATCGGTGATTATAAGCGGGTAGGCAACCAGCTTGTCTTACTCCTGCATTCACTTGGAATGCCCGTTGAGTTCTCCATTGTAGATTGCCTTTTTCAAAATACGTAAACACTTTATCAGCACTTCGTATTAGATATCTGCTCATTTTTTTTCTGGTATACCCAACAACAACAACAGCAGCAACATCCACCGCCAATCACCATCAACGGGAGGGATTTGAAAGAGGTTACTCCATTCACTTATCTAGGAAGCATTGTCTCAACTACAGGAGGAACGGACGAGGAAGTCAAATCGAGCGAGAATCGGGAAGGCGAGAAACACATTCATCAACCTGAAACCAATCTGGAAATCTTCGTCACTCAACTCAGCATCAACAACAAAATTCGGATTTTTAATACAAACGTCAAGTCAGTCAGTTCTCCTATACGGATCAGAATCTTGGCGGGTCAAAAAGAATATTTCCAACAGCCTGTTGCAGACCTTTATCAACAACTGTCTTCGCTCTATACTGAAGATCAGATGGCCGAAAAGAATCACAAACAAGAAGCTATGGGAACGAACAAAACAAGAACCAATCGCCTAACAAATATGCAGGAGAAAGTGGAGATGGATCGGACACTTGCTGAGGAGGCTGCTGGGTGACATGGCGCGTCAGACCAGTGTTCGATTGGAACCCGAAAGGGAAGAGGCGAGTGGGACGTCAGTGCAAAGGTGACATGGAGGAGATTGTGTGAAGAGGAATTGAAACAGTTTGGATTAACATGGATGCAAGTGAAGAGTACAGCAGAAGACAGAAGTAAATGGAGACGTGCAGTTGAAGCCCCATGTTTCACTAGGAACCCAAGGGAACAATAATAATAATGATAATACAGAAGGTTACATTTCAATAATCGAACGTCTCGTCACCACTCGTTATTCCATCTCAACAACAAACGCCTCCTGCTTCAAATTAATCTACAGAGTGAAGAAAAACCTGCTAAAGACAATACTTGTCCGTTTTCTCTGCATTGCAGAAGCCCTAGCCATTCATTTAGAAGAACCAGAACTATGCATACAAAAGAAGATTATTCAACCACTTCTACTATCATGGTAACAACTCTGTTGATTTGACTCAACTTTTGTTTGTATGCTTATTTTTCTAACTACTTAAAACTCTTGCGTAATTCCGCATGTTGTTTTGTTTCCATGTGCACCCTGAGCACAACTCTTTCATGAAACTATTCATGTTGCATTACGTAACTCTTCTTTAACAATCGTTGTGACAACTTATCACTTTTGTTACTACTCTCTTATATCAGCATCCAATTCACCTGAACTTACTAATAGTATTTTCGTTTGACAAATTTAATGTACACACACACATACAAAACAACCATAAATATATAAGCGATTGTAAAGCTATGAAAATGAATTCGCCGAAAAGAGACTCTTCGTTGAACTACTGGTATTCTGACCGTCTTTCAAATTCGTTAATTTATACAATTTTTATGATTCCAGTTAATTCCATTAACTTGTTTGTATTTTACGTAACTCTTCTGAGTCATCCTATTCTTCTTAGTCATCATTGCTATTGTACAAATTTCTTCATTACGTAATGGCTTGGTCCTAACGCCTAAGAATCAACCTATCTTGAATTCCGTAATTAATTAATTTTCACCCCACTTTTAACACTTAGATATCTTGTCACTAACATCTATTAGTTAATTGATGTTTTGATGACCTTTAACCTCTTAATTTCACCCACTCGCCTATACCTAAAACTGATTAAATAAAATAACCACTTGATCGGTAAAATATTTTGATATAAAAAACTATATACTAGGGTAGAGTCAGCCAGTCGATGATGAGGAACTAACTGAAGTGAAGGAATGCTTGCTCAATTCGTTGTTTCTTCTAAACGGGTAAAAGTAGGAATCTGGAAATATCCTGAGGCTAATGGAGTTGGATAGAAAACAGGATGAGAAGGCGGTTGAGGGACGTCACGCGCCACACCATTGGTCAAATACAACCTGAATGAGAAACATTGTGTTGGGCGTCAGTCCGTCTGTTTTCGACATAGAACTTTGCATTGATGTGCAGCAGTTCAAGTCGCCACACTCCCTCCTTGTAGCACACAAAGCAAGAAAAGAAAGTAGAAGAAATGCCAAAATAGAGACATTAGATAGGTATATGGGACAAAAGGAATAGTAATAACGAAGTGTGATATAGTTTCATTGGAAATTATAAGTCACAAGGAATGTATGCATCTGCGCCAGCCATCACTGAGAATGATTTTGAGTCATTACACTTATTGTCTCCAGCCTTCATTGGTGTTTCCCGTCCCGAGGACCTCAAACAGGCGTGACATGAAGGAGATCGTGCCCTGGAATAGGATGAGAACTTGTCACTGGACGTGGAATCTCTATTTACAAATGTGCCGTTCACAGACACAATTTGTTTCCTTTGCAAATATATGGACGACAAAAACCTGACTATCGGAATATCAACCCCATATCCGAAAGAGTTGTAATTAAGGTGCACACTCAACGACCTCACCTATAGACAGATCCGGATTTTCAACTCCAATGTGAAGTCAGTGCTACTATACGGATCAGAGACTTGCACTGCGCGTCATAAAGAGCATCTCAAACAAACTACAGACCTTCATTAACAGTTGTCTTCGCTCAATACTCAAGATCAGCAACAGGGATCTCTGACAATGAGCGAACCAACCAGGAACCGATTGTGAAACAAATAGGCAGCGAAAAATGGAGATGGATTGGCCATACTCTGAGGAAACCATCAAGTGACACCACTAGACAAGCCATTGCTCGAGTGAAACCCGAAAGGGAAGCGGCGAGTTGGTCGTCAGTGCAAGGGTGACTTGGAGGAGGTCATGTGAAGAGGAGGTGAAAACGTGTGGACAGACTTGGAATCAGATAAGGACTCTAGCAGAGAACCGAACGCAATGGAGACGCACGGCTGAAGCCCTATGTTCCTCTAGGAATGAAAGGAAACAATAATAATAATATACAGGAGTTTAATAACTGCCATCCTTCAATTAAATTCAAAATCATGGAGTCAGCTAAAGGTGACTACTGCAGACAACAGAGTGAAATGGAGGCTTGACTGTGTCCACCCTCCAAGTTGAATACATACACACGCCATTTGAAATGATGGAGAAGGCTTTATTGCGTGTTCTATTTGACTAAATGAGCGTACACGTATTTCCTAGTACTTCTTCACGTTTATCAATGTGCGCAGACGTTGTGGCTACTCGACGCCCACAACGTAAAATCAGAAGGCACTTGTGAAGAGTATAATCGTGTATTATAGCCGTAGTCAAATTTCGAAAAAGTATCAAGGTAACGTTCAACAGTAAATTGGCAAATGTTTACGAAGTACATATAAAATCGGTATGTGTAAACATATAATATGAGTATGCAAATTAGATTAAAATCGTATGTTTATAGTTGGTATAGGGGTACTACATAATTCCCCCACCAGAACACTGAAATATAAAAAAAATACATTTAAGTGTTCGACAAAAATATGCATCAGCGTATTATGCAGCAGAGATAGTACATAGAAAGCGATTTATTACGCTGAAAAAATGAGCAGTTTAATGCAGTCAATAAGGCCGATAATAAATGCGATAATAAAAGAAAAAATAGGATTGATGATCGTGGTAGAATATATAAGGAATGATACAATCGGCCGGGGATCTGTAGTCTGTATACGGAAAGGATACGTGAATATTAAGCGCTATATGATTAAATGTAATAATACAGGGAATATCGATGTTAAAATAGTAGTGACGTGATTTACGTATGAAAATATTAATCAGTTAAATGAGTAGTTAAATAACAATTACGAATAAAGATAATAAAAATGAAAATTCGTAATAAGTTATATTTTGATGATTTGCACATAACGTTTAGGCCAATGAACTCTCCTACCAGAGCGTGTAGTTTTCATAGGCTTCTCTGGCGACGTTGAAGCTTGCGTGGATGTAGCTGTTGGCACGTCGTTCAGCTGGTCTTTATTGTTGGCTTCGAAATCGTCGATGAATGCTGGTTTGACTCTGTCGACACTGATGGCTTCTGCTTTATTCAGTCGTTCTATCGTGATAACTTTATCATTTCTATTTAGAACTTTGAATGGGCCATCATAAGCGGGTTGAAGTGGTCGTTGTACACCCTCTCTCCTGACGAAGACGTGAGTGCAATCTGTCAGTTGTGGTGGGATGTATGACGTTCGTTCCTGCTGGCGTGGAAGTGATATCTTGAGCTCGTTCATGTGTTGTTTTAGCTGGTGCACATAACCAGTCATATCTTGTGGAACTTGGTTACCTGGGGTGAAAAATTCTCCTGGTAGTCGTAATGTTGTTCCATAGACTAGTTCGGAAACACAGCAGCCAATATCTTTCTTTAGAGCAGATCGTATACCAAGCAGTACCAGTGGGAGTTTGGTTGACCAGTCGTTTTGAGTCAAAGAAGCAGCTAGCGCAGCTTTGAGTTGTCGATGAAGGCGTTCAACCATGCCGTTGGAACTAGGATGGTAGGCGGTTGTTCGTATTCGTTTGATGCCCAGTAATTCAGTTAGCTGTTGAAAAAGTCGACTTTCAAACTGAGCACCTCTGTCCGTAGTGATAATGGATGGGACACCAAAATTAGCTATCCAGTTTTCGAGCAAAGCTTTAGCTACCGTTTCAGCTGAGACGTCGGCTATTGGAACTGCTACAGGCCAACGAGTGAATCTATCGATGCAAGTTAGAATGTAGTTGCAACCATTGGAAGGAGGTAGTGGACCAACTATGTCTACATGTATATGTTCAAATCTAGAGTCAGGGTTAGGAAAACGACCAAGTGGTGCATTGGTATGACGGTTGATTTTGACTCTTTGACAAGACAAGCAATTTCGTGTCCACTTCTTAACATCGCTATTAATGTTCGGCCATATAAATCTTTCTTTTATTAGTTTGATAGTAGCACTGACACCGGGATGAGACAAGTTATGTAACTTCTGGAATACTGTATGTCTCATAGCTGCTGGGACGAAAGGTCGATATTTACCTGTAGAGGTGTCGCAGATTATTTTTGTCGTGCCAAAAGGAATTGCGTCTAGCTTTAAAGATGTTGTTTTAGAAGACATGATCTTTTTTAGTTCGGCATCATCTCGTTGTAGGTTTGCGAGACGTTCGTAGTCGATGTCTGGGCATACAATGTTGTCAATGTGCACACGTGATAAAGCGTCTGCCACTTCATTGTGTTTACCCTTCACATGTCGCAGATCAGAAGTGAACTGAGATATAAACTCGAGATGTCGTAGTTCACGCGGAGAGTAGTTATCCTGTTTTGCTGATAAGGCTTTCGTTAGAGCTTTATGGTCTGTAAAGACAGTAAAAGCTGTACCTTCCAGCATATGTCGAAAGTGTTTGATTGCTAAATAAACAGCCAATAACTCTCTACCAAAAGTGCTATAGCGACATTGAGTAGGATTCAGTCGTTTCGAAAAGAATGCTAGGGGTTGCCATTCGCCGTGTACTTGCTGTTGTAAAACCGCCCCGATGGCAACGTCTGAAGCGTCTGTCATGAGAGACAGGGGGGCGTCATTTTGGCGTCTGACTAGAAGTGTCTTGTCATTTAACAATTGTTTGACATTTTCGAATGCTTTAACAGCTTCTGCGGGCAAATGGAATGAACGACTGTGTCCACGTAAGCAATCGGTTAATGGTTGTAAAGCTTTAGCACAGTTGGGAATAAAACGCCGGTAAAAATTAACGAGACCCAAAAATCGTCGTAATTTCTTAAAAGAATCTGGTAGTGGATAATCTTTGATAGCTTGTACGTCATCAGGGACTGGTCTGATTCCTTGGCTATCGATTAAATGACCGAGAAATTTCAGGGAGGTCTTACCAAATTCGCATTTGTCTAAGTTGATAGTCATTCCGTATTGGTTCAGTCTTTCAAACACTGTCTTCACATGTTTCAAATGCTCGGCTTCGTCTGCACTTGCAATTAGTAAGTCATCGATGTATGCGTAGACGAAAGGGAGACCACGGAGTACTTGGTCAATTAGGCGTTGGAATGTCTGAGCGGCGTTCATAAGTCCGAATGGCATGCGTACGAATTCATATAAACCGAATGGTGTGGTAATGGCAGTTTTCGGAACGTCATCCGGGTGGATGGGGATATGATGATACGCTCGGACGAGATCGATTTTAGAGAAAACTTTAACATCTGGTAAGTTGCTAGCAAAATCGTGGATGTGTGGTATTGGGTATCTATCAGGTACCGTTTGCTTGTTTAAAGCTCGATAATCACCACACGGCCGTATTTCACCAGAAGACTTTTTGGGTACCATGTGAAGCGGTGAAGACCAAGAGCTGTTGGACGGTCGAATAATACCAAGCTCTAGCATTTTATCGAACTCTGTTTTGGCAATTTTAAGTCGATATGGGTCAAGGCGTCGTGGACGTGCAAAAACTGGCGGTCCAGTGGTTTTAATATGATGAACCACATGATGCTTTGGTTCTGTTCCTCGAAAAGAAGGTTTTAAAAGGTCAGGAAACTGATTTACCAAATTGGTATATGGAGATGCTGGTGTGCGTGTGACCATCAAGTTCAGTGATGATGCACGGCTAATCGTACCAGCAATGTACGTTTTATTAAGCGAATCTATTAGCTTGGGGCTTATCGGATCAACTAACAGTTTGTGTTGCTGTAGAAAATCAATACCGAGGATTGGGGATGGGACGTCTGCAATGATGAAAGACCAAGTGTAGGTATTCTTTAAACCAAAATCTAAAGTCATTCGTTTACTTCCATATGTAACAATACTGGACTGATTAACAGCTTGGAGCGTAACTGCTGGGTCAGGGTGTTGGCGTTCCTGTGTAGACGGAGGGACAACACTCACCTCTGCTCCTGTGTCAACTAAGAATGTAGTACCGGTATTTTTATCTGTTACATAAAACAAACGACTGTTAGATCGTAGGTTGCCAACAGTATTTTTTACACATGACGATATATCTTTTGGTTTAGTCTGAAAATTGCAAGGTGAACGGCACCGTCGTGCTTTGCTTCCATAACTACGGTGATACCAGCAAATATTATCGCGATGTAGTGACGTGCTAGGGGATCGAGAAAGACGTCGACGAGACGAGCTTCTAGAACGGCTTGGTTGTGTGCGTGTGGTCAGTTTTGCTAACTGATTCAGTAAGGTGTCGACTTTGTGTTCTAGAGTCTGTATTCTATCGTGAGTGTCTGGTATTCTGCTGGTGGAAGCGACAGATTGAGGTGTTGACCTCTCGTACATGCGATCCGCGATTTCGGTGAGCCTTTCTATGTCAATGTCGTCGTCTCCGAAAGCAAGAACCTGCTGGATGTTTGCGGGAAGTCTTCGTAGCCATATTTGGTAAAAGAGACGTTTATCGATTTCTCTTCCGGCAACTAGGCTTTGCATATGCCTCATGAGTTGCGATGGGGTTTTATCCCCTAACTCAACATTGCTTAACAGGCGATCGAGTGCTTGCCTATCTGAAAGCGAAGTGCATCGCAGTACCTCTTCCTTCAACTTGTCGTAAGGTGCTTCCATGCTGGGTTGAACGATGTATTGCCGTACCTGCTCGGCGACTTCGTCTGGTAGTACTGTACTCAAAATGCCAAATTTAGCTGTCTGTGACGTGAGCTTATTGCTAGCCATATAATGTTCCAGTCGTGCAAACCAAAGATGAGGGTCTCTGGGCTTAAAAACTGGTACAGTAAGAGAGATAGTACTAACAGATCCCAGCTCTAAGTTATCAGAGGTATTGGAAGACATGTTACAATTCGTAAAAAAATGGTTTAAGAGTAGGAAAATGGCAAAATTTGTGCACAATAAGAATATGGCAAAACAGAAAAAATGCAATGCAGGTGCTTACCACAAATTACTGCAGGTTGTGCTATGAGCAAACACAAAAATGAGTTCGAATTGTTTAATAAATATATAGATCCGCGAAAGTTAGAGTTTTAATAATCCAGCAAGTGTACGACGCGTTGAGGTCAAAAAGTTGTCGTCGTCGGAGTCAGCAATTTGTCGTCGAGGTCAGCAAGTTATCGTCGGGGCTCACCAATTTATTGCGTGTTCTATTTGACTAAATGAGCGTACACGTATTTCCTAGTACTTCTTCACGTTTATCAATGTGCGCAGACGTTGTGGCTACTCGACGCCCACAACGTAAAATCAGAAGGCACTTGTGAAGAGTATAATCGTGTATTATAGCCGTAGTCAAATTTCGAAAAAGTATCAAGGTAACGTTCAACAGTAAATTGGCAAATGTTTACGAAGTACATATAAAATCGGTATGTGTAAACATATAATATGAGTATGCAAATTAGATTAAAATCGTATGTTTATAGTTGGTATAGGGGTACTACAGCTTCTGTGTAGGTTTTCGGTGTTATTATGGTTGTGTAATTTCAGTTGGATGGTCTAATTACAAAGCTTTCATCTTATGTCAGAGGTAACCTCAAAATAAAGTAATTTCTTGGTATTCTTCATAACACTAAACAGTGTTTCGCCTGATGAACTCGAACATGAACAGTTATCCCCCAAAGCTTCTATCGATCCTGTCGCTCACACTTGTATTTGTACTGATTATTGCGATGATGTGATATTTACAGGATTGATCATGAGCGGACAACAGTAAGAGAATCATCGGAAAACCGCATAAGAATACGAGGTGATTGTTTCACACTTGCCCGGGATTCTTTACCAGCACACGCAATAACCATGGTTCTCACTCAGGACCATCTGTGTACAACAAGTCAAGCTCCCTGACCATTCAACCATTTGAACCTGACCCAATGGTCCAACTTCTACCAATTCGTGATACACATTTAGTGCAACCGCCACCCAATGTCATAAGCTGTTGAGTTTAGGACGAAACAGATATCCAGTAATCCACTACCGCATTCCAGAGGTTCTTTAACTGATGTCAGTTGGTGGTCGATCCTGTAGCCGATCGAATTCCTGCAAACCAACACGTGACTGATAAATGATCGCGTTCATCGTGTGGCTTGTTGTGTTATTACTTGGTAAATCTGATCTGTAATGGTGAGTCTGCTGATTCAGTGAAATCCCTGTTCAGCAACACTTGTAAATTATTCAATCGGTTGTACACTTGTGATTGACTCAAGGAGTTGGACTTTCTGGCAGCGAAACGCGTCAACCGAGAGACTGAGCGACCGTGAGAACACACACTTACCGAAAATTTTCGCTGACCGCAGGTCTCTTTCACCAGCTCGTAGAATTAGGAACTCATGGAACACTGGATTCTATCCTAGGTTAATGTTCAACCGATTAGATCTCCGAACGGAATCATTGGCATGTAAAATCAAAAGGGTTCTAGCCTAGGATGGATCGTGTTGCTGCTATATTTTGATTGAACTAGCGTATACACATATCCTAATACTTCCTCGCGTTTACAATTGTGCCCTAACGTTGTGATTACTCGACATCCACAACGTAATTCAAAAGGCACTTGCGAAGGAATACGATAGTGTATTGTTGCAGCAATCAACAATTCAAAAATCGAGCGAGTACAAAAGGTATCAATTGTTAACATGCAAGATTTAGAGTAATAACAAATCAAAGTACAATTACATAGTGAAAGTATACTGAGATGATGAGTAGTAAAACGGGTCACTACAATAGCCCCTCCGTAGAATGCAGGTAAATGAAGTTTACCTGTATTCGGAATGATATTGTAAATTACAAGAACAAAAAAAATATGAAAACCGAATTGAGGCTTTTAAGTTTTCTGAGGTTCGATTATAACTGTATATATTCGATAATGTTAACAACTTTGAAACGAACTAAAATGTTTAGAAAGTTGTGCAACATGTAACAATAAAAGCAGAAAAATTATTAGAATAATAATGGGGTTGTTATTGTAAAGAGTTACAGAATAGATTTATATCTTAACATACAGTTAATAGTATAGTAATAAGGTAGTATGGAAATGAGTTGGGTAAACATTCAGTTACCTCTATTTCCATGAAAGCTGGTTGTACAAGAAGAGATGGCTGTGCCAGAGAAGAGTGCAGCAGTAGCTGCTGCTGCTGCTGATACGGTTGAAAGTGAACGTCCGTCAGCATGTTGTTGCTGTTGCTGGGGTGTTGTTACTCGGCGTTGAGGAGTAACTTGAATTGATGTTTGCTGAGGTTGGAGAGTAGAAGTTGGTTGATTGATAGCCATTGCAACAAGAGCAGTTGGCATAAACTGTGGTAAACCAGTGGTTTGAATCAGCTGACCGTTAGGACCAACAGTCATGACTTTTAATGGAGCTCCTGGTGCCAGAATGATAAACTGGGGAGTAGCATAGGAGCGTGCAGCTACAGTATCAGGTTGACCACTGACAGGGACGTCAGTTGCCATCATTGTTGCTTGTTGCTGATGTTGTTGGATATAAGTTGGCTGTTGAGCTGGTTGTAAGTGATGAGCTTGTGCTTGAATCTGTTGTTGTTGAGGTGATTGGGTAAACTGTTGTAATTGAACAGTTGTAGGACCGGCTTGAGTAAATGGAGTTGCAGACCATTGTAAGAGTGTTTGCACACCTGTAGACAATGCTGAAGCTTGAGGACAGAGAACTGGAATTGAGGTGTTGCATAACAGCCAGCTGCTATAGCTTCTTGAGTATCAGGGTGAATTGGGATAGCAGTCGCTGTTCCGCCAGGTCCGGAGGTACATTTAGCAGAAATATCAGTAATTATACATCCGAATGTTATGAAGTTATAAAAGTTAATGCGACGGCAAAGATGATTTACTCCACTGTGTATACTTCGAAATGATGTAGTCCATCAATCAGCTATGTCGGGCTCGCCAATTTGTTGCTGCGATATTTTGATTGAACTAGCGTATACACATATCCTAATACTTCCTCGCGTTTACAATTGTGCCCTAACGTTGCGATTACTCGACATCCGCAACGTAATTCAAAAGGCACTTGCGAAGGAATACGATAGTGTATTGTTGCAGCAATCAACAATTCAAAAATCGAGCGAGTACAAAAGGTATCAATTTTTAACATGCAAGATTTAGAGTAATAAACAAATCGAAGTACAATTACACAATGAAAGTATACTGCAATGATGAGTAGTAAAACGGGTCATTACAATCGGATGTTGAATACTCCTTGGTTCCCGATGGTTTATAAGCTAATTTATTATCTACGGGATCACCTACTCGTCTCATTGTCCTGTTGCCAGCTGCTTCCCTAACTAACTGTTCCAAACTGAACAGCTTTCTATCCGACATCAACCAGTCTAAGCTTAATGCTCTAACGTCAAATAAACCCCTCCAAATATCAGACAGTCAATTTCACCTTCAGCAATTAACCTCATCTTAACGAAATCATTACTACACGCGATGCTCTCACCTTAGAGGCCAATGATATAGACAATAAGTCAGGCATAAAATACCCTCCTATAGTTCTGTACCCTCACCTTTCTTCATCTCTCCACATACTATGTATTTCTAAGAAAATCCTCAGTCTAACCTTCGACACTGAGAAGTTGGAACAATCTGGAACTACTAACCTCAACTCTTGCAGTTTGTTAACTCCTCCATCTTACCAATTGCTCTTCATTGCTCCCCACAACCACACCTTACTCTTTCCTCGACAACTTACTCGTAAAGGAGTATGCCCTATTACGCAAAGGTTCTTCGTAGGGTAAGTTGTGTGCCATGTAGTCGGCTCATTACTAACAAAGTTGACAGAAACCTGAACTCATGTGAGAATCTGTCTAAATCTATACTGTCTGACTCTCGACACTCCATCCCGTCTCTATTCACAACTGTCACCGCTTTCCATCTCATCTGGTAGGTCTGTCTAGAAGTCATTGTAATAAAAGATGATATGCTCGATCGCATAACCAAGTATTAAAAACTCAACGATAGATAACCCATTTGGTTCACCCACCCGACTGTGTTCTACTTGATAAAGATAGTGTCAAACATGTGAAACTTACGAATAACTGGGCTATTGGCATCTTTTAAAAATAGGACAGTCATCCTCTCACATTTATAATTCGACGGTGACACTTACTATCCCCATTATCTTATAATTTTGTGTCAGTAATACTGATAATATCATTATTATTATTATCATCATAATTTTCTTCCCCTAACGCCTAAAGTTGTTGGTGTTATCAATAATCCTGGTCAAGTGTACCCTGTACCTCTGTTGTTCTTTCTGTTAAGTGGATTAGACGCAATTATTGTACAAAATGCTGAAATCTTCACACTGTTTTGGAATTAAGCAAATCATCATTATTAGGGGTAATTGCATCATCACTCCAGCCATTCATGAAGAATTCTAGAAAAACTCTCACGGATGCCTAGACGAAGCAGACAATCAAAGCATCGCAATTGAAACACACCACACCTCTAGCTCAGAGAAAACAAAAACAGAAGAAAAATCTTTTCTTAAAATATGTGATTTTCACTCTAACAACTAGTCTAAATCCGTATGAAGGTGTGAAATATATATGCAGAGTGAAGTGGCTCACTGCACCAGTTCATTGATCGCCTAACTTATCTATCTAGAAAATGCCCAGTAGGCTGAGATTAGGACTTTCCAGAAGTTCTCCGATGGTTTTTATCTAACTAATGCCGAATGCCTGAATCCAATGAAATCCCTGCAAACCAACACTTGAGTATCACAATCTGATGCTCACTAGAGCAACCGGCCTTATTCAGATACGTACTAGCTACCTGGTTTCCAGTGGGAAGTCATGACCGGCATGGAGTACAGCACTTCCGGAATGAGGACTGGTCGTCGCACGATATCCTGAATAGGCAGAAGTTGGAATTCCTCATGGGCTGGTCATTGGATCCGGAACCAGTAGTTTAATGGTCTACAAGCTAGCTCGCCGTCTCGTAACCGATGGGTCTTCTTCTCCAACCAATGTGGTAGGTCCGTTCTGATGGAGAGTTACAAACTACAAAAAGAAACAACTGCCCAATACTTCTCTGAGCAATGTCATCTCATGATGAAAACCCATAACCAATCAATCCAATCAAATCAAATCCCCACAAACTACACTTGTTTTTGCAACTAGACCTCATCAGCATGTCAGTGGTAGAATGCTCGCCGACCCCGCGATCCCCGACCGACGTACTCATAAACCTCGCTGACCCGCTAAAGTCAGTAAACGGTGGGGGGAAGGCTAGCAAACTCACTCTACTGCTACTGAAACTCCTAAGCACTCTAGCTTGAAACCATATGTTCCACATCGAAAGTAAAGAAATAAAATAATACTAATAATAGTAAGATTTCACCAGGCTTCACTCTCCAATATACCCACATAACTTTACAAATAAATATTAAAATATAAACTAATCACGGTTGTATGGTCGTCAACTGGATGGTAACACTGTGCAAATAGTCTAATAATAATAATAGTAATAATAATAATATCAATAACAGATGTGATGAAAAAGCCAAGCGTTCTTGTGAAAACAACAGTTTCGACTCCGTGGATCGCGAGATACTATGACAATGTTTGACTGTGAAGGGAGTGCCAAGAAAGTACATTGCACTAATCAAGGCACTCTAATCAAACTCACGTAGCCACGTAAGGGCTTATGGGGAATTGTCATCTGAATTGATAACAACCAGTGGTGTCCGTCAAGGATGTCCACATTCCCCCTTTTCTGTTTTACTTCATCATTGATATGCTAATGGAAGTATCCTTAACTGAACTTAACGACTTAGGAGTCGACTTGTTACCAGGGAATAGTCTTATGGACTTAGAATATGCAGATGACATAGTCCTGTTGGGGGAGGATGCTGACAAAATGCAGTCTTCTGAACACCTTGAGCAACAATCTTCGTATGTTTGGCATGCGATTCGCCCCTGTGAAATGTAAGATGCTGCTACAGGACTGGACTACGTCAACTCCTAGCTTAGTGATAGGGAGTGAAGTGATAGAACATGTTGACCACTTCACCTATTTGGGAAGTTGTATCAGCACCAACGGATTGATTGGTGACCAAATCTCAGAACGGATCCAAAAAGCTCGGGCTGCTTTCGCTAACTTACACCATCTCTGGCGTAGGCGTGACATCCGACTATCAACCAAGGGACGTGCGTACTGCCCAGCAGTTCGCTCCGTCTTTCTCTATGGCTCTGAAACATGGCCAATACGAGTTGAAGACATGAAAAGGTTGTCTGTGTTTGATCACAGATGTTTACTATCTCTTTCTCGCGCTAGGTGGCATAATAAGGTAAGTAATGTTGACGTTAGGCGTAGAGTGTTGGTTGGGCAAAGAGGGAAAATCAATCGAAGAGGCTATAAAGTTACATAGATTGAGATGGTTAGGTCACGTGCTGCGTATGCATAACCATCGTCTCCCCCGCCCGACGGGCATTACTAGCTGATATAGGTGCAGGTTGGAAAAGAGTAAGTGGTGGCCAAACAAAAACATGGCATCAATCCATGAAATCCTTGACAGTTAAACTCAGTCAGGTAGGGAGATGCAGACTTCCGGGTTGGGGCCCGCCCTCGGGACTCTAAGAATCAATGGCTGGAGACACCAGGGGACATGGCTCAAAATCGTTGTCAATGGCTTACGCAGATGTATTCAGTCTCTGTAAACTTTCATATTCCTTTCTACCATTACTCATTCTGTTTCACTCTTACACTTGTCAAAACTCTATTGATTCTCTTCACTCATTTTCTTGTCTACCTTTGTGACCTCTTTGGGACGTGGCAACTCGAACTGCTGCACTTCGGTGCCAAGTTCTATGTTGAATCAAGCCAGTCAGCAGCCTAAGTATCTTCAATCTCTCAAACCTACTCAGTCCCTTGGTCCTGGTGGAGTTCCCGCTGTTATCCTTAAGAAGTGTGCCGACATCTTATGTTACCCATTAACTGACATTTTCAACGAATCTTTCTCCAAAAGTATTATACCTGACTCATGGAAAAATATCAAGGCTGTTCCATTGCCTAAATCAACAAGTGGACCTTCTGTCAAGTTTAGACCCATTGCTATTACCTCACCTTTTTTGAAAGTTATGGAAAGACTTATTTTACTTAATCTTGAACTCTCCTTAAAGCCTTTCAATGACCCTAACCAGTTTGCTTATAAACATAGTAGATGTATCTTAGATGCCGCTGTTGTTCTATATCATAATATAGTCTCTAGTTTACATAGAGGAGCTAAATACGTTAGGTGTGCCTTCCTCGATTTAACATCTGCATTTGACTCTGTACCTAGGTCCCTCTTGCTGAGTAAGCTTGCTGCAACACAGGCTGAAAGCTGGACACATAAGTGGTTACATTCCTATTTTTTTGATAGGAAGCAGTACTGCTGCTGCTACTGTTCCCTTGGGTTCCTAGTGGAACATAGGGCTTCAACTGCACGTCTCCACTTGCTTCTGTCTTCTGCTGTACTTTTCACCTGCATCCATGTTAGTCCATACTGTTTCAACTCTTCTTCACACGATCTCCTCCATGTCAGGCAGAAATTACCCTGCTACACTCCTATATCCTCACCCTTCTCGTCTCCCCATATCCTGTCTATTTCTAAGGAAATCCTCAGTCGAACATTCTACATTGAGAAGTTACAACAATCTGGAATCACTCAACCTCAACTTTTACAGTTTGTGGACTTCTCCATCTTACCAATTACTCTTCATTGCTTCCCACAACCACACTGTAGTCTTCCCTGCACTACCTACTCAAAAAGGAGTATGTTCTATTACTCTGGGTGTGAGAGGTTGTTAGTAGGGTAATTTGTGTGCGGCTCAGGCAACAGACACCTGGACTCGTGTGAGAAATCGTCGAAATCCATGTATATTTTCTGGCTCTAAACACTCTATCCCCTCTCTCTTCAGTACTTTCTTCCTACCCACTGAATCTCATCACTAGGACTGTCTAGAAGTCCTTATATAAGGATTATATGCTCGCTTGCACAACGAAGTATAGTAACTGAACGATAGCCTATGTGTTTCATCCCATTGACTGCGTTCTACTTCATTAAGACAGTGTCAAACAAGTGAAATTTACGAATTGCTGTGCTATTGGCATGGTTTAAGAATCGGTCATTCATTCTCCTATATTTGTAATTCCATGGTGACACTCACTATCCCCATTATCTTATAATTTGGTATCAGAAATACTGATAATATCATTATTCTTATGGTAACTTTCTTCTGCTACTACCTGAAGTTGTTGGTGTTATCAAGAATGCTGGTCAAGTGTATCTGTACCTCTGTTGTTCTTTATGTTGAGTAAATTAGACGCAATATTGTATGAAATGCTGGAATCTTCACACCCTAAGATAAAGAATAAAGCAAATCACCATTATTAGATAATTGCATCATCAGTCCAGCTATTCATGAAGAATTCTAGAAAAACCCTCATGAAATCAGGAATATGAAGTAGACAATCAGAGCTTTGCAATTAAAACTCATCTAGCCAAGAGAACAACAAAGAATAAAATAGTTTCTTAATGTAGGATTTTCACTCCCTAACCCGTTGAGTAAGGTCGGTAAACGGTGGGTGAAACGTTAGCAAACTCACTCCACTGCTACTGAAACTGCTAAGCTCTCTAGCTTGAAGCCATATGTTTCATACGGAAAGTAAGGGAATAAAACAAAAATTATAATAGAAAGATCTCATCAGGTCTAACTCTCCGATATACCAACATAACTGTGCAAATGACTATCTAAATATAAACTAATCACGGTCGTATCATCGGCAGCAGGATCATAAAACTGTGCAATCAGTCATAATAATAATAGCTGAATTTTAGATTTCCCGTTGATTTATTGGACCAATGTACCCGGTCTCAGGTTGATGCTTCGACGATGTCTGGGCATGTAATTAGAATTTAATTGGTGGATGAGGACTAGTGGTGAAATCCAGGATGCGCATTTCGTCCTATTTAGGACTCGTCAACTGAATGTACTTGCATTCCCCAGGCAGTGAGTGATGATCTTCTTAACGAGGCTCGAACCCAGTGCCCATAGTTTCAAACGCCAAGGCGTTACTCACTAGACCACTCGGGTCAACGACGCCAAGACATCGTCGAAGCATCTGCACAAGAAGCCGACATGTCAGCTTGAGTTCGAGTACTTCGGTCCAATCAATCGACGGGAAAATCCAAAATTCAATTAAAATTAATATGACGCGTTGCACAAGAGGTGGCTCTCGTGGTCCAAGTGGTTTAATGGATAACGCTTTAGCGTTTGAAACTATGGACACTGGTTTCGAGCCTCGGTGGGAATATCATCACTCACTGGGAATGCAGGTACATCCAGTTGATGAGTCCCAAATACGACGAAATGTGCATCGTGGATTCCACTGCTAGTCAACATCCACCGACTGAATAATAATAATAATAATAATTCTATCGATAACAGATGTGATGGAAAAGTCAAGTGTTCCTGTGATAACAGCAGTAATGATATTTACAAATTGTGTGTTCCCTGCCTCCCTCCCTCCCCCATTCACGCATACCACTTTATCCCAACCACAGATGTGTTAAAAAAAGTGAGATAAAAAAATATAAATTATAAAGATAGAAAAGAGAAAAATCAAATTTATACACACATTCATACGCAGCATAAGGGGCTCTTCATCAATAGCCTACCAAGGTGAAACTCTGAAGGAAAGTATACATACATATAGAAAAATAATCATCACGTATCTAAGAGATTATGACAATTCCGGAATATTTGGTTGGTTCACTGTTGTCCTACCACCGCCAGCAGAGGACACTGGTGGATGTCCAGCACATATAGGTTTAGCGATTTGTGATTGACAGCGACGTCTAGTGATATAGCGTTGACGCCGAATCTATTTAATACGTTCTAAATCACGTTTACGATAAAGCCAATCTTCTTCCTCAGCCAATTTCCATAGGCGCTGTTCACGCACCTGAGTATACTACAAGAAGAAAACATAACAAAATAGGTGGCGATATAATCATTGATGTTTAAAAGATTTCTCATCTGTATCATTAGAATGCTTGTTAGTGAAAAATTGTCCTCACACAGTAATAATATCTCAGTGTCCACAGAACCCTTAAAGCCCTTCATTTATGCCGCTATGAACAATAGTGAGATTTGGAGATTCAATTTCCCGTAGATCAATTTCACCTATCCACTAATTTCTCCACACATTATTATTATTCACATGAGACTTCAAACACTTACTTCCCTTTGAAATTTAATGATGACTACATTGCAGTTTTTATCACAAGGTAACATCACTCAGAGAACCATTGGAGAACCCGGATGTGAGTACTGCGGGTCTGTTCCACCTCAGCTTCGGACTATTCAGCAGAACGCACCCTGGAACTACCGGTCACAAGTCAAGCTCACAGGCCATTCCGGCACTGGGATCCAATCCAATGCCTTATGAATTCTAACCTGTTCCAAATCGTAATTTTACCGCGACTGTCACCAGCCAATGTCATCCGTGGCCAGGATTTGTCCAGTTACTAGTGACCAGAACTGAATGGTCCTCAGAGTTCAAATACCAATGGATGCGTACTGCTGGACAGTCCCAAACTAGCTAAAACAAAACAACTGTCCAGTACACTACCCTGGTTTTCCAATAATTCGTTAACTCGTGTCAAACTTCAAACAAATCGGATCTCTACAAAATAACTCTTGAACGTGAATACATTATTTCTCGAGTGACACTGAAAACTATGGTGTCAGTCAAGACCAGTCAGCACAAAGCATACAAACTAAGAATTACTGAAAGACAGTCTACCTCTCTAACACTTAATAACATCAACTCCAAAAGTTTTAAGGTATGTACATCGACAAAAAATTAAGACTTCCCACGATGCTACTAGCCACCCAGCTGCTCAAGTTGAATTAGGCTCAGGGCCAGGTGACTGGCTGGCTGGCTGGATTCAAATCGTTGTATCCATCAGCCTCCTGGTGAACAACTATGAGACAGGCTATGACGCACTACCTTGATGGCGCTACAAATTCTTGCTTAGATGGCTCAAAAATTACTTTCAATGATGCGCATCCACTCACATTTTTGTAATCTATCAAGGATCCATTATTCTCGATGTAGTCATCCCTTCTCTCCAACACTTCAGTTTGTTTATGCGTACATCTGAGAAGTTTAGCCAGTTGGAACTGTTGTATTTTGTACAATGATTATCTACATCGAAAACTCAGTTCAGATCAGTTCACTTTTCTGGATTCCATATACACAATATTCCTTCATAACACATCAATTATGTGTCAGGCATAACTAACTAACTGACTAACTTGGTGGGAAGTACCAATCATTTCGCTCATATGTAGGCCACACATCTGCTATCTCGAAGGCTATCGCTTATCAGATAGAGGTACAGCTGCATAAACAAAGTCTTGATAACATGTCTGTGTGCTTCGCGGACGATCAACGACTGACTGACTAGTTTCAACATAAAACTTTGCACAGACATACACTAGTTCAAGTTGCCACTCTCCCTCCATGTAGCACACAAACCAAGACAGTAAAGAGAGATTCATCAAAAGACAGATAGTAAACACAAGTGTGAGCTAGGTAAAATGAATAGTAATATGGAAGAAACAATACAGTTTTGTTGGATATGACAAATCACAAAGAGTGAATGCATCTGCGCTAGCCATCACTGAGAACGAAGATTTTGAGCCATACCACCAATTGTCTCCAGCCATCATTGGTTCCTACCATCCCGAGGACATCAACCAGACAGCAATCTACACATTGCTACGTGACTGGCTAGTTGGCTAGCTCAAACTAACTGTTATGGATTTCATTGACTGACGAAGACAGGTTTTTTCGTTTGACCATCACTGCCTCTTTTTCAACTTGATCCAGCATATGTCAGCAGCTAACACTACCCGTCAAGGAAGGCAATTGGTGGCTAGACATTCGTAACACATGTCCTAATTATCTCAATCGATTTAGCTTCACAACCTCGGAGACTAATTCTACCTCCTTACCTAAAAATCGACTTCCAACCGTAACATTACACGCCATATTATACCAGCTAACAGCGGCGAAAGAACACAGACACCTATGATCAAAGACAACTAACCGGTCTTTTCATGTCTTCCACATTCAATGACCATGCCTAACTCATCACAGCCATAAATTAGCGGCAAATGCCAAACCAGCCATCTCCATGATGGTCATCGATATCACTATTTGGCAGTAGTTAGAATTCATAAGTGGTGACTAAATTCCATAGCAATGGCTGAATGGTCACAAACGAGGTCGCCTCGTTATTTCCAAGGTCTTAGTTGCATAACGAAATCCCAATGCTTATGTCAGTTAGTGGATGAAATCAACAATGAAAAGTCTGTTTTTCATTTAAAGGACAAGAGAGAGAAACTGTAATGATAATTACTGACCAACTAACTAACCTTAAGACGTTCTTTCGTTTTTAAAAGTTCGAAACGTAGCCTGGCATTGTTTTTTCTCAACTTGTCTAGTTCTTCTTCAGGGAAGGAGGTAGTCTCTCCTTGAGCCAGTGAACCAGCATGACCTGGTTCATCGTCCTCATCATCTAACAATATACTTTCGAAGATTTGTTGTTGTTGTTGACTGGCCATATTGCCGTCTTGCTGGTTACCTGCAGCTTTTTCAGCCGCTGTCGGTGCATTCAAACGATTTGCAGACTAAAAGAGAAATCGGCACATTTAAAATAACTAACATGGAATTTTACACTTGAATCCACAGTGTTCAAATCTTATAAAACTATATATATATATATATATATATATATATGAGCAACCATCAAACAATCAATAATGTGATAAAGTGCGGTAGACTGCCCACCGACCGTGCCTAATGTGGTCCGGAGTTCGATTCTCGGTCACAGGCACATTCCTTTACCTCTGTAAGCCAGTAATAAGACTGGTAAAGCGGGAAGTTGGGCATAAAGCTAGCAACCCCAACCTGTAAAAGTAAACACCACTGCTACCGAAACCTCAAGCTAATTCTTATAAGGCTTGCAGGACTTCCTTCACTTCATCTTTGCTTGACTGGTATTCAGCTTTGACACACACACACACACACACACACACAATGAGTGAAGAAAAATAATCCATTTAGAGGAAACATTTCACAAAAATAATAATCCTATCAATACAATACTATGTGAGTTATGTTGACTTCGGTGAGTATTTCTTCTACAGAGCAGACGGGGTGAAGAGGGAGGGAGGATGCAGTAAAGATGAATAAAAAGACATTAGTGGATAGGCAAAATCCAAGTTGCTGGTTGTCAAAAACGAGTGGCAGTCATCATGTGCTTTAGAAAGAAGAGGGAAATAACTTCAGTACTCTAATACTTGCCGATTCATCGTAATTATGAAACGGTTAGACTTAAGACAAACACCTACCCTTCAGTCTGAAAGTTTCCACAATGTCTTTCCACATTTCATCTATTTATAGCCTTTCCCAATTTAGTGTGTAAGAACCACGTGAGTTCAGTAATTTCACTCATCCACTATGAATGATGAAAACTCATGCCTACACCATCATCATCTTTACCAGTAAAGTCAAACCACAGTTATTCTACTACTTCTACTACTCTTACCACTGTTACTATTACTACTGCTTGAAAGTTCACTAGAATAAGCAAACAAAATAACATGCACTCTGAGGAGGAAGAAAGCACTTTAAACCAGTTTACATGAAAACACAGGAGAGATTCACTGCAAAAATAATTTCTAAAAAAAACCTCTTCACAATATGACAGGAAAACACTATTATATCATTAACTAATATCAAACACCACTTTAACAAGAAGCTCATCTGAAACAACAGTCACAAGAACATATATGCCCATCACATAGTATTCACATTCAATGAAAAACAAGAATGCAACTGGGGCTCATACATTTTTATGCACTCACTCCACTACCAGTCAATGGGTAACGCGCTAAGAACCTCACTTTTCCTACAGAGGGTTTGGGCAACCACTAACAAGGCACCAGTGGTACGATTAGTGCTCACATACAATAGGTGTGACTCATCGACAACTTCGTCGAAATCCAAGTGGCCATTGAATCTTGCCTTCTCTCAACCTCCACCCACCGCCTTCTACTCTCCAATGAAAAGCAACACAACGGAACTCAGAAAATCTACCAAATGATAAAAGCAGTTAATTATAACGGCTAAAATGTATCACCTTTCAATACACTTCCATGGATATATAAATTTATATAAAGTTCATAACATGTATTACCACTTACCTGAAGAGTTGTAATTTCTTTTAATTGTTCCTCACGATCTATACGCAAAGAATTGTTCACCACGTCTTGCTCTTCAATTTGCTGTCGAAGACGAGCTATTGTCTGAACTTGCTTATTTATTTCATCATATTTGTCGTCAAGTTGCTGATAAAGCAACTTTAACTGTTCATCTCCAACTTTCCTTGCCAAAGCCAAACCAGCTCCGACAGTGTAGGCTGAGAGAAAAACAACACACAATGATCAACGTTCTACATAGTATTTATGATACGACAAGAACGTGTAATATCTCATGGTTTCAACAAAACAAAAAATTAAAAAGAAACTGACAAATCATCAAATACATTTCGATAACTTCGCATACAAAATAAAAAGCCGAGGCAAGCATACAATCGGAATGGAATAACCACTTCTGAATTGTAACAACACGTTCTTGGTTGCCAAAGTGCCATCAGTTCAGTCAGAAATACACACAAACAACAACCAATCAGTCAGTCAAATAGTTAAAACATTAATTAGTAAGCTTACTCGGTGAAGAAGATACTCCCTGTTTGAATTACAGATCAAAGCACGGCTCCACATAGAAGTTAAAGTTGCCACGCTGAGTCTGTAGTTAATGATCTTCACTATCCCAAGGACCCTCAGCTAAGCCAGACGGTCCAAACACCCCTTCACATGTTCACACCAACAATCACTACATCGACAGAAGTAAATAATGGTCACTCAACCGCATATTTATGCACAATGTTCGCTGGAACTATTACACCTTTCCTCAGTCTATATACATGAGTTCAGTATGATAGGAGTGATTTCCTGTGACCGCATTGTCAATATACCAAAATAGGACATAATATTACTCCACTAGTGATCTTAACTGCAACATGCCATTTCTCCACATTAAATTATAACTCAATTTCCTACGACCGCCTTTATGAGTTACATTTGACAGATGACGACTGGTGACAATAGCCAGTTCCCTAGGCTAAAATAAGCAGAGCGGGCTTTCGACCTCCTCACCCATTAACTCAACTTTACATACCTAACACAATCAGCCATACATCAACGCACATCAAGCAGATAATTAGACAACAGGATGGAAATAATCTAATCGGTCGTAAAGCAGGATAAAACGAAGAAATAGATGATAATGTAAATAGAGAAATGAGCTATTATAACAAGGATAGGCACAAACCATGAATCCACCCCTATCATCACTACGATCAATTCTGAACACTATCACCAGGAGTTTCTAGCCACAGGTTCTGATCGGCGTGCGGCTGATTCGCTTAAGCGCTCCATTTTCAATCCATGGGTTCGGAATTTAAATCCTGTTAAATCAAACTCCGTCCTTCTCTATGGCGGTGAGACGTGGCCATTGAGAGCGGAAGACATGAAAAGGTTGTCTGTTTTTGACCACAGATGTTTACTATCTCTTTCTCGCGTTAGGTGGCATAATAAGGTAAGTAATGTTGACGTTAGGCGTAGAGTGTTGGTTGGGCAAAGAGGGAAAATCAATCGAAGAGGCTATAAAGTTACATAGATTGAGATGGTTAGGTCACGTGCTGCGTATGCATAACCATCGTCTCCCCCGCCCGACGGGCATTACTAGCTGATATAGGTGCAGGTTGGAAAAGAGTAAGTGGTGGCCAAACAAAAACATGGCATCAATCCATGAAATCCTTGACAGTTAAACTCAGTCAGGTAGGGAGATGCAGACTTCCGGGTTGGGGCCCTCGGGACTCTAAGAATCAATGGCTGGAGACACCAGGGGACATGGCTCAAAATCGTTGTCAATGGCTTACGCAGATGTATTCAGTCTCTGTAATCTTTCATATTCCTTTCTACCATTACTCATTCTGTTTCACTCTTATACTTGTCAAAACTCTATTGATTCTCTTCACTCATTTTCCTGTCTACCTTTGTGTGCTATTAGGAACGTGGCAACCCGAACTGCTGCACTCCGGTGCCAAGTTCTATGTTGAATCCAGCAGCAGCAGCAGCAAACTCAGCCTGCCCACCTTGGTAGCAACATTAGTCTTCACAAAATATGTGTGATTTACGGCCCAATACACGAGAAATCTGCTCTAGGCAACTCAGTCACTTTATGCTGCTGATATTTTCAATATTCCAAGTATACCCCCACACCAATATCTTACTTTCCCTCTGTGCTATTTGTCCACATTCTCATCCTTATTCTTTATTCCTACTCACAGGAATACAATATACAAAAAGATAAATAAATAAACATAACTATGATACAGAAACAGCTTAAACTGGATACCGGCAATTGATACATATACAATTTTGAATCCTTAATTTTCAAAACCTTCAAGTTAAACTTAAACAGAAAACAGTTACAGTAAATATTTCTTAACGGCTTGCAAACTTTTAAATTCACTCTTCAGATCACTAAAAATACTGCGCAACTTCCTACCTTCCTCTCTTTTTCGCTCATACCTTCTACGCCATCCATCAGCCGCAAGCTTTTCGTTCACCGTTACCAGATTCTTGATGGTTTTAGCTCGCATACCGAACATTAGGGTGGACTTCGTCTCGGCATCATTGTACCCAGCAGGAGAACAACAAATCACCATAGTTGTTCGTGCATTACCTCCAAGAGATTCTTGAAGAATGCGAGTTAGTTTAGAGTCACGATAAGGAACATGAGACTGAAACAGAAAATTATTTAACAGATCAATAGCTTGATAAGGCAGTAGGAGTCATCTTCAAATAAGTACAACATATGCAGACAAGAGATTCAGGTCACCGTAGAGGCTAAAAATATGAGTAAGTGTGACGGATTTTCCTGCCTCAGAAACATACACAGTACAGAACTCTGCTAAGAAGTGAGCACATACAGACATACGTGATCAAAATACAACAATTCAATATCTCACGTGTCATAATCACGTGGAATTTCAAAGTCAACAGTGGCTAGAATACAAGCACTACTACCACCACCACCTGAAAGTATAAACTTACACTTCCTTCCACAAGCGCATTGATCACATTACCAAGAGCAGAAAGCGATTTGTTAATATTTTTGGCTTCGTCCAATACAGTACCCTCAGCGCCTGTCTTCGCAACTGTCACACTATCAGCCAAATCAACAAGATAAAGTTTCCCATATAGTTTCTTTTGAGTTTCCAAGTTCTTTTGTCGAACATTGATTAGGAGTACTGAGTGACTTCGAAGACTGTGCTCGGTCATGTCTATAAATACATAAGCAGTCACAAATTAGTGTCAGCAAATATCCTCAATGTCATATAAACTCCAAGATAACTTAAATTTCATGCACAGAAAACTAATATTTCAGTCAAACCACCAAGCCTAGCTAACAACACTAACGCTCAAGTACGACATATGCTAGGAATACTTACCCGTCACGGCCACACGACGGTTAGCCTTCCCCTCATCAATTGCATCGAAAACCTCTTTTGGAGTGTAAACAAACTTTTCAGTGACACCCTTGGAGATTCTCGTTAGGAGGAATTATAGCTTACTTTCACGCAAGGAACTTGGTCTTTATCCTCATGCACCGGTAGGTTTGTTTTCGAAACTGAATCAAGATATAAATTAGATCGAAAAAATTACCATCAAGCAGATCACGGATTTTTTCCATGTATATTTCGAAGTAAGAAACCTGAAGATAAGAACAGCACCACAAAAATTACCTTAATACGGAACACCAAGTTTTCGTCCATTTGGTGTATATGGTTGAATATATCATGAACTATCCGCGGGATAATACCTTGAAAGACTGGGTCACCTAAAATACCCTGAGGAGAAACAATCAGAAAGCAGAATGTCATACCTCCATAGTAAAAGTCTTTCCACTCGAAGTTTGACCATAGGCGAATATTGTCCCATTATATCCGTTCAGCACATCTGCAACAATGGGCTTGGCCACAACTTGATACACCTCTAACTGAGATGCCTTCGGCTGAACTACATGATCGAAGCTATAGTTTTTACCCTAGATAGAAGAGTTGTCACAAACTAAAAACCATCAAACATACCCCAAGAGATACAGTTGTGTTTCCATCACCGGGGAATGACACCACGAACTTGCTGTCATTTGCTTTCTCTTGCTCATTAAGTGGTCTTACACGGCAGACAACTTTAATGCTCTCGCTCATAGTAACGACACGCTGAGTAACTTCTCGGGAGCCCGCCAATGTCTTCAGGCAATGAGTGAGCACTCAGATAAACAAAACAGAACACATGTTGAACAGCATGCGTAAAGTGAGCATGAATCAAACTGAAAGAGTGTGGGTGAATTCCTTGCAGTCTATACAGTCTCTTTTCGTTGCTCTGTCTCCTCTCCTCAGTGCCAATTTTAAGAGACTTGGTACTCTGTTCATCAATCGTCTGGTTTGTAGAATTTGAGAAGGTTGTCGTGATGGAATGCACGGTAGGGTCCCAGCTGACTACAGTGAGTAGCAATAATGATAATCTTTCATGAAATACGTATTTAGGTTTTGTGCATGCGTGATTTCAAATGGCCTCTGAGGTGGAGAATAGGATTTTCACCATGTGTAGTGGAAATGAAAATAGATGCCATTTGGGTGAAAAGATCCGCAAATAAAAAGACCATAGGTATTTTTGCACTGATAGCTAGATGACAGATCTCTGGTGCATGCCATATCATAGGCTATTGCCAATCAATTACGCGATTCTCGAACCTATCTGAGCAAAAGTTAGGACTGGTGTTTGAACCTCAACTATGAGACGTGATTCGTTTGTAAACAAAAATAGGGTGGGAGAAAAATCCGTGGCTGAATGAACGAAGGAGTGGTCGGGGAGTGAGGGAGGAATATTACATTATTCCAGGTATTTATCTTCAATCGACAGAGAGAATGGCGAAGGGCACTAACTGTCCGATTAGTGCTTTCCAGTAAACCACTCAGCCGTCGGTGGCTTAACGTTAGAACGCTCGCCAGCCATGCTTGTGGTGCAGGGTTCTATCCTTGGTCGACGCACACCTTTGCCTCGCCAAGCCGGCAATAAGACTAGTAAAGAAAGGAGGTTGGGCATTAGGCTAGTAACTCCACCCCGTAAAAAATGCCACTGCTACCGAAACTGCAAAGCTCTAGTTTGAAGCCTTGCTCCACTGAGAATGTAAAGGAATCAAAAACTAAACCACTGTCCATTGAGTAATAAACAACCATGTAGGTGGAACACAGTCATGCGGAAAGCACTCCAGATGTTAGCAATAAGTTGCCCCCTAAAGAAAACATTGTGGTAACAGTGTAGTGTTTGTGGAGTCCCGAACAGAGGAATTCGATGGCCACTAAATTACATATCAAGGGTGGTTGCACCGCTTCACACTCTTCGGTATTCTCGTTTCGAAGTTATAAGCACCTCCATGATACAAGCACCTAATCTTTGCTTCTATACCCGAGATAACATGGTTATGAAGGGCACTGGCGATGACTGTATGAGTGGCTTCATTCAGCTCAGGATTTTATCCACAGTAAGCTCTGTTAAAGGAAAGCCTGACCTTTTATTTTGCAACATATATATGTTTATCGTTGTTGTTTCGATACTTCGATTATACAGCTATCTTTTTTATATCCTCAAGACTTTTTACCGGAAATCGTGAAAATTCTTGTTTCTGTGATGGTTAAGTCTATCAAACGTGTAATTGCCCTTAAGAGTATGAGATCTAATACTCGTCAACCATCTGAAGGCTTCAGCTACGTTGACGGTTCTACACTTTTGACACCAGACAGACCCAGCGTTATGGTATCTGATATCATGGAGGAACCGACAGAGATGATTTACTGACACTTCAGAAGTTAATAGCAGACATACAGAGCAAGTTTGACACCATTATGCCCCTAGCGCAACTGTGTGACCCATCACAAAATATCTGTCTTGAATCACTTATCAAATGCGAGCTCATAATTGACTATTTGCCTGAAGCTGTTGAGAGGATTATGTCTTCACATAACGTCTTGGCCTACAACATTCCAGACAGAGAGCCTATTGCCAAACTTAAGACTTCGTGTCTGAAGGCTTTTAATATGTCGTTGACAGAATGTCAGGTTTTGCGTCTTCGTAAGAAACCTGCAAAACTCTCATGTTCGGCGCTTTTCAAGTTCAGGTCAATTGAAGAATCCAGGAATTTTCTGAAATCCGGTAAGATAATAGGTCGTTCAACACCCAACACTAACACTAGGGTCGCACCTGATTTAACCCCATGCCAAAATCAATGCCGCTCAGGAAAACTGAATGCTTATAACTCTAATAGGACAAATGTAGAATAATATCGGCGTCTGGTGTCTACACGGTGTCAGCTATCTACCGGGAAATATGTCTTGCCTTAGCTGTAGACTGTTCGCTATGCTAGCAAGAAATTAAATAAATAAATTGATTCTCATAGTACGGTACATGAGGAACGCCAGTTTACAGGCACCATCAAATTGTTACAGAAATAG